>CM029022.1:82317219-82707218 GCA_016801055.1 Panax notoginseng | reverse complement strand
ACCATTTTCCTCACAAGATTTTCAGCTTCAATAAGCCTCCCAGCCCTGCCAAGCATGTCAACCATGCAACTATAATGCTCTAAACCGGGCTTTATATGATACTCCATTGACATTTTATTAAAATATTTCCACCCCTCTTGAACCATCCCTTTGTGGCTGAAACCTGTCAAGATTCCAACAAAAGTTACTGCATCAGGTCTTATTCCAGCACCCACCATGCATTGGAAGAGTGATTCAGCTTGTTTAGGAAGACCATGCATTCCGTAGCCACATATAACTGCTGTCCAAGTTACAAGATCCCTTTGTGGCATTCGTTTAAACACTTGTTCAGCCTCTTCTATGCTTCCACATCTAGCATACATGTTGATTAGAGACGCACCTAAGTAGACATTGACTTCCATCCGGGTCCTTAGTAGTTGTTCATGGACCCATCTTCCTTGTTGCAAAGCCCCCAAAGTAGCACATGCTTGAAGAACAGTAACCATTGTCATTGCATCAGCTTGGATTCCTAACTCCAGCATTTGATTGAACAGTGACAGAGCAATGTTAGATTCATCGTGTAATACATACCTGCAGCAGAATTCTAATTAGCAAATATGTTGGATCAAAATCACCATTTTCAGAGCATAATGTTTTACCCAAAAAAAGAAGGGAAAAAGCATATTATAGGAGATAAAATATCACCAATTATGGTGCGAGACAGATTAAAGAATCCAAAGTTCCACAAATAAATATGGTTTGTTCTTCAACAATAGTTCCACAATTATTGTTGTGGTTTGCCAAAATGAAGTGTTTGACTATAATTATTAAAATAAGAAACTTTCTATCTTAAACTTTTATAGTTAAAGCCATGCACTAGTAGGTAAAACATCCGTTAAGTTCCTCAAAGTGGTAGGAGATGACCTAAAGTGAACTTCATGCAGTGTGATGCTATAATTACACCTTTTAAATGTATTAAAATTATGGTGTAAATAATTAAAAGTTTGAATCCACACAATACAATAACCAATAATAACTATCATAATACCCTCCTTACGTGTATAAAGACTGGTTATATGTGAGTGTGGCACCGAAATTATGGACTTCGGCCCCGAAAGATGTCATGACAAGAATCACACATTCAAATGAGCAATTTTCAATATACAGCTTTTAGGGAGAGTATAGTAAAGATATTAATAAAGAGATCTCAAACAAGCCAAATACAAAGGAATGAAAGACACATAAGAGAAAAGGGATAAACAAGGCCTCACACATAGGGTTCTTAGGCCTCACACGCAAGGAAAAGATGCATCACGCATTAAACACAATCATAGATTTTCATTCATCTTATCTGTCTTCAAATGTCTCAAATACATAGTATTTATTGGACCAAGAGACTTCTAGACTTCTGTCATTCATGTCTCAATATGTGACACTTCAATATACATTCATGTACTAGTAAATGTACCTAAGGATATGGACTGGAACTTATACTGTCTTCATACACCAAACACATCCAAGGACTTCATTGTTGACTCACTTGATATACTAAAGGACTTTTAGACCATTTTAGAAACTCTGTCACATAATTAATTAACTAATAACTAAAATTGTGAACTGTCTAAAAATATTTCTGCTGACCCAAATTGAGATAGAGCCAAAGTCCACGTTTCTTTATGCATGAACCTTTTTCTTCTTTGACCTCTTCACATTCATCATCTGTATGTCGTCTATCAGCAAGCATAATAAGTAAGATGGATTAAAGACATCATGCATATATTGACATGGAGCAGTAAGCTATATTAATCAACATATATTGACAAGATGGATTAAGATGTATTAAAGACATCATGCATATATTGATAAGAAGCACTAAGCTAAATTAATCACCATATGGCTGATAACCGGAAAGGGAGTTTCTATCCAACCAAAGATCAACAAAGCTAAAATTTATAAATAAAAGCAGGTACTGGCACTTGCTTATTAAACTAAAATTTGAACACTTTGGAAACATAAAAGAATATCTATTGAAAGGTAAAGAGATAAGAGTAAACGTTTTGGTAAGATTGCAATCCTTTTTGTAAGGATTATTCGTGCATAATAGTATGGCACATGCATCTGTATAAAGCCTCAAATATGCTCGTTCATTTGGTAAAAATACGCATAGAGTTGGTACATGTAGTTCTTGCTTTTATACTTGCACAAATTCCAATCAGTTCATTTGATCAAATCCATAAGTCTAATCGCTGATTATGTTAAAAACAGTACTCCATTTTGGAATGGAGATCCCTCCATCCAAAACGGGAGCCCCATTTTCCTTTCTGTGTCCCCCAAAACAACAGTCCCATTTCTAAAATAAGCTAAAATGTTTCATGACATTCAAAGTTTGGGATGTAACAAAATGTTACTGTTACTTAAATTGAGCTTGGAGGTTAGATGGGAAATTGACAACTTATCTTAAAATGTTGAAACCTGGCTATAATTAAATCCAACTTACCCAGCAATCATTGCATTATATGTTGCAGTTCCTTTCTTTGGAATTCCATCAAACAGTTGGCGTGCCAACCACAATTTCCCACACTTCACATACATATCAACAAGAGCAGTGACAACAAACACATTAGACTCGCACCCACTTGAGATCACATCATCATGAACCCTCTTCCCATCATATTTCGACTTTAGCCCGGCACAAGCCGGCAGCACAAACGTAAACGTGAACTCATTAGCCTTATGCCCGCCGTCCATCATTGCATAATAAACATCAATAGAGTCTTTAAATAACCTATTTCTCGCATACCATTTAATGATCTCATTCCATAAGAAAACAGGTGGCTTTTTAACCACTTTCATGAGAATTCTCTTAGCAAAGTGGATGTGATCATGCTTCAGGTACACATGTCCTAGACGGGTTAAGAGAAAAACGTTGTCAAAATATTGGGTCTTGAAAATTTTAGAGTGAAGTTGTTTAAGGTGGTTGATTGTGAAGCATTGGTTTAGCCGAGACAGAAATTGGTAAAGTCCTTGAGGATGTAGATTAGTTTGAAGTTGTTTTAGTTGGGAAGGAGTTTGCGGATTTGATTCTGTATGGAGCATATACAATTGAGAAACTATTAGTGGCTTCCAATTTCCCTGGCGGGTTGCCAGTTTTTGTAAGAATGGCATAGAATAATTTCATCAGAAATAGAAAGCTAAGGTGGTGTTTAGGGGTGTGCAATTAGGTTATTAGCTTATTAGGATATAATCGAATACCTAAATCCTCTTAATTTTACTATCCTAAAAACTAACCGAATCTATAAAATAACCCAATAAACCAATTTAACATTAGGGTTATTTCGGTTAATAACCGAAATTAAGTTCCATTTATCAAATAAAAAAAGATTCATTTCAAATATTTCAGTGTCTACTCTGCATAACTTACTTAACAATACACACTAAATATAGGATGGACCTTCTCCTTCAGAAATAATAACCACATATTTAATTTGCTATAATTTGTAAGCATTTCTCAGAAACTATTGAGGCAGAGAATGATTTTAGGAAATAAAAGATCATTAAAAAATTAGATCTTTGCATCTAAACCAAAAAAAAAATAGAGCCTGCAATTGCTAATGTGCAAAAAGCTGAAAAAGAGCTGTGATGACAAACCAATAATATAGACTTTCATATAGATTAGCTGATAAATCATGAAAGTGCATATACAATTCCGCTGAGAAATTGATAAAGAAGAAGAAGTAGATGGGAGATTGGAAGATTCGCAGATGCAGACGAAGAGACAAAGAGGTAGAGCTGCACACGCAGAGAGGAGGTAGACCGGAGGTGGAGGTGGAGGTGGAGGCCGGAGTTGGGGAGAGTCGCGATTTGCGATGTGGCTGTGGAGAAGCAAAGCGAAACCAGAGATTTTGGATTATAATGCAAGATTATTAATTTTAAGATGAAACAGTGTTAGTGATAGGTTTGATTTTATGGGATAATTTAAAATAATATATATATATATATATATATATATATAATTTAAAATTAATTAAAGAATTAGATTAAAAAAATTATTTAAATTATTATACATTTAGTAATAATAATATATTTTAAATTATAATTTAAATTTATTTATATATTAAAATAAATATATAATTATAATGAAGTTGATTTCTAAAAAATATATAACATTAAATTAGTCTAACAAATTATTATTATTATTAGTTTAACAGATTAATAATAATAATAATAGGTTAATAATAATAATTTAGTTTATTTATTTGAATGTTACTAAAATATTTAACTAGTCTAAAATATTAAAATATTTAATTAGTCTAACAGATTATTATTATTAATTTAACATATTAATTTTTATTATTACTATTATTGTACCTTTATCTTGTTTTATAGGATTGGGTGTCCAACGAGATGAATAAATGCATGTAAAAAGTAGCTCGACATGCAATAAAGTTATTGACAAATTTTCATAACAGATTATTATTATTAATATTATAACAGTTTAATAATTTATATTTAAATATAAATATTTAACAGAACTTTAAAAAAATATTCAACATAATTTTAAAAAACTAAGCATGTTTTGATCACTTTAGTCAAAATTTGTTTCCACAAAAAAAAAAAAAATAGTTTGATAAATGGATATAATAGAATATTATGGTCAATTTTAAAAAATGTTGAGGTTAATTATGCCTAGCAATTTTAGTCTAAAATGGTAGGGATTATAATTGTGACACCTCCAAATTTGAGTACTTCATTCCTATTGGTGTTCACTATCCAAAATAATCACATCTAACTACCCATAAATAATGATATAAATGAAACTCACAACTTAAATAGAAATCCTCCCATTAAAGGGTTACAACAACTTAAATAAATAAATCTCAGGTAATCTAACATTTAATACATCAATGCGGAAACATCTCAAAACTAAATAAGTCTTGTTACCTAACATTTTCAAATAATTTAAACAAGTCTTCATCACTTGTTCATCTTGTCTTTGCCCTTACTAGTGGACGACTCATCTGATCTTTCAATTTTAGCTGCAATGTTATTATGCAAGAGTGAATAAACAATTGCCCACAAGTATAACAATAGCATTAAAAGTCACATAAGAGTAATCAATGGATACTGAATAATAGAAAGCTCGGCTTTTGAATCAAGAATAGAAACAAGATCAAAAGTAAATATGAGGGTTGCAATACCATGAACTATGTCATAGGTTATCAAGTATCTCTACTTAAACCTTTAACAGTCGTAAGATTATATGGACATTCCTTCTCGTACTTAGGGGGATCAACCCTCCGTACCAAGTATTGTGCACAAACATCTTAACGCTAACGCGTATTATAATCCCCTATATTAGGATTGTCCATCTTAATTTTTTTTGACATAAGAGTTTGCACCAAAAGAAGTTTACTTTGGATTAACTTCAATAACAGTTCTAGAATTTAGAACGTTCATCAACCATCGACTAGTCGAATCAATAAGGATTCATTAGCCATATAAGAGTTTTATACAATAATATGGTTGAACAACAATATTTAAACCAAAGGTTGAATCTTAACAATATACAATTAAAAAAACATTGTATAGCCAAATGTTACTTCAAAAGAGTTAAAACATCTCATTTGGAATCATGAACTTGAACAATTAGGCTTTGAATAATTAGAAACAAGGGTTAATAACTTGTTCAATAAAATATTAGAGATAAGCACTTCCGTAATCGTAATCAAGATAGGGTAAGTAACTTGTCTTGTGCGTAGGTTAAACAATTACAGTTACACGATCACCAAATGTCCTACATATATACCATTGTAATCATAACATCCATTAGACTTGCTAACAATAACCCTTTACGCTTAGTTTAAGTTTTGCTCATTACCATCAATTACAAGTTACAAGACTGAAATCTCAAATCTTTAAGTTTAAATAACATTACATCCTCCCATGACGTCAAATTTTAGCCCTTATACGGCTTGTCAAATCATCACGTAAAATTACCATGTGTAAGTTAACAATCTGATTTAGCATCTTATTATATGCACACACTACTATAAAACAGTAAATAGATAACGCGGAAAAAACGTTGTGATTTCAATCAGAAAAACGTTGTGGTTAAGGTGTCATCTATTTGACACCCTTACACAACGTTTTTAAAATGTTATAGTTAGACACATTATACGACATTTTTTAAGAAAAAAACGCTGTAGATTTGTTTTTCATAAATTAGTAGATGCTTGAAAACGTTGTAGAGGTATTATTCCACAACGTTTTCTAGCTAAAAATATTGTAGTTTAATATATCTGACAACGTTTATGCACATTTACACAACGTTTTTAAAATGTTGTAGATTGACTTGAAAAAAAAAGAAAAAAAAAGTTGTGATTCACCTATATTACCAGTGCACCTGCAATCTGCTAATGCCATGATTTATAGCTAAAAAAAGGTCTAAATTCTCATTTAAATTTAAAGCCAAAATGTATCAACCATTCAAAATACATCCCAATAATACCATTTGTTTACATCCCAATAATACCAAACTATCCATACATTGCGTGTCTTAAGACTGATGACTCCCAAGGGACATCAATAGACTAATACAATGTAAACCAAATTTAAAAAGCTAGTCAAACCCATAAGGACAAACCTAACCAAATTTAAAAATCTAGCAGACCAACAGCAGCAGCAACAACAACAACATTAGCGCCCAACCCAATTAGTCTTTCCCAGCTAGCAGCAACAAGCATGGCAACAGTTAAATAGCAGCAACCCAATTAGCCATTCATAGCATAACCCATACATAGTAGCAGCAGCAACAACAGAAGGGCCCAACATCATAGCAGCAGCAGAAAGCAGTAGCAACAGTTAAACAGTAGCATCTACATTAGCTATGCTCCAGCAGCCAAACCCACTATGCAATCCAATAGCAGAGACACTCAAAGCTAGAAATTAGACCATTGCAGCAGCAGAAACTCAGTTTTATGGCCAGCAGCTGCAACAACAACATCCATTTGCCACAACAGCCCAAGCCATATGCAGACTAAAGCAAATTTATAGTAGTAGGTGAAATAAAAGGCCAAAACCAAGCATATGCAGTAATAGAAACTGCAGTAATATGCACTTTGCTACAACAAGAGATCCACAGCAGAAAAAAAAATTGGGAGCACAACAGCAGCATAACAGACTGCACTAGTAACCAAATGCATTTATAGGGACCCAAAAATACCCATAAACCCAGCAGAATATGCATTTATAGCAGCCCTCCTAAATAGCATGACAGAACCACCCACAACAAAGGTAGCAGGGCAATAAGATACCAATATCCTAGACCTTTTATATCACCAACAACAACGTAACAGAGCAGGGATGCCTAACAAATAGAATACAACAAATAACCATCATCACAATAGATCAGATTAACGGAATTTATGAACATCAAGCAATTTATGAACATGTAGTAGTTAGCATAAATTCGTTCTCTCTCAAACAATTTCACAAACAGTTATTAGCTAGCATAAACCCACTCTCACTTGAGCAATTTCACAAACAGTTAGCAACTAGCATAAACTCACTCTCTCTAAAGCAGTTTCACAAACACTTAATAGCCAACAAAAATATGTATTTCATTCAAAGTCAAGGGATTGACGATTTAGTGTAATCGATCATTTAAATGACCAAAACAAAAATAGTTATAATCAACATTTAGTTGAGAATATGGCACTGGTGATAAAAATTGGATATTTAGATACTATGCACATTACACATTAGGACTACAAAGGAAAATAAGAGATACATACTAGTCAAAGAGCAAAACAACACTTGTGTAATCAAAATAGGGCAAAAGTAAGAGGGAAACTTTTTCAGATGAATTTTAACAGGCACACATTCCATAAGATTGTCTTGCCATGTTAAGCCTATCACAAAGCAAACTTATTCAATATTGATTACATCAGAAATTTCCTTTAGCTCTTAAAGAAGAAGACAAGAAATAAATAAAAAAAAACAAGAAAAAAAAACAAATAAGGGTAAGCACAAAAACATATACAAAATCCCCAAGGCAAAAGACATCAAATTTCATGATAAATACAAGCATGAGTCGCAATTATAAACAACAAAAAATCACCACCCCCAACCCCCCACCAAAAAAAATAAGAAGAAAGTTGAAGAAAAATCCTTGATATCCAATGTTCCCTCTCATTGATATCCAAAGCCTTTTGTTGATAGATTGTTGCCTGAACAAGAAAGAAGGTTATCAGTCTCAAGAAAGAACTCCAAGAGCAAGCTAGCAGCATACCAGCTGCAATCGACTTACAGCCTTCCATAAAGATTGCACGCGTGAGGATAGTGGCACAAGTAGTACCTGGAAACAAATAAAAGAAATGCTTTATGTATACGGTTAAGATATAAGCACATGCCAAAAAATTTAAACATGCACGTAAGACAACATTTTTGCATAAAACTTCAAATTCTTTTGTTATTTAAAACAGATTTCCTAGGACCAAAAACAAAAGAAGTGAAACGCATTGCTAAACACCATCATCCATCATTAAACAAGAAAGTGCGCAAACATTAACATAAAACTTACCATCACCAGCAACATCATTGGTGGCATTTGCTACTTGTTTGACAAGGCTTGCCCCAATGTTTTTAACTTTGTCCTTGAATTCAATGCTCTTGGACACGATCACACCATCTTTCTTTACCTTAGGTGCCCCAAAAGGTTGTTCATTCAAGTAAAAAGCAAATTTCAAATTTCCTTAACAACTCTCTACCTTCACCCCATATTCATGGGTATAGATATCAACATACAACTGCAATTATGGAACACCTAAACACAACACAAAACAATTTGCTACATCTTAGGAAAATTAACCTCAATCCTAACAGTCTAGCACAAACAGTCAAGGGCAGAGCAAGAATTTTTCATAAAGGTTGGAATTTTTTTTTAACATGTTTAAATCTGTGTTTAGATAAAATGGGGCAATAGTTAGTAAATTTTCTTCCAAAAAGAGGGCAAAACATAAAATTTAGGAATGTTTTATTAAAAGTTTTAGTAGTGGCAAATTGTTAAATCATCAAAACCAAAGGGAAGAATTGCCCACCTTCTTATATTCATTGATCCACCCCGAGCACACTGACTAGATTGTGCTTCTCAACCAGAAATAAACTCAATTTAAAAGAAAATTTACACATACCTTTGAGACTGATAACCTTCTTAAGGGGTTACTTACCCAAATAGTTGTGATTATTAATTCATATAAGCAAAAACAGTTGACAGTTAACATAATTCCCTTTACTTAGGACCCTATGCTATTATCAAAAACAAAAAATCAACACATTCAAAGTTGATTTAATCTTCAAAAAGTCCTTCCCTAACTGTTATGAACAATTGCAAAAAAAAAAAACAAATGCTCAAATTTGATCAATAAATACGCATTTGCCGGAAAGTGTCATTGATGATACCTGAAAGTCTGAAGTAAGTTGAAGTTTTACGTTCTCAAAATAATACTGTTTGAATCGATCTTCAAGCCCTATGGTTTGGTGTATATGATAAGGTCTATATAATGGAGTCAAATCAAATTCATCGACAATTCCTGAAAATCCTTCATCATCTTCTTCTTCTAAAGCATAAATACAGTTTCATAAACTTAGTCGACTCTGTTCTTCGGCTTGCCTTTGCTTCATACGTATCTCCTCTTCTCTCTGCCGCGACGCCGAGGCTTGTCCGATCGCTAGTCTCCGAACTCTTTGTTGATTCGTCGCTCGATGTGCAACCGGATCGCCGGGATCGCTTCCCGAGCATCCGTTGAAGCGTGGATGACGACGTTCTGTTGAAAAAATTAGTCTCTATCGATTCCAGACACTTTAAGGTCGTGAAGAAGTTGTTTTGCGAGATATGAAGATTTTCTCAGGAGCAAAGCTCCATTAATTGAACCCAGATTCGGCAAATCTTTAAACCCTAGGACTTGAAGATTTGCCAGAGTTATGTTTAGGCATTTATTTCAAGCTTCGACAAAGGAATCGAGAGAGGTTAACAGCCAGAGTTATATATGTCATTTAATTTTAAGTTTTGACTTCAACGCGTTTTTTGCTCGCTCCGTGTTTTTTAAATACATAACGTTTTCTTAAAAAAACGTTATCTAGTTAAAATCAAAAAATATCCTTTTAACTAGATAACGTTTTTTCATATATATCTATAACGTTTTGTTAAAAAATATTATAAAAAAAAATACCACAACTTTTTTTATAAAAACGTTGTGATTTAAGTGTTGTCTATTTACTATTTTGTACTAGTGACAACACATTATCATACTCCTTAGACTAGGTTAAATTAGGTTTTAAAGACTAAACAAAAAACAGTTCATCACTGTCCCTGAACAGGTTTGGGCGCAACTGCGCTGACCCAAGCCTTGGCACTGGCGCATCTGTGCTAGTACCTAGACCCAAAAACAGCACGGCACAACTACGCCTTTCTAACCTTGGACAGCGATGCAGCTGCACATGTGTTCAATTTCAAAAAGGCTCAGCAGGCGCAGCTGCGCTGTTCCTGCCTTTGTTACCCGCGCAGCTGTGCCGGCACACAGATAGGAACAATGCAGGCTGCCTGCTGCACTGCTCTTCAAACCAAAACCTTACGAATTTTATATTCAAACAACACTTTGCTCAAACTCAGATGCTTTAACATAATAGAATCAACACCAAGCATGCTTAACATGATTCTAATCAACAAAACAACTTAAGCAACCAAAATCAAAGTATTTTAACCTATGTTCATGCTTAAAACTCATATTCAACATATTTAGCGAATCATATCAGTACGACTTCAATTCTTAACCAAATCAGTTCATATAACTTTCATTCTTTTCGTTTCTTATTGTATTAACAATAACCACTTTCAATTTGCAGATTCTAGCATGATTAAATCACCAATTTTAACTCTAAAATAAGCCTTTTTGTACATATTATAACAGACTCAACTTTCTTTTGTAAAATATGATTTCATGGATCAAATACCCCAAAAATCATTACAAACCACATATAACAGATTATAATCATCTAATAACCTAAACAACCACTACTCTAACAAATCATCAACCAAAACTCCAATTTTAGCTTCAAAATCATACATACATATATATATATATATATATATATATATATATATATATATATATATATCACCAAAACCCAAGTTCTTCATTTAAAAACATGTTTTCATGGATTTTGATTCTCCAAAATCATTTGTAAAAGATTAGTAACAAATTATAAACCATCTATTAACATATACCAACTATATCTCATCAATTTAAATTACAAAATCTAGTTTTCTATGAAAAATAAAGAACACAAACTAAAGCTTGAAATTAAGAATTTACCCTTGATTTCTTGTTTAGATTAAGCAAATATGATGTAGAATTGCTTGTTTACACTCCTTCTTACTTCTTGATTCTTCAATTTAGCTTCTCAAATTTCACAGACTCTCAATTTCTCTCTGGTTTTCTCTAACTTAGCAAATGAGCCTTATGAAAATATATTACGTATAATATAACTGATATACCCACTATGCATATTGCATAACATGGGTATCAGTTAAGCGCATCATGGCTCAGCAGTTGTCATGCTCCAAAGGCCTTGTTTGGCTAGCCCTTAAAAGGCTCCTTTTAATTTATTTTAATGACTTACTTATTATATAGTATCCAATTGTCACACTTTTAATTAATCAAATTCATTTAACTCTTACATCAAATTAATCATTTGACATATAATTAAAATTTCCATTAAATCATTATTAATTTTCCAATTCAACTATTAAATTAAACTAGAATATAAATATCACCATTACACTAAAACATACTTATTTAACAATTCATTTAATTTAATTATCTCATTAAATTAAATCTTCAAGCTATAAAATTATTAAACATTAATTTAATTAATATAACACACTTAATTAAATTACTCCATAACAAATTCCATCAATTATTTATTTAGCCCAATAAATAAATCAACTAAAATATTTATTTAATTCAATAAATATTTTAAATTAAATATAAAATTCTCGATCGTTACATCCTACTCTCCTTAAAAGGATTTTGTCCCCAAAATCACAACGCAATTAATTCATTCGTTACATTCTTTTCTTCTTACAAAGATTCTGTCCCCAGAAACGCTATACAAGGATTAATCAAATAAATGAGGATAATTTTTCATCATTTGATGTTCGAGTTCTCACGTAGCTTCTTTAGTGTCGTGGTTGCACCAGATTACCTTAACAGAAGGTAGTACTTTATTTCTGAGTACTTGCTTTTTCCTGTCAACTATCTGAACAGGATCCTCTTCATAAGATAAATCTTTTTCAAATTGCAGGGTTCATATTCTATAACATGTTTGTAGTCGGGTTTGTACTGTCGTAGTATTGAGATATGAAAAACGTTATGCACATGTTTTAATTTTGGAGGTAAAGCTACCTCATAAGCCACTTCACCTACCCTTCTCAAAACTTCGAAGGGTCCAACGAACCTCGGACTCAATTTCCCCTTCTTGCCAAAATAATTTTTTTTTCCAGGGAGACACTTTCAAGAAAACAAAAATGCCGACTTCAAATTCTCGATTCTGTCAGTGTTGATCGTCATATTTCTTCTGCTTGTCCTGAGCAGCTATCAATCTCGTCCTAATCAGTTTGACGATTTTGGCGGTCTATTGTACTAATTCTGGTCCTAATAACTTTCATTCACCAACTTCATCCCAACATAACGGAGCTCTACATTTCCTGCCGTACAACGCTTCGTAAGGCGACATGCCTATACTTGCGTGATAACTATTATTGTAAACGAACTTAACCAACGGTAGATGGTCGTCCCAATTTCCTTTAAAATCCATAATACAAACTCTCAGCATATTCTCTAATGTCTGGATTGTCCTATCACTCTGCCCATCAGTTTGAGAATGATACTTCGTACTCATTCTTAACTGTGTTCCCATACATTCCTGTAGTCGTTTCTAGAAGTTTGATGTAAAATGCGGATCTTGATCAGAGACTATAGAAACTAGAACACTGTGCCTTGAAACAATTTCCTTCACATATAATTTTGCCAACTGATCCAAATTAAATTTAATCTTAATAGGCAAGAAATGGGCTGATTTCGTCAGTCGATCCACAATAACCCAAACGCGTCAAAACCTTTCTGAGTCGTTGGAAGATCTACCACGAAATCCATCGTTATATGATCCCACGTCCATTCTGGTATCTCTAACGGTTGTAACAATCCACTCGGCCTATGATGTTTTTCTTTAAACTTCTAACATGTCAAACACTTTGCCACACAATCAGCAATGCCCCTTTTCATATTCGGCCACCAGAAATGCTGTTGGAGATCCTGGTACATTTTGGTACTCCCCGGGTGTGACAACCGAGAATTTAAAAATTTTTTAAAATCATAATTGATTGATTTAAGGTTCAATATTAGAACCTAGACAGAAAATAAGTGTATGCGTTTGATATTTTTGGGAAGGAATTTTGACGATTTCAAAATTCTGTGAAGGATTTTGGTGAATTATTCAGGATTAAGGGTATATGGTATTATATGTGTACAGTATGTGGTTAATGGTCAATGGTTGATCAGATAATCTATATCTGTGGCAAACCCTAATATTATATTAAGAACGTCAACGTTCAGCTAGAAAATTCTTACGAATTATAAGAAACCCTAAAAATCGGTTCTGGAAACCCTAATTTTAGTTCTGGGAATTTGAAACCCTAATTCAAAAATTTAAAACCCTAGTTTGGGAATGCAAATGTTGGTATAAGGTTTAAACGTTATTAATGATAACCTAATTAGGGATAACCCTAATTGATTTAGAAAATCCTAATTTCTAGTTTAGAAACCCTAATTTATAATTAGGGAAAACCTGATTGTTGGTGTAATAATTTTAATGTTAATTAGGAAATGCTAATTCTAATTTTCAAGTTATTAGTAATTAAAAAACCCTAATCTAATTAGGAAATCTAATTTCTAAATTAGAAAGATTATTTTTCTATTTAAAACCCTAATTCTTGGACTATAAACCCTAATGTACAATTTGGACCCTAATTGCTAAATTAGACATTTTAATTAGGAAATAATAATCATAATTAGCAAGATTGAATTTATGATTAGTAAATCTTAATATAATTATAGAATCCTAATTATAATTTAGAAGTTTTATTTTTCTATTTTAAAAACCTAATTTGGAAATTCTAGAATTT
Source organism: Panax notoginseng (assembly GCA_016801055.1). Taxonomy (NCBI): domain Eukaryota; kingdom Viridiplantae; phylum Streptophyta; class Magnoliopsida; order Apiales; family Araliaceae; genus Panax; species Panax notoginseng. The sequence continues at coordinate 82,692,997 of CM029022.1, read as the reverse complement.
ATTTTTAAAACCTAAGGGTTAAAACCTAAACCCTAAGGGTTGTAGCAAATGTCTTTTGTGCCATTAAAAATTGTATACTAATTGTCCAAAGTGCCCTTTTTATTTCTTTAATAAGGTAGCTTGTAAATCTTGCTATATCTTTGGTTGTTCACCAACCCTGGCCCTAGCTATGTGACCAATTTAATACTTGTCAGCCATTTTATCAGCCAAGGTGCAATGTATTCAATAAATATATAAGATTAAAACAGAGAGAAAAGTTCACTTTACTTTTCATTTTTGCCAACCTCTTCTCTCTCTCTATAATTCGAAATGTAGAGTGAGAGTGAGTGATTAGATAAGTTATGATCAGGTGTTAGCATTCCAAGATCAGATCACAAGGATCAGATTCAAGATTAAGCATTAGAAAGGTATAAAAACCCTAAAATTTCTAGATCTTCAAGATTGTAGTTAATGTTGTTGTTTGTTGGTTAGATATATGTTAGATGGTGTCACATAGTAATCTGGGCTGTTGAATCATGAATCCATATCATGTAGATGTACAAAAATCAAATTTTTAGTGACTGTTCTTGAACCTTCATGTGATGTCTGACAAGCAAATGTCAGACGCTTTAGATCCTTCTATGTTCTTAGTTTGTTGTGTTTTACGTTATGGATCTATTCTGTGCTGTGTAGGCTTTGATTTGAAACTGAAAACAGTGTCAAATCATGTTTAGATCGTAAGATATGATCAGTCAAACATCGTTGACCGTTCACGAAGACTGAGTTTCTGGGCAACCCAGAAACCCAGATCTCGTCTGACAACATATTCTGAGCTTCAGATCTTGATGTATGTTAATGTTTAGATCATGTTGTTAGTTAGATCTTGTAGACTAGTATATGAACTATCTATAAATGCCTCTAGACACCTCAGATCATACACAGAATGGAAATTAGTGGTGGTCAAAGTATGGTTGACCATCATGCTGGATGAAGATTTCTGGGAAACCCAGATCTTCAAGAACCGTTTCCTGACCCCTACTTTGACCAGCCTTGATCTTCTTGGTGTGATGATGATATGTTGTTATAGAATTCTTCCCTGACATCCCTACTACAAGGCTGAACTCTTAAATCACATAAACCGACCTCAGAAAGCTAAGATTTAAAGCTTCAAAATAGATACCTAAATTCAGAAATTGAAGAACAGGTCTGACAACGACTTCTGCAGCTTTGATCTCACAGATTTGTTATGTTTTGGCCATGAAAATTGATTAAGGTTGTAGTGTGTCATTAATACTACAACATTAGTGAAAAATCAAGCCCAAAAAGCATCAACAACACTGACTTAATTAAGGTCCAACTAGGCAACCTGTTAACAGCTTATGAATATATGGGTTTGCTGAAGAACACCTATAGTGACAGTTTTGTCACTATAGGTACCTTTAGCGACAGATAATTTCTGAAAACAATTATTTTATTTAAAAATTAGAGAAAATGATTTTTAAAGTATTAAAAATACAAAATAAATTCCTAAAAATTATTTTAAAGTCTGAAAATTAGTTTTTAATTATTTTGAGTATATTTCATAAATATTTAATATTTTTGAAATATAAAAGGTATTTAATTTATTTAAATATAATATTAAATAAATTATTTAAAAATAATTTTAATACATGAAAAATCATGAATAATTATATTATGATATAAGAAAATATTTTAAGTTATTTTAGTGACTTTTAATATTTTGTGAGGAATTTTATTAATTAATTAATATTAATGATAGTTAATTTATTTAATGAATATATTAAATAAATTATGGAAAATTAGAATTAATGATTTAAAAATCATATAAAAATGATTTAAGTGTTATAAAAATATTTTAAGTTATAAAATATAACTTTTGATATTTTATCATGAGAATATTAATATTTTTATATTAATATCGATTATCGGATAATGGATTTAAGTATTTAAAAATTATATAAATATGATTTTAAGGTATTAAAAATACTTTGATATAATATAAATATATTATAATATTATGTTATGACTTTCATTAATATTTGATATTAAATAAATATTAATGATAAAGGAATTAAGTGATATTTAATTCATTTAAATACGCTATTAATGATTGAAAAATCTTGATAAATGATAATAATTATCTGAAAATTATCACGGACTTATGAAAAATATTTTGACTGATAATAAATTATCTTAGATAATGGTTAAATGTTTAGATAGAGTTTAATTGAAGTTAGACTCGAAGTTTTATCCGACTAGACCGTCGAGATGTCATAATTGTATCGAACTCGACTCAGACTATAAAAGTTTGACGTGAGGTTAAGTCTTATGTGTGTTATAGACAGATAGGATTATGTGATAATGTGTTTAAGTTATTTTAAATACTGTGATGATATTATTCTAACTTGTATATCGATATTATTTATATATTAGGTTTAGACAAAGCTTATTAATTGCGTAACGGTAATCAACGGTTCAGGCAAGTTTTTCTTAACTCTAATTTGAGTTGTTGTATTCAAATGTATTTGTGGTTAATCACTGCTGATCGCCACGTATAAGAATTGTAAAATTGTACTATGTACATAATGCGTGTATAAGTCAGGTATAAAAGGCTGATCACCTTTATTACCATTCGGTCCAAATATATTTATTCATGATAAATGCTTATTCAGTCAAAAAATTTGTTCGTGCTAATTCACAACTATATTATTGAATTATAGCCAACTTATTATTCAAACTCTTTCAATTATGATATATCCTCAAATAAACTTATACTTGCTGGGCAAACTCATTGCTCACCCTTGCTATATCATGATAAATATTACAGATTAAGGCGAATACATTGGATACAAGGAAAGGTCAAAGACAGTTCCAGCTTTAGTATACGTGTGCAGTTAGATTTGTAACGGTATTATATATTAATGTTATTGTAAGTCAAATAAGTTATGAATTGTGTATTAAGTGAAGGTTGCTCGACCTTAGGGAAATAGTGTGTAATGTAATGTATAAATAATTTATGTTTATATCTTCCTCAATAGTTATAGAATGATTGTACCAGATCTGCGGTGATTTGGGACCCAGATTTGGGGTCGTCACACTGGGTGAATTGAATATCTCAAACTATGAGTCTCGCTCAAAATTTCCTCTTTGACTTCCGGTATTGGCGGAACCCAAATTCTCCCTTCAAATCTTAGCAACCCTTCGGTATCAACCTTGAATCTTACCTCTTCACCCTTAGACACTCTTTCCTTTATGTAGATACTCAAAATTTTGCATTCCTATTACTAACCTTACAGGAGGGCAAAATTATCTTCCAGAGATAACCCTGGAAGTCAAATAAGCTCAATCCCGGAGACAACTCCGGGATACTCAGTTTTTCAATCTCGGAGACAACCCCGAGATACTCAGTTTCAAATCCCGAAGACAACCCCGGGATGCTCAGTTCCAACCTCGGAGATAACCTTGAGGGAAACAGTTCCAGTTCCGGAGATAACCCCAAAAAAGTTAATTTCAACCCCAGAGACAATCCTGGGACACTCAGTTCCAACCCCAGAGATAACCTTGAATATAATATTTGGAGCGTTTACTACTTTTGTATATATATATATATATATATATATATATATATATATATATATATATATATATATATACATTCAAAAGTCCTGCCTGGAGTTTACTTCGTGGCAATTGATCGTTCACACACACACACACACACACACACACACACACACACACACATATATATATATATATAACTGTTTTATCTGCTTTCATAATATAGATATTCATAATTTCAGCCTGCGGGCTAGATTTGCCTAAATCTGGTCATTTCTCACTTTTACCGGTTCATGGTGACTAAACTAAATCCGTTGAAGCTGGAATGGTTTAGACTTACTCAAATCTAGTTCTTTTTCTAGCTTTTTGTACATATTGCTTTATCATGTGATCACAAATTTAGTTCCTGAATCTAGATTTGGTTCCCGTGATGGACATTTTTAGCTGCAGTCAGCTTGTAAATTATATACGGTATCTGAATTTTCTTAGATGAGTCTCATGCCCACAAGGAGTTCGACACTGCTATGTATCTTATTTTCTCAAAGATGTCTCGCATCTCAAAAATAAAAGTAATCAAACCGAACACATAATAAAATAGAAGTATCAAAAGCCTCAATTACTATTGAGTATAAGGATTTGAAAAACCTGTTTTACAAAACATTACTTCTATATCTTGTTAAAATTAAACTTTTATACAAAAGTCAAACCCTTTGTATATAGGTGCAAACGAGACATAATACTACTTCCAAATAACTACACATAGACCTAATTCACACACACACACACACATACGCAGATAAAAGTTTAAATTGGAAAGTGACGGTAACCGTGTTATCACGAAAGTCGGGGGGTGCCTAACACATTTCCTCCGCTTAATCAAGCCCCCGGACCCTAACAAATTTCAGTTTTGCAGACCAGTTAAACAGTGTCATATCATTAGGCCTTTGTGCAAACCTTTTCTCGGTTGAGTTGGTGCAACCATTTAAAAACAACCAACTGACGACTCTTACAGTCAAATCATCGACATACACATGTCGGACCTTTTCAAAATTATTTTTTCAAACAAATCTCACCTAACATGAGAACACCAAAAGACAAGAATAGAAAGGGACAAATAAAAATCTCGACGTCGACATGTGGTGACTCTACTGGGGACTTCAGTAAGAGGGCTTAAGCCGCTATTCAAACTTTTCAAAAACTTTTATCTGCTTATGTGTGAATATTTCATTTACATTTGAATAAATGTGTACTAATGCTTTATTTACTGCACTTAGTGCTTCACACCATATCTACTTGCGATATTAGTGCTTCGCACATATCATCATTTCCATACAGTGAGACACGATGTATGCGAATATATATTGTGTGGTCCCTCCATCAGGAGGCTATCCCGTCGGCGTTTGATTATTGGACTAGTCGGGAGACTAATTCCACGAGGCTCAGGAAAGGCACCACCCAGATTCGCTCTAGTTGAAAGATCGGATTAACTTTCCATCAAGTAAATTGTGATGATCTGGGGACCTTCATGCTAAAAAGCCGCGATAGTAGCCTAGGATAGGTCAGCCTCTGATAAACCAAATGCGGAGGAAAGTCTCTTCATACCTTCCCATTTCAATTACTTGTAATTTTATTTCTATGTCAATCTCAATGTAATGGAAAATATAATGGAATATGTGAACATGTATATCAAAACATGTCATGCTATTCTGTCATTTAAACAGCTGACATTCGTTTTGTAGGATTATACCCCTAAAAAAATGAACACATTACATAGCATGTAACATTACCACGTTTCCCCAGACTAAACTACACAGTTTTTTTATAGGAAAATGATTGGTCCCGTTACCCGTTCAAGGTCCAAAAAGGCAATAAGCCTACAGCCAGACATGGCTACAAGTGGCCAACCTAATCCTATTCTTGTCTCTCGTGAGGAGTTCGAAGGATTAAGCAATCAAATAATAGAATTGGCTGTTCTGCTCAAAGAATTGCACAAATAAACTCAGGGTCCACAAATACCCATCCATACAGAACCCTCTGCACATGGAGGAATTCAGGGTCCGGACAGAGAAGTTCCAGCACCTGAGTTTCAGACTGAGAAGACCAACAAAACCCTTGAAATCAACCATATTAAAGAAGATCAAGACACCGGTGATATTCGAAAGAAGGTTCTACAAATGAACCATTCGGTCCATCAAAGGGATTAGAACACACGGAAGTGTTTCATATTCAGACCTTTGCATCTTCCCCGGGGTTCATTATCCGGAGAAATTTAAGACTCCCGATTTTAAGAAATATGATAGATTGGGAGATCCTTATAACCACTTAAAAGTGTTCATTGGAAAGCTCATATCCTATGCCGAGAATGAAAAGCTCAGAATGCAGCTATTTTAGAAAAGTCTGACTGGAGAAGCCAGAGCATGGTATACCAGATTGGATAACTCCAAAATTCACAGTTGGGAGGAGTTAGCCCATGCTTTCCTCAGTCAATACAGCTTTCAAACTCAGATGGCTCCGGACCGATATCAAATTACCAAGGTCAAGAAGCAAGTCAATAAGTCTTTCAGAGAGTATGCCCAATGATGGAGGCGTCTGGCTGCTCAAGTTATCCCATCCATTACAGAGTCTGAAATGGTGATGACCTTCATAGACATTCAAGAAGCTCCATTTTATGAGAGGGTCCTAGCTGGAATAGGAAAGCCATTCTCAGAAATGATTAAGCACAGAGAAATGGTAGAAATGGGATTGAAATCTGGGAAGATTCAAGACCTCGCCACGTTAAAAGCCGTAGCTGAGTATATCCAATATGGAAGTTATGGGAACAACCCTCGGCGGGTCCATAAGAAGAAAGAAGAGGATGTTTCCTTGATACTGCAAGGACAAAAAGGCAATCAAAATTTGCCTATTCAAAGGAGAATCTACTCCCCTTTTCAAGCACAGTCTTCAAACCCTCCCTTGCCAAAGAGTGGAGAAATCAAACGCTCAAGAGTGTTCACCCCCTTAGGGGATTCACTCGAAAATATTTCAAACTTCTGACAACTAAGAAGAAAATCACTCATCTCCTTCCACCAGCCAACCCAAGTGGAAAGGGTTTCAATACAAGCAAAAAGTGTGCTTACAATTCTGGAGGTCCAGGCCACGATACTCAGGATTGTTGGGCTCTTAAGCATAAGATCCATAACTTAATTGATAGTGGTGAGATCGTGGTGACCAAGCCTGAGCAACCACAAGTTCAAGACAACCCTCTCCCTCAACACAAGGAAGAGGATGTTAACATGATCAACAGGGTTAGTGGAGAGAGCTCCAAATACCTTAAATATGTGGGTGGTTTTTCCCAAACTAACAAGGATAATTTAGAAAAGTGGGATTATTCAGAGTTCCAGTTCATGATGGAATGAGAGTTAAAGTCTCTTGGCGAGCAAGTCAATCAACTTGCAGAACTGGTGATTCATCAACACCAAGTCACACGTCAGTTGTTCAGTCAGGAGCATGCTAGCCTCCTTTCGGTTATCACAAATACTCCACCACTTACCCAAGAAAGTGAGACCTTGGAGGAAAAGTTTGTAAGAAAAGAAAAAGCTAAAGCCCATCGGGATTTTGACAACAAAAGGGAATTCACCTATTTAGGCCAACCAATGGAAGAAATATTACAGATGCTGGTCAATGAGGGAAAAATCACGGCACTGCTACCTCCAGTCAACCCATACTCAAAAAGGTTTGACGCTACTAGAGTATGTCAATACCACTCCCATTCTCGCGATCACAACACTGATAAATGCTGGGCACTCCGCCATCTTATCCAAAATATGAATGACAATGGTGACCTGCAAATGGCAGACAATGACGCTGTATCATTGGAGAGTGGAGACACATTTCCTCCAGGATGGAAGGAAGTTGTAGTAGTTATATCCTCTAAGGAAAATTTGGCTGCCACACCACTTACAATTCAATCAATTCAGCTCAAAGGAGTTGAAAACCCTTTGAAAATGGTTGCACCAAAGCTAATTATATTGCCATTCAGGCCACAATATTCTATCATCAGCCTCAAGAAAGTCCCATAGAATTATGGAGAGGTTGACGGATCAACATCAAACACAACTGATGCAGTGTCTAAAGAAAATCCATTATATCTCCCTCAACGAGTGATGAAGCCTATCATCAGATCTTAAGGGGAAAGTGCCCAAGGAGAAGATTGAAGAATTCCTCCGTAAGATGGGACACAATGAAGCCAAGGTGGTTCAAAGCTTGAAAGAAGCTCCACAACAGATCTCTATTCTGGACTTGGTTTTCTCTTCAGAAGATCACTGGAAGGTCTTATTGAAAATATTAGAAGAATCCCACTTGCCAAAGACAGTGGATGTTGAAAAATTTCATCATCTGGTTGATCACATCTTCAATAGCAATGTGATATCCTTTACAGATGATGACATACCTCCCGAAGGGATGGGTCATTGCAAGTCGTTGCACATAGCAGTAATGTCTTCCGAATATGTGGTCGGAGGAGTGATAATAGATGGAGGATTATCCCTAAACATCTGCCCCTATGCCACATTGGAAAAAATGAACATCAATCTCAACATGATTCGAAGCAGTCATATAATCATCAAAGCCTTTGATGGATCTCGACGAAATACTATCATAGAGATTGAGTTAGCAGTGGAAATTAGTCTACATATATTCTACATATCCTTCCAAGTACTAAAAATCACTACATGATATAATTTACTATTGGGAAGACCTTGGATTCATATGGCGGGAGCCGTCCCATCCACTCTTCATCAACAACTCAAGTATATCATCAACAACAATCTGGTCACTGCCAATGCTGAGCCAAAATATCCTATACAAAGTGATGTACCTCTCATTAGTTTCAACGACGAAGTTGAGCCTATCGGCTTCCAAGCCCTTGAAGTGAGCAACACTCACTATCAACCCATTGGGGCTCTAGCTTTGAAACCCAGAGTTTTCATCGAGGTAATGTCGGCCACTCAAGAAATGATCTCCTTGGGTTTCTAACCTGGAAAAGGGTTAGGAAATGATCAACAAGTAATCAAATGCCTAATTCAAGTTCCCAGCCAGACAGGAAAGGCCAGACTAGGTTACTCCTCTGGGTCCAGTCACAGGAACCTGCACAAGTATACAACGGTTCCTTCATCTATAAGGTTGTTGCCTAAACCTACAGATGCTAATTCTGTACGGCTTCTACAAAAAATTCTTGCCTCTATGGTAGGTATGATGTTTCCTAAGCCGATACCAGTTAAAGGGAAAGAAGTCTTGATTCCAAACCCAAACATGGAGGAAAGGAATCAAAGGCGCAAATAAAATATTAAGAGGCGGTTATCAAAGATGTACTTCCTGGCATATACCGAGGGTATGAATAAGGATATCTTAGATGACGACTACCCAGGTGTCATGGTCATCATTTAGGAGAAGGAGGACGATAACAGTCCCTTCATCACAGCTTTCCACCAGGACGTGACCCTTGGCAATTGGATCATCACTCCTTGCATTTGCCAAAAAGGACAGAAACTTCCTCTGCCATGTAGATAATAATAACTGCTTACTTTTGTTGCATATTATAAGCAGTTATTTTTGTCATTCCATGCTAACACTTTATATGATTAAACAGTTTCATATATTAAGTGAAAGTATTTTGTTTCAGGACTCTAAAGTTAGATATGCCTAAACTTGCTGATGAGGTGCCTATTCTTCACAAGGACTGCAACTTTGGTGCAAAGTTGGACTCTGACTTGATGGAGATTGAGCAAGAGGACTATGAGGTGCCTCAGGAGATCAAAGAATGGGTCAAAAACAAACCCAAGCTAAATCTTGATTAAACCACCTCTTTTAACTTTGGAACCTCAGAAAATCCTAAACAAATCCAGATTGGTACGGACCTTACTCCAAGCCAAATGAATTACATGGTTACTCTATTGACCCAATTCCAGGATGTGTTTGCATGGTCTCATAAAGACATGGTCGGTTTGTCAACTGACATAGTCATTCATCACCTTACCATCAAAGAGGGATTCAAGCTAGTCAGACAGAAACTCAGTCGATTAAAACCTGAGTGGAGTTTGAAAGTCAAATAAGAAATTGTGAAACAATTTCAAGCCGGCATCATCATGGTATCAACATACCCTGAGTGGCTATCCAACATAGTCCCCGTGCCTAAATTCAGAGGGAAGGTGCGAGTTTACGTGGATTACATGGATCTGAACAAAGCTTGTCTCAAAGATAGCTTTCTCGTACCATTCATCCACATACTCATTGACAATACAACTCAGTATGGCATGTACTCCTTTGTTGACTGCTTTGCTGGGTATCATCAAATCATGGTTGCTGAAGAGGATAGTGAGAAGACAACATTCATCACTCCTTGGGGAACCTTTTGTTACAGACGGTTGTGAGACCCCAGATTTTATAAATAAAGATTTAATTTTCTCAAAATATTTTTTTTATTATGGTGTTGATTTGATGTAATGTTATAGTTGTGGGTAATATTTTTAAATTTTGCAAAGTAAGCAAGTGGTTATATAATATTCGATTGGTCGGGGAATATTCTTTTTATCAGGGAATATCCGTATGACGGCACCATCATTGGTGGACCCCACAATGGAATTATTGTTGGATTGACAAAATGACAAAAATACTTTATGAAAATAATGGTGGAAGTTTTACCGTTAACTGTTGAAACACCCGGTGTTAAAAGTATAGTAATACACGTAGTTGCACAGTAGCACACGGTATTGATTATTGATGCTTATGTGATAAGTCACTCAGTTTTGTTTTATTGGTATTATTTATGTAATAAAACAGAAAAACTTTTTATATAAAACAGAATACTTTTATAAAGTTCTTCGTTTTATTAGATTATAAATATAATATATTATATTTTATTTAAAATATTTTGCTTTAAATATGGACCGTCAGATTAAAGTAAATCAATCTCGACCGTTCATGAGGTAGTTACTATGCAGTTCATTCTTCTATAAATAGAAGCTCATTTCTTCATTATTTCTTACGAATTTACTGAAACTCTAGATAGAGAAACTATAGAGAGAGTTCTTCTTCTATAATCTTGAGCGTATTTATTTAGAATTAAAGAAAACTTTGAGCGTAGTGCAAGTTTTCTTTGAGTATATCCTCGCCCTACCAGTCGGAATACTCTTCTTTTAAAGGTAAGAGATATTATTTGTTGTACTCGTAAAGGGTATTTCTTCTTTCTTATTCATGAAGAGAACTTCTGTTATTCCATTCTTTATTATTCTGCTGGAATAACCTGTATACGCGGGCTACCCTATACTTGGTGAAATTCTTCTGTTATTACATTTTTATTATTCTATTGGAACATCCTGTCTGTGCTTTACGCCGGACCTGGTTCCATTATTTATTATTCTGTCAGAATATCCTGTCTGTGCTTTACGCCGGACCTGGTTCCATTATTTATTATTCTATCAGAATATCCTGTCTGTGCGTTTACGCCGGACCTAGTTCTATTATTTATTATTCTGTCGGAATATCCTGTCGGTGCATTTACGCATGACCTGGTTCCACTATTTATTTTTCTGTTGGAATAACCTGTCTGTGCGGTCTATCGCATGCCTGGTGATTTCTTTTGTTATTCCATTCTTTATTATACTCAGTTGGTTAAAGTTTTGACTTTTATACTCCATGAAATTAGTGGAATATCCTTGATATTTGCGCTTCATCTAGTATCTTTTCATGGAAGTATTCTTCTGAGTATTTTTGAATTTTACTCCACAAAGCAGTATCATGTTGACAATTTGGACGTTATTGATTCCTGAATAAATTAATTCTTGAACTTGTTTTATTGAATTATTATGTCATTGTTATCATCCTCATGTTTATATTATGTTGAAAGTCATCTGTGGCCTGTAGTGCATAGATGGACTTGGTATGATTATGACCAGGGATTATTCGGTATAATCATGACCGTAATGTTACAAATGATGTGAAAAAGTCCTTATTGACCCGTAGTGCATTGATGGACAGTTTTTGGTATGATTATGGCTATGGATTCTCTTCGGCCAAGGGTACAAAGATGAATTGTTTTATGGCATGATCAGGACCGTTGATGAAAACACGATTATCTTTGGCTCGTAGTGCATGGATAATTCGTGGTCGTGATACTAAAGAATATCCATGGCCGTAGTGCAGGGGTGATTCGATTATGTGGATTATTTATTAAGCTGAGTCCCAATGATAAAAGTGATGAAAAACCTTTTAAATCATAGAAGATAGTAGATTTTATTTCCTGCTTGACTCTTCTAATGGATTGCTTGTTTCGCTGCAGTTAAACTTGATGTTTGTTATATTTTATCAGTTTAACACTGTTGAAGACTAATGATAGTTTATTTTGCATTATCTTAGTCATAATATTTCTTACTGGGCTAGTTGAGCTCACCCTTTCTTTCACTGTTCTCTTCAGGAAATGAGAACGTAGCCGGGACTAGTCAGGGAACAGAGTGATGGTCCTAGATGGTGCATTAGTAGTCCTCACTATTCTGTGAAATAGTGTGATAATAATTGTAATGAGAATTCCTTTTGAGTTTGTATACTCTCTAGTAGACAATATTTGTATTCAAACTCACAGTTTATGTTTTGTCGTATTGTACACGACAGTTGTATTATTAAGTTGTATTTGAATTCTGTACCATATATCTGGCGACTCAAGATGGGTGATGTATACCTAATTTTGGGTGCGTCACAGTTGGTATCAGAGCTTAGGGATATGATCCCTGACTAAGATGTGAGAATAGAACTAGGAGGGGAGAGACGGGTAATTCTTTCGCTAGTATGACCTACCTAAGTTTATTTGGTATTTAATTGGTCGGTCAGAATATAGGGATAATATGTGATAGGTTAATTAACCCTTGTTTTGTGGCAGTATTTGAAAATGACATCCGAGAATGTTGAGAATAGCAATGGAGCACATGAGACCATGGAGACACCTCTAATCTCCAACCAAGATAATGTGATTAGAGATATCCATGTGGTGATTGAGGAATTAAAAGTTGCACTAAAGCTAGTCGCAAAGGTAGCAACTGAGAGTGAGGAAGAAGAGGAACCTGAGGAGGATTTATTATAAGAACTTATTAATCAAAATATAGAATTGCAAAATTATATTCATGAGTTAGAAAAGCAGGCTGAAGAACGGAAGGCGGTCGTGGAGCAAAGGAATGTAACAATTCAAAATTGTATTACCCGATGTGCGATAGCTGAACAGGAGCGCTCTTTGGCAGAGTATACGATATTAAAGCTGGAATCTGAGAATTCAAATGTCAAAGAGCAGCTGAAAGAAGAAACAACTGAACGAGTGAGAATAAAAGATGCATGGGTAAAAGCCACACGACGCGTTGATATTGTGTAAAGAGAAGTCCGATCCAAGAAAGCTAAAATAGATGATATGTATTTCTCTTTTTCGACAGCAATTGGGAGAACCCAACATCGAGTTTTGAATTACCCTATACATTGTGGTCAACCCCAATTATATATGGATCGAAGGCTAATGATTCAGATCATGGAGCAGGAGTACGACGAAGCAGTTGAGGGTGGAATATGCCCTATAGCGAAAGTCAATTCCAGTGGTAATGACGACACCAAAGACTGTCCCGAACAAGTCAAATTCAGTAGTTTAAGGGATAGCGTTTTTCGTGACGAGGAGTCGAACGAAGTTATCACGGGTTAGTTAATTATAAATTCTTGCAAAGTCTATGCCTTATTCGATATCAGTTCTATCTATTCTTTTATCTCTCTTGTTTGCGCTCAACGTTTAAATTTAACTCCGGAGAAGTTAGACTTTGACTTATTGGTTAAAACTTCGTTAGTAGAAACCTTCGTTACCTCCACTATTCATAAATCTTGTTCAAATCAACACTTTCACGTTACCTGTCGATCTTATCTCTTTGAAAATACTTGCCTTTGATGTGATTTTTGGAAATAATTGGTTAACTACTCATCATGCTTTTCGTAAGGTTGTTAGCTTTCATACTCCTAACCAACCTGTTATGCAAATTCAAAGTAACCAAACCACTAAAGTCAATCATTGTCATATTAAGCCATAAGTAAAGAGCCCCAATTCTTTCGTTGTTGACTTCCTTGTGTGGGATGCACCAAAGCCAGACTTTCCGTAGGAGACGTTGTGAATGACGATGGCAAGTTGATAGGTATCAATGTGACGTGTTATCCAAGTCTTGGATGAGAGTCACAGTTTTGAATGATATTTCTGTTGTTAATAAATTTCCTGACGTATTCTTGAAGACTTCTTGGCCTACCCTAGAGCGTGAAATCGAATTTTGTATTGACCCCAGTACAAAACCCATTTCTTAAACCCTCAAATATTTCTTTACTTAAAAAGAACGTAACATGCGCCAAAGACGTTGGCTCGAGCTGTTAAAGATTACGATCGTACCATTCAATATCATCGTGGAAGTATGAACATGGTAGCTGACGCGTTGAGTAGCAGATCGTATGCGGTTACAAGTGCGAATATACGAACCCACGTGAAGATAACGAATATACGAGTAGAATCGACTTTAATTGATAAAGTTAAAGCTGCTTAAGCTACATACTCAGAGCTGATGAATGTGAAGAAGATGGTTCAAGAGGGCATTATTCTAGAAGCAAGAATCGATGAAGAGAGGAAATCTCAACCCTCGATTTAATTGGCCCATTTGAAATCCTTGATCGAGTAGGAACTGTGGCCTATAGACTCATTTTACCGCCAAGTATGTCGCGTGTTCATAACGTTTTTCACGTATTGATGTTACGTAAATATGTGGACGACCTGAACCACATTATTGAATTAAAACTAGACGAGATTGCAGAAGATTTAACGTATGAGAAGATACGTGTTAACATCTTGGATAAGAAGGAACATATTCGATGCTCAAAGGTTATACCTCAAGAGTTAGAATTTGAAGTGAAGTCAAGGTATCCTCACCTGTTCGGCATACCAGGTACGTACATAAATTTTGAGGGCAAAATTTTATAAGAAGGGGAGATTGTGAGACCCCAAATTTTATGAATAAAGATTTAATTTTCTCTAAATAATATTTTTTATTACGGTGTTGATTTGATGTAATGTTATAGTTGTGGGTAATATTTACAAATTTTGCAAAGTAAGCAAGTGGTTATATAACATTCGATTGGTCAGGAAATATTCTTTTTGTCGGGGAATATCCGTACGACGGCACCATCATTAGTAGACCCCACAACAGAATTATTGTCGGATTGAGAAAACGACAAAAATACTTTATAAAAATAACGACGAAAGTTTTACCGTTAACTGTTGAAACACCCGGTGTTAAAAGTACAGTAATACACGTAGTTGCACAGTAGCACACGGTATTAATTATTGATGCTTATGTGATAAGTCACTCAGTTTTGTTTTATTGGTATTATTTATGTAATAAAACAGAAAACCTTTTTATATAAAACAAATATTTTTATAAAGTTAGTCGTTTTATTAGATTATAAATAGAATATATTATATTTTATTTAAAAGATTTTGCTTTAAATATAGACCGTCAGATTAAAGTAAATCAATCTCGACCGTTCATGAGTTAGTTACTATGCAGTCCATTCTTCTATAAATAGAAGCTCATTCCTTCATTATTTCTTACGAATTTACTGAAACTCTAGAGAGAGAAACTATAGAGAGAGTTCTTCTTCTATAATCTTGAGCGTATTTATTTAGAATTTAAGAAAGCTTTGAGTGTAGTGCAAGTTTTCTTCGAGTATATTCTCGCCCTACCAGTCAGAATACTCTTCTTTCAAAGGTAAGGGATATTATTTGTTGTACTCGTAAAGGGTATTCCTTCTTTTTTATTCATGAAGAGAACTTCTGTTATTCCATTCTTTATTATTCTGTTGGAATAACCTGTATACGCGGGCTACCCTATAATTGGTGAAATTCTTATGTTATTACATTTTTATTATTCTGTTGGAACATCCTGTCTGTGCTTTACGCCGGACCTGGTTCCATTATTTATTATTCTGTCGGAATATCCTGTGTATGCTTTACACCGGACCTGGTTCCACTATTTATTATTCTGTCAGAATATCCTATCTATGCGTTTACTGTAATAACCCGATATTTTCAATATAAACTAAATAAGAAATTTTGCCAATAATTTTTTTTATTATTTATCTTAATGATGAGAATAAGTGTCAGGTAATGTGCAGGTATTTATGTGATAAATAAAATTTATTTATTTCATGAATAATTTTAAATAATTTTATTTTAGAATTTTTGATAATTATAAAATATATTCTTATAATAATTAATTTTATAGCAGAAATGTCTTTATTAATTATTTTTCATGAAAATATGATTTTTGTATTATTTAAATAATATATGAAATGATTATTGGAATTATTATAATTATTATTTTATTATATGAATTTGTTCAGAATATTTAAGTTAATTATTTTAGCTTAATTATTGATGTTGTATATGAAGGATAAACCATATATGGAATCCAAACCCTAAATTTGGGTATTGATCAAGGGATGAGAATAATAATATAATATTAATTATATTTTGATTTTTCAGTGCTATAAATATGTACCGTAAAGGTGTAGACTGATAATGGTTGGCCAAATATGGTAAATTATGTCATGACCCTTATATCGTGTTATTAAACCCTAATTGTCAAACTCAATTATGGGTTTGAGGCTGTGTAGTATTTGTGTATATGAATTTTACTGTGTATTGTAGAATTTCTGTAATTAGGAGAAACCCTAATTATTATTTGAAAGCCCTAATTTGTTAAAATTAAAAATCCTAATTACTGTTTTAGTAAATTATAATGATAATTAGGAAACCCTAATTGTTAATTTGGGAACCCTAATAATATTAAGGAACCCTAATTTTCTATTTTAAAAACCCTAATTTAATTAGTGTGTTTAAAATTAAAATTTTATTATACTTTAATTTTTAATTGTCCAAACCCTAGTAATTATTTGAAAAACTTTAAGAAGTAAAATCTAGTGATTAAACCTTAGATTCAATAACATTGGACAAGAATACCATTGAAATAAAAAATAATTACCAAAATACCCTTTTGTTCCATTAGTTGAATTATTGCTAGCCAAATCTTGCAAAATCTGGCCAGCCACCCTATTGCCTAGCTAGGAGCTATAACACTCCAATTCTCAGCCATTACTAGCAGCCAAAAGCATTGCATATCAATATACATATAGATTCAAGAGAGAAAATGTTCATTTTTGACTTAAATTGTTCACAAACACTTAGCCATACTCTCTCAAGACCAAACCTCTGAAATTCCCTTGCTAGATCAGTCCCCAATCAAGCCCCACGAACACCAACATCAAATCAGAAACATAGAAGTCAGAATTTGATCCTAAGGAGGTAAAACCTAATTTAGAAATCTGACTTTTGATCTTGTGTTAGATGTTATGATTTATTGTTAAAACATGTTATTTGTAGTCCATAGAGTTGATCTGGGTTGGTATTTGTTAGACCCATAACATCAAAGTGCTCCAAATTAAGTTTTTCAAAAATCTAGAAATTGAAGAAATAGGGGTCTGACAGTGAATGTCAGTCCCCATAGATTTTGATCTGTTATGTGTTTTTGTGTTTTTAAAGTTTGTACTTGTAGTATGTTAGGAGATCTTTAATATGGAACTTGATTTAGGGACATAGCTGTTGTAGATTAAAATATATTCGAGGTCAAAGTGAGTTGACCAATCAGAAATTCTGAGTTTCTGGGCAACCCAGAAATCCAGAATTTCTGACAGTCATTTTTAGAGCTTCTGTTCTTGCTGATCTGTTATAGTATGGACATGTTCTTGTTATATAATTGTAGACTGACATAAGTACTACATATATATGTTTTTATATTACCCAAATACGTAACAGAAGCGAATTAAGGGTTGGTCAAACTTGCGTTGACGAAATTGCTCAAGAACATTTCTAGAAAACCCAGAAATGTTCAAGAACAGTTCCGGTAGAGTACTTTGACCGGCCTGTAGATCTTTACTGTTTTGATGTTATGATAATATTATGTTATGTTATTGTACCTTGACATACCTACTATAGCTTTAAACCTTGAGATCACTTGAATCAAGACCTGAGCATAGAAAGAATCTAGCCCAAAAATGGACCCTCGAAGCTGTTGGGTTTCTAGGTTACCCAGAAAACCCAGATTTGGTCTGACAGCTACTTTGAAGATTCATTGCTTGCTTGTATGTTGTAATCTGACCCAGATCTTGCGTGTTATTTGTAGTACTACATTAGTACTACAAGATAAATATCTTACCCTGTCTAAAAACACTATAATCTGACAGATTGGGTTGGTCAAACGAGACACCTTGTCTATCAGTGCTCAAGAACACGAAGAACACCTATAGTGACGGTTCTGTCACTATACAGTCGCTATAGGTGGTCTTTAGCGACAAATTATTTATAAAAATTATATTTTTAATAAATAATTATAGAAAATTAGTTTTAAATCATTAAAAATACATAAAAAATTATTTTAAAGTCCGAAAATTAGTTTTTAATTATTTTAAGTATATTTCATAAATATTTAATATTTTTGGAATATAAAAAGTATTTAATTTATTTAAGTATAATATTAAATAAATTATTTAAAAATGATTTTTAATACATGAAAAATCATTTAAAAATATGTTATGATATAAAAAGATATTTTAAGTTATTTTCTATAATTTTTATTATTTTGTGATGATTTTCATTATTAATTAGATATTAATGAATATTAAGTTATTTAATAAAGATATTAAATAAATGGTGGAAAATAGAATTAATGATTTAAACTTTATATAAAAATGATTTAGAGATTATAAAAATATTTTAAGTTATAAAATATGGCTTTTGATATTTTATCATGAAAAATATTAATATTTTAATATTAAGAATATTAGATTTATTTAATAATTATATTAAATAAAGTAATGTAAAAATGATTTTAATATTAGAAAAATCATTTTTAAATAAAAATAAAATGTTTAAAGGTATTTTAAGTTATAAAATATAACTTTTAATATTTAAATGATAATTTCATTAATAATTTAATATTAATGATATTAATTTAACATTAATGATATTAAATTTATTTAATAATTATATTAAATAAATAGTTTTAAAATAGTTTTAATTATTTAAAAATCATTTAAAAAGGATATAAATGAATTAAAAATATTTTAAGTTATAATTAATGACTTTTAATATTTGGATAAATAGTACATTAATACATTAAATATTAATGGTAATTCTTTAAAAATAATTTTAAATGTTTTAAAAATTATTTAAGGGTAATATTAATACTTTAAAAATATTTTGAGTTATTATAAATAACTTTAATATTTTGGCAATGGTTTCATTAATAGTTTAATATTAATTAAATATTAATGATAATAGAATTAGTAAATATTTAAATCATTTAATAATGATTCTGATGTTTGAAAATTCATGATAAATTATAATAAATATTTAAAAATTAATATAAGTCATTTTAAAAATAATATGACTGATATTTTCAGTTATTGAACTATAGGATATAGTTTTAGACTCGATAATTACCCGATAAAGCCGTCGGTACACCGAAATATTTTAGAAATTGATCTGAACTTAGATAATTTAACTTGATAAGTGTTTATTTGTGATTCAATGGTTGTTAAACATATGTGACAATGCGATTAGATAATGTGCTGACTGCAATAAGCAGTGCTATGTGTTACGATATATTATTCTAATCGAACGAATGATATTATTACTGATAGGTCTCTGTATAAAAGATTAATCTAAGTTGCGTTATTGTAAGCAGCAGCTCAGGCAAGTATCTGAACTATCCTTTACATTGTGCAAGTATCCTACCTTTGCATTTCCTTTATGCAAGGGGCATGAGTAAGAATGTTTAAGAAATATATTATTACTGTACAGATTATTAACCCTATACTATATACGCTCATTGCTTATCAACATGTTAGTATATGGTAATTCAGATATATATTCTGTTCGTTAATTTCTATAAATGGTTATACAAGTGTCCCCACTTGGATAATCATTGTATTTAATCACATGTTGATACACCTTTGTCAATTACTCGTATATATATATACATATATATATATATATATATATATATATTGAATTATAGATTATTATTGAATAAGACAAAACCTTTGATTTGGAACCAAGACAAGTATGAACATCCCGAAAACGGGAAAACTTTTTATACACCCAAGGTGGACAGAGTGAACGATACTATCGTTCTGGCATGTAGTATTGATCAATACAGGGCATAACGGGCTGATCACCCCCGTGCCCGTAAGTTATGACGGTTTGTAGATGAATTTCTACTAAACCTATTCGAAAATTGAAAATAATGTTCATAGTATGTCACCTAAACCCCAATTATAGTCATTACGTAGTTTCAAAATTTGATAGAGAGTTGTTATGTTATTATTATCTGTTCAGATTACTTCACAACTATTGACTTGTTGTAGAAGAGTAGTACAAAGAAAATATTTAACCTTTTCAGCTAATATTTATAATTGTTATTACTTGCTGGGCACTCAAATGCTCACTCTTTCTTAAATTAAATGTTTTCAGTTAATGTAAGACCCCGAATTTTATGAAATAAAAGTATTCAATTTTTCTTATAATTACTATTCAGTAAATGGTTAAATTGATAAATGTTAAAGTTAAGGGTGATATATGAATTTTTTTCAAAATAAGCAAGTGGTTATAAAATAATCATTATTGTCGGGGAATATTCGTTTGGTCGTGGAATATTCTTTTTGTCGGGGAATATTCGTACGACGACGCAACTATTTGTGGGCCCCATAACAGAATAACTGTCGGGTGAAGAAAATGACAAATTTGAGTTTTTACAAATAACGGCGTAGTTGTTACCGTTAACACTGTTGGAATACCCGGTGGTTAAAATACAGTAATACGCGTTATTGCACAGTAGCACACGGTATTGCATAGTATTTTTGAAATTATTGATTCTTACGTAAGAAGGCACTACTCAATAATTGTTATAGTAATTACTGTTCAATATTTTATTTTATTGATTCAATAATTGCTACGTTGAAATTTTATATTATTGTTGTTCAATAATTGTCACTGCACAGTATTTTCCATTATCAGATCAATAATTCATATTATTTGAATAATATTATTAGATAACATTATTGGCAATGTCTAGAAAGTTCTGTCTAAGGAGATGTTTGGTCACCTAATTGCGCGCCAGTAAGGAAAAATTCTTATTGGAAAGCCCCCTCTTTCCTGGGAACGGCCTGGTTGTCATAAATGTGATTCTATTATATTATTTCTGAATAATTAATTATTGATTCATATGATAAGAAAATATTTATTTTATGTGGATATAAATGAGGGATATATTTTTGTGTTTAAAAAATGAAGGAGTTAATGTTGAGGTGTTTTATCAGTATTTTTATCGGAATGGAGGTATTAAAAATCAAATCAGGGTTTTTGAGAAATATTGCGGGTGTTATAATTTTTAATCCGACTGTTGGATCGTGGTAATATTTGCATATGTTATACATATATAAGTTGAGTATATGTCCACAAATTTTGAACCGTTAAAAATGAACGTATGATTTATTATGAATTTTACGAGATGACTGGTTCAGAAATTGTTGAATTTTCGGAGTTTATCATTTTGGTGGAAAATTCTAGAATTGGTGGGCCCCACTTGTGGTTGGTGAAGAAATGTGCTGAATTATATTTCAAATGTGGTGGGCGGGAATAGTAGCAGGTAAAGCCATCAGGTTGCAGGTCAAACCTACCAAAATTTTTCTATAAATAGAGGGCTAAGTTAGAATTGAAAATCACACCAGAAACATAAGCTTTCTCTCTTTCTCTCTCTATATTATGAAGCATATTTTGTGAGTTTTTAGATACTTGGTGAGTTGCTATTCATTAGTGCAAGTTTCCTTCAGCATCATATCCGATATCCAGTCAGAAGTACTGCTCTTTTGAGGTAAGGGATAGTAAGGGATATTAAGGGATTTTAAGGGTTGTTACGATTTTCAGTTTCGTAATTTTTCTGATCTTCAAAAATTCTGGAAAAATTTGAAATGATATTTTGATGAGTTTTCTTGATTGTGTCCAAAAATGGTGATTTTTGGATGTATAGATTAAGAGTTATGAATTTTATAAGAAAAGACTATTTTAAAAGTAACCGCTTATAACTTCTTGTGGTTAACTCCAAAATTGATGAAATTTTTATTGGGAGTACATGTATATGATAGAAGTATACTCTGTAAATTTCAGAATTTTTAGATAATAGTATAATTTTTGATAAATGTCTAAATATTCGGTTATTTTGGCCATATGAAAAATAGTAAATGACTTTTAAAAATTCTGAGAAAAATATATGTTCACTATGGGACTATATTATGCTAAATCCCAGAAAAGAAATATTTTTGAAACTGATTTGGTATTTTTCATGAAAATAGTCTAGTTATGAGTAAATGAATTAAATATGTTTTGTGAAGAAAGAAAATTAGAAAATAGGATTTTATGGCTTGAGAATCCTATATGAGGTATATGCAGATATTTGATGAGGGTTTTGGTTATTGATGATGAAATTGTAAGAGTTGGCATTTTATGATGATTAAATGTATTAATTAGTAAAGTGTAAACAATTAAAATAAATTGTTTATAAATTTAAGTAATGTTATTCTTTCAATATCATTATACTGAAATATTGGTATGGATTTTATTGTAGAATTTCTATCTTTTGTGTCGGGGTTACTATTCATGAGTTACTATTCACGATTTACTATTCATGAGTTACGAATATTACTCTTGAGATTAAAACTATATGTTGATCATATTATTTTTATCATCATATATAACATTTTTATAACCCTGATGTTGAAATTCTCTTTCACTGGAGTGTAAAGATGGGTAGATTATTGGTATGATCATGACTAGGGTTCTCTTTGGCCTGTAGTGCAAAGTTGAATTGTGACTGGTATGATCATGACCATTGAATTTATAATTGAATATCTTAAGCTTAAGTGCAAAGGTGAATTGATCAACATGGTTATAATTATTGTTTATATAAATTCTGAAATGATTATATATTTCTTTGAGATATGAATATATTTGGCCTGTAGTGCAAATATGAATTGTTGATGAATATCTTTGGCATGTAGTGCAAAGATGGCCTGTTGATGAATATCTTTGGCCTGTAGTGCAAAGATGAACTGTTGTTGAATATCTTTGGCCCGTAGTGCAAAGATGGTTTGTTGATGAATATCTTTGGCCCGTAGTGCAAAGATGGTTTGTTGATGAATCTCTTGGCCCGTAGTGCAAAGATGGATTTGTTAGTATGATTATAAACAGGAATTGTGATTTGGTATAACCATGATCTTTGATGTTTCAGGTACAGACAGGTGATGAAAATATTTTTCGTCCTGGGTGCGAAGAAAAATTTATAGTCACAATTATGATTATGAGTTATTCATATGATTGTGGAAAGGAACTGTTGAGTGATGTTACATGGATAAAATATTATTGGTGGATTTTTAACATGGAGAAGATAATAGACTTTATAGTCTATTTGACTCTTCTAATGGATTGCTCGTTCCGCTGCAACTATGGTTGAAATTTTTATCATTTACCATATGTTCTAAATCTCTGATTTATTATTGATGAAGGCTATTGATAATTTAATTATCTTTAGTCATGATATTCTTTACTGAGCTAGTTGTGCTCACCCTTTTGCTTCACAATTCCTTTCAGGTAATAAGAGTGTAGCTGGGTCGAGCGGGGGTAACAAGAGAATAGAACGGTGGTCATCATTTAGTAGTTATATTTGGTGAAGAAAATAGGGTGAGGCGAACCCAACGTTGGAAGGGTGTTTTATCACTATCATACAAGATGTCTAATGACATACAACCTCGTGTCATCATAGGACAGGGTTGTGCTCATCCACTTGCTGAGTATATCTATGGGCACTACCTATATAATCTTGGTGTTTGTTTGAAGTATAATTCTCAATTAGAGACAGTGGAGATAATGATAAGTCAAGAGAAGACTCACCATTGGGAAGAATATGATAGTAATCTTCTCGTTTTTCTTTGGGGTCTATTGGATCAACCAAGGATAATTCTGTGGCCATATGATATCTATCATAACCTAGACGCGTGGCCTCCCATGTACGAAGGTTTCCTTGAGCACTTCCAAAAGATTCTAATTTCTAAAACAATTTTTGACTATACCTTTATGTAAGGTGTTATTGTGAGGTGATGTTCACGGTTGGAACATGAGTCACATTTGGTATATATTTGTATCCAAGCTCACAGCATATGTGTTGTTGTATTTTGCACGACAATTGTTGTAATAAAGTTGTAGTTATTTTCTGTACCATGTATTTGGCGACTCAGAATAGGTTGGATGGAATGGACCTATTTTGGGGTTGTCACAGGTGGTATCAGAGCTTGGGGATATGATCTCTGGCGGAGATCGGAGAATCCAACTAGGAGGGGAGAGATGAGTAAATCCTTCGCTAGTGTGTCCTACCTAAGCTTATTTGTTGGTCAGTCATAATATTGGGATATTATGTGATATGTTAATTTGTTAAATTAACCCTTGTTTTGAAGCTGTATTCTAGAATGATATTTGAAATACAGGAGATGAGCAATGGAGAAATTATGATGACGGGAAAGATGGAATCTGAAATGAAAGGAAGGTATTCTCAATTCTTTGAAATACCAGGTACGTAAATTTCGGGGACGAAATTTCATAAGGAGGGGAGATTGTAAGACCCCGAATTTTATGAAATAAAAGTATTCAATTTTTCTTATAATTACTATTCAGTAAATGGATAAATTGATAAATGTTAAAGTTAAGGGTGATATATGAATTTTTTTCAAAATAAGCAAGTGGTTATAAAATAATCATTGTTGTCGGGGAATATTCGTTTGGTCGTGGAATATTCTTTCTGTCGGGGAATATTCGTACGACGGCGCAACTATTTGTGGGCCCCATAACAGAATAACTGTCGGGTGAAGAAAATGACAAATTTGAGTTTTTACAAATAACGGCGTAGTTGTTACCGTTAACACTGTTGGAATACCCGGTGGTTAAAATACAGTAATACGCGTTATTGCACAGTAGCACACGGTATTGCATAGTATTTTTGAAATTATTGATTCTTACGTAAGAAGGCACTACTCAATAATTGTTATAGTAATTACTGTTCAATATTTTATTTTATTGATTCAATAATTGCTACGTTGAAATTTTATATTATTGTTGTTCAATAATTGTCACTGCACAGTATTTTCCATTATCAGATCAATAATTCATATTATTTGAATAATATTATTAGATAACATTATTGGCAATGTCTAGAAAGTTCTGTCTAAGGAGAGGTTTGGTCACCTAATTGCGCGCCAGTAAGGAAAAATTCTTATTGGAAAGCCCCCTCTTTCCTGGGAACGGCCTGGTTGTCATAAATGTGATTCTATTATATTATTTCTGAATAATTAATTATTGATTCATATGATAAGAAAATATTTATTTTATGTGGATATAAATGAGGGATATATTTTTGTGTTTAAAAAATGAAGGAGTTAATGTTGAGGTGTTTTATCAGTATTTTTATCGGAATGGAGGTATTAAAAATCAAATCAGGGTTTTTGAGAAATATTGCGGGTGTTATAATTTTTAATCCGACTGTTGGATCGTGGTAATATTTGCATATGTTATACATATATAAGTTGAGTATATGTCCACAAATTTTGAACCGTTAAAAATGAACGTATGATTTATTATGAATTTTACGAGATTACTGGTTCAGAAATTGTTGAATTTTCGGAGTTTATCATTTTGGTGAAAAATTCTAGAATTGGAGGGCCCCACTTGTGGTTGGTGAAGAAATGTGCTGAATTATATTTCAAATGTGGTGGGCGGGAATAGTAGCAGGTAAAGCCATCAGGTTGCAGGTCAAACCTACCAAAATTTTTCTATAAATAGAGGGCTAAGTTAGAATTGAAAATCACACCAGAAACATAAGCTTTCTCTCTTTCTCTCTCTATATTATGAAGCATATTTTGTGAGTTTTTAGATACTTGGTGAGTTGCTATTCATTAGTGCAAGTTTCCTTCAGCATCATATCCGATATCCAGTCAGAAGTACTGCTCTTTTGAGGTAAGGGATAGTAAGGGATATTAAGGGATTTTAAGGGTTGTTATGATTTTCAGTTTCGTAATTTTTCTGATCTTCAAAAATTCTGAAAAAATTTGAAATGATATTTTGATGAGTTTTCTTGATTGTGTCCAAAAATGGTGATTTTTGGATGTATAGATTAAGAGTTATGAATTTTATAAGAAAAGACTATTTTAAAAGTAACCGCTTATAACTTCTTGTGGTTAACTCCAAAATTGATAAAATTTTTATTGGGAGTACATGTATATGATAGAAGTATACTCTGTAAATTTCAGAATTTTTAGATAATAGTATAATTTTTGATAAATGTCTAAATATTCGGTTATTTTGGCCATATGAAAAATAGTAAATGACTTTTAAAAATTCTGAGAAAAATATATGTTCACTATGGGACTATATTATGCTAAATCCCAGAAAAGAAATATTTTTAAAACTGATTTGGTATTTTTCATGAAAATGGTCTAGTTATGAGTAAATGAATTAAATATGTTTTGTGAAGAAAGAAAATTAGAAAATAGGATTTTATGGCTTGAGAATCCTATATGAGGTATATGCAGATATTTGATGAGGGTTTTGGTTATTGATGATGAAATTGTAAGAGTTGGCATTTTATGATGATTAAATGTATTAATTAGTAAAGTGTAAACAATTAAAATAAATTGTTTATAAATTTAAGTAATGTTATTCTTTCAATATCATTATACTTAAATATTGGTATGGATTTTATTGTGGAATTTCTATCTTTTGTGTCGGGGTTACTATTCATGAGTTACTATTCACGATTTACTATTCATGAGTTACGAATATTACTCTTGAGATTAAAACTATATGTTGATCATATTATTTTTATCATCATATATAACATTTTTATAACCCTGATGTTGAAATTCTCTTTCACTGGAGTGTAAAGATGGGTAGATTATTGGTATGATCATGACTAGGGTTCTCTTTGGCCTGTAGTGCAAAGTTGAATTGTGACTGGTATGATCATGACCATTGAATTTATAATTGAATATCTTAAGCTTAAGTGCAAAGGTGAATTGATCAACATGGTTATAATTATTGTTTATATAAATTCTGAAATGATTATATATTTCTTTGAGATATGAATATATTTGGCCTGTAGTGCAAATATGAATTGTTGATGAATATCTTTGGCATGTAGTGCAAAGATGGCCTGTTGATGAATATCTTTGGCCTGTAGTGCAAAGATGAACTGTTGTTGAATATCTTTGGCCCGTAGTGCAAAGATGGTTTGTTGATGAATATCTTTGGCCCGTAGTGCAAAGATGGTTTGTTGATGAATCTCTTGGCCCGTAGTGCAAAGATGGATTTGTTAGTATGATTATAAACAGGAATTGTGATTTGGTATAACCATGATCTTTGATGTTTCAGGTAAAGACAGGTGATGAAAATATTCTTCGTCCTGGGTGCGAAGAAAAATTTATAGTCACAATTATGATTATGAGTTATTCATATGATTGTGGAAAGGAACTGTTGAGTGATGTTACATGGATAAAATATTGTTGGTGGATTTTTAACATGGAGAAGATAATAGACTTTATAGTCTATTTGACTCTTCTAATGGATTGCTCGTTCCGCTGCAACTATGGTTGAAATTTTTATCATTTACCATATGTTCTAAATCTCTGATTTATTATTGATGAAGGCTATTGATAATTTAATTATCTTTAGTCATGATATTCTTTACTGAGCTAGTTGTGCTCACCCTTTTGCTTCACAATTCCTTTCAGGTAATAAGAGTGTAGCTGGGTCGAGCGGGGGTAACAAGGGAATAGAACGGTGGTCATCATTTAGTAGTTATATTTGGTGAAGAAAATAGGGTGAGGCGAACCCAACGTTGGAAGGGTGTTTTGTCACTATCATACAAGATGTCTAATGACATACAACCTCGTGTCATCATAGGACATGGTTGTGCTCATCCACTTGCTGAGTATATCTATGGGCACTACCTATATAATCTTGGTGTTTGTTTGAAGTATAATTCTCAATTAGAGACAGTAGAGATAATGATAAGTCAAGAGAAGACTCACCATTGGGAAGAATATGATAGTAATCTTCTCGTTTTTCTTTGGGGTCTATTGGATCAACCAAGGATAATTCTGTGGCCATATGATATCTATCATAACCTAGACGCGTGGCCTCCCATGTACGAAGGTTTCCTTGAGCACTTCCAAAAGATTCTAATTTCTAAAATAATTTTTGACTATACCTTTATGTAAGGTGTTATTGTGAGGTGATGTTCACGGTTGGAACATGAGTCACATTTGGTATATATTTGTATCCAAGCTCACAGCATATGTGTTGTTGTATTTTGCACGACAATTGTTGTAATAAAGTTGTAGTTATTTTCTGTACCATGTATTTGGCGACTCAGAATAGGTTGGATGGAATGGACCTATTTTGGGGTTGTCACAGGTGGTATCAGAGCTTGGGGATATGATCTCTGGCGGAGATCGGAGAATCCAACTAGGAGGAGAGAGATGAGTAAATCCTTCGCTAGTGTGTCCTACCTAAGCTTATTTGTTGGTCAGTCATAATATTGGGATATTATGTGATATGTTAATTTGTTAAATTAACCCTTGTTTTGAAGCTGTATTCTAGAATGATATTTGAAATACAGGAGATGAGCAATGGAGAAATTATGATGACAGGAAAGATGGAATCTGAAATGAAAGGAAGGTATTCTCAATTCTTTGAAATACCAGGTGCGTAAATTTCGGGGACGAAATTTCATAAGGAGGGGAGATTGTAAGACCCCGAATTTTATGAAATAAAAGTATTCAATTTTTCTTATAATTACTATTCAGTAAATGGTTAAATTGATAAATGTTAAAGTTAAGGGTGATATATGAATTTTTTTCAAAATAAGCAAGTGGTTATAAAATAATCATTGTTGTCGGGGAATATTCGTTTGGTCGTGGAATATTCTTTCTGTCGGGGAATATTCGTACGACGGCGCAACTATTTGTGGGCCCCATAACAGAATAACTGTCGGGTGAAGAAAATGACAAATTTGAGTTTTTACAAATAACGGCGTAGTTGTTACCGTTAACACTGTTGGAATACCCGGTGGTTAAAATACAGTAATACACGTTATTGCACAGTAGCACACGGTATTGCATAGTATTTTTGAAATTATTGATTCTTACGTAAGAAGGCACTACTCAATAATTGTTATAGTAATTACTGTTCAATATTTTATTTTATTGATTCAATAATTGCTACATTGAAATTTTATTTTATTGATTCAATAATTGTCACTGCACAGTATTTTCCATTATCAGATCAATAATTCATATTATTTGAATAATATTATTAGATAACATTATTGGCAATGTCTAGAAAGTTCTGTCTAAGGAGAGGTTTGGTCACCTAATTGCGCGCCAATAAGGAAAAATTCTTATTGGAAAGCCCCCTCTTTCCTGGGAACGGCCTGGTTGTCATAAATGTGATTCTATTATATTATTTCTGAATAATTAATTATTGATTCATATGATAAGAAAATATTTATTTTATGTGGATATAAATGAGGGATATATTTTTGTGGTTAAAAAATGAAGGAGTTAATGTTGAGGTGTTTTATCAGTATTTTTATCGGAATGGAGGTATTAAAAATCAAATCAGGGTTTTTGAGAAATATTGCGGGTGTTATAATTTTTAATCCGACTGTTGGATCGTGGTAATATTTGCATATGTTATACATATATAAGTTGAGTATATGTCCACAAATTTTGAACCGTTAAAAATGAACGTATGATTTATTATGAATTTTACGAGATGACTGGTTCAGAAATTGTTGAATTTTCGGAGTTTATCATTTTGGTGGAAAATTCTAGAATTGGTGGGCCCCACTTGTGGTTGGTGAAGAAATGTGCTGAATTATATTTTAAATGTGGTGGGCGGGAATAGTAGCAGGTAAAACCATCAGGTTGCAGGTCAAACCTACCAAAATTTTTCTATAAATAGAGGGCTAAGTTAGAATTGAAAATCACACCAGAAACATAAGCTTTCTCTCTTTCTCTCTCTATATTATGAAGCATATTTTGTGAGTTTTTAGATACTTGGTGAGTTGCTATTCATTAGTGCAAGTTTCCTTCAGCATCATATCCGATATCCAGTCAGAAGTACTGCTCTTTTGAGGTAAGGGATAGTAAGGGATATTAAGGGATTTTAAGGGTTGTTATGATTTTCAGTTTCGTAATTTTTCTGATCTTCAAAAATTCTGGAAAAATTTGAAATGATATTTTGATGAGTTTTCTTGATTGTGTCCAAAAATGGTGATTTTTGGATGTATAGATTAAGAGTTATGAATTTTATAAGAAAAGACTATTTTAAAAGTAACCGCTTATAACTTCTTGTGGTTAACTCCAAAATTGATGAAATTTTTATTGGGAGTACATGTATATGATAGAAGTATACTCTGTAAATTTCAGAATTTTTAGATAATAGTATAATTTTTGATAAATGTCTAAATATTCGGTTATTTTGGCCATATGAAAAATAGTAAATGACTTTTAAAAATTCTGAGAAAAATATATGTTCACTATGGGACTATATTATGCTAAATCCCAGAAAAGAAATATTTTTGAAACTGATTTGGTATTTTTCATAAAAATGGTCTAGTTATGAGTAAATGAATTAAATATGTTTTGTGAAGAAAGAAAATTGGAAAATAGGATTTTATGGCTTGAGAATCCTATATGAGGTATATGCAGATATTTGATGAGGGTTTTGGTTATTGATGATGAAATTGTAAGAGTTGACATTTTATGATGATTAAATGTATTAATTAGTAAAGTGTAAACAATTAAAATAAATTGTTTATAAATTTAAGTAATGTTATTCTTTCAATATCATTATACTGAAATATTGGTATGGATTTTATTGTGGAATTTCTATCTTTTGTGTCGGGGTTACTATTCATGAGTTACTATTCACGATTTACTATTCATGAGTTACGAATATTACTCTTGAGATTAAAACTATATGTTGATCATATTATTTTTATCATCATATATAACATTTTATAACCCTGATGTTGAAATTCTCTTTCACTGGAGTGTAAAGATGGGTAGATTATTGGTATGATCATGACTAGGGTTCTCTTTGGCCTGTAGTGCAAAGTTGAATTGTGACTGGTATGATCATGACCATTGAATTTATAATTGAATATCTTAAGCTTAAGTGCAAAGGTGAATTGATCAACATGGTTATAATTATTGTTTATATAAATTCTGAAATGATTATATATTTCTTTGAGATATGAATATATTTGGCCTGTAGTGCAAATATGAATTGTTGATGAATATCTTTGGCATGTAGTGCAAAGATGAACTGTTGTTGAATATCTTTGGCCCGTAGTGCAAAGATGGTTTGTTGATGAATATCTTTGGCCCGTAGTGCAAAGATGGTTTGTTGATGAATATCTTTGGCCCGTAGTGCAAAGATGGATTTGTTAGTATGATTATAAACAGGAATTGTGATTTGGTATAACCATGATCTTTGATGTTTCAGGTACAGACAGGTGATGAAAATATTCTTCGTCCTGGGTGCGAAGAAAAATTTATAGTCACAATTATGATTATGAGTTATTCATATGATTGTGGAAAGGAACTGTTGAGTGATGTTACATGGATAAAATATTATTGGTGGATTTTTAACATGGAGAAGATAATAGACTTTATAGTCTATTTGACTCTTCTAATGGATTGCTCGTTCCGCTGCAACTATGGTTGAAATTTTTATCATTTACCATATGTTCTAAATCTCTGATTTATTATTGATGAAGGCTATTGATAATTTAATTATCTTTAGTCATGATATTCTTTACTGAGCTAGTTGTGCTCACCCTTTTGCTTCACAATTCCTTTCAGGTAATAAGAGTGTAGCTGGGTCGAGCGGGGGTAACAAGGGAATAGAACGGTGGTCATCATTTAGTAGTTATATTTGGTGAAGAAAATAGGGTGAGGCGAACCCAACGTTGGAAGGGTGTTTTGTCACTATCATACAAGATGTCTAATGACATACAACCTCGTGTCATCATAGGACAGGGTTGTGCTCATCCACTTGCTGAGTATATCTATGGGCACTACCTATATAATCTTGGTGTTTGTTTGAAGTATAATTCTCAATTAGAGACAGTGGAGATAATGATAAGTCAAGAGAAGACTCACCATTGGGAAGAATATGATAGTAATCTTCTCGTTTTTCTTTGGGGTCTATTGGATCAACCAAGGATAATTCTGTGGCCATATGATATCTATCATAACCTAGACGCGTGGCCTCCCATGTACGAAGGTTTCCTTGAGCACTTCCAAAAGATTCTAATTTCTAAAACAATTTTTGACTATACCTTTATGTAAGGTGTTATTGTGAGGTGATGTTCACGGTTGGAACATGAGTCACATTTGGTATATATTTGTATCCAAGCTCACAGCATATGTGTTGTTGTATTTTGCACGACAATTGTTGTAATAAAGTTGTAGTTATTTTCTGTACCATGTATTTGGCGACTCAGAATAGGTTGGATGGAATGGACCTATTTTGGGGTTGTCACAGGTGGTATCAGAGCTTGGGGATATGATCTCTGGCGGAGATCGGAGAATCCAACTAGGAGGGGAGAGATGAGTAAATCCTTCGCTAGTGTGTCCTACCTAAGCTTATTTGTTGGTCAGTCATAATATTGGGATATTATGTGATATGTTAATTTGTTAAATTAACCCTTGTTTTGAAGCTGTATTCTAGAATGATATTTGAAATACAGGAGATGAGCAATGGAGAAATTATGATGACGGGAAAGATGGAATCTGAAATGAAAGGAAGGTATTCTCAATTCTTTGAAATACCAGGTACGTAAATTTCGGGGACGAAATTTCATAAGGAGGGGAGATTGTAAGACCCCGAATTTTATGAAATAAAAGTATTCAATTTTTCTTATAATTACTATTCAGTAAATGGTTAAATTGATAAATGTTAAAGTTAAGGGTGATATATGAATTTTTTTCAAAATAAGCAAGTGGTTATAAAATAATCATTGTTGTCGGGGAATATTCGTTTGGTCGTGGAATATTCTTTCTGTCGGGGAATATTCGTACGACGGCGCAACTATTTGTGGGCCCCATAACAGAATAACTGTCGGGTGAAGAAAATGACAAATTTGAGTTTTTATAAATAACGGCGTAGTTGTTACCGTTAACACTGTTGGAATACCCGGTGGTTAAAATACAGTAATACACGTTATTGCACAGTAGCACACGGTATTGCATAGTATTTTTGAAATTATTGATTCTTACGTAAGAAGGCACTACTCAATAATTGTTATAGTAATTACTGTTCAATATTTTATTTTATTGATTCAATAATTGCTACGTTGAAATTTTATATTATTGTTGTTCAATAATTGTCACTGCACAGTATTTTCCATTATCAGATCAATAATTCATATTATTTGAATAATATTATTAGATAACATTATTGGCAATGTCTAGAAAGTTCTGTCTAAGGAGAGGTTTGGTCACCTAATTGCGCGCCAATAAGGAAAAATTCTTATTGGAAAGCCCCCTCTTTCCTGGGAACGGCCTGGTTGTCATAAATGTGATTCTATTATATTATTTCTGAATAATTAATTATTGATTCATATGATAAGAAAATATTTATTTTATGTGGATATAAATGAGGGATATATTTTTGTGGTTAAAAAATGAAGGAGTTAATGTTGAGGTGTTTTATCAGTATTTTTATCGGAATGGAGGTATTAAAAATCAAATCAGGGTTTTTGAGAAATATTGCGGGTGTTATAATTTTTAATCCGACTGTTGGATCGTGGTAATATTTGCATATGTTATACATATATAAGTTGAGTATATGTCCACAAATTTTGAACCGTTAAAAATGAACGTATGATTTATTATGAATTTTACGAGATGACTGGTTCAGAAATTGTTGAATTTTCGGAGTTTATCATTTTGGTGGAAAATTCTAAAATTGGTGGCCCCACTTGTGGTTGGTGAAGAAATGTGCTGAATTATATTTCAAATGTGGTGGGCGGGAATAGTAGCAGGTAAAGCCATCAGGTTGCAGGTCAAACCTACCAAAATTTTTCTATAAATAGAGGGCTAAGTTAGAATTGAAAATCACATCAGAAACATAAGCTTTCTCTCTTTCTCTCTCTATATTATGAAGCATATTTTGTGAGTTTTTAGATACTTGGTGAGTTGCTATTCATTAGTGCAAGTTTCCTTCAGCATCATATCCGATATCCAGTCAGAAGTACTGCTCTTTTGAGGTAAGGGATAGTAAGGGATATTAAGGGATTTTAAGGGTTGTTATGATTTTCAGTTTCGTAATTTTTCTGATCTTTAAAAATTCTGAAAAAATTTGAAATGATATTTTGATGAGTTTTCTTGATTGTGTCCAAAAATGGTGATTTTTGGATGTATAGATTAAGAGTTATGAATTTTATAAGAAAAGACTATTTTAAAAGTAACCGCTTATAACTTCTTGTGTTAACTCCAAAATTGATGAAATTTTTATTGGGAGTACATGTATATGATAGAAGTATACTCTGTAAATTTCAAAATTTTTAGATAATAGTATAATTTTTGATAAATGTCTAAATATTCGGTTATTTTGGCCATATGAAAAATAGTAAATGACTTTTAAAAATTCTGAGAAAAATATATGTTCACTATGGGACTATATTATGCTAAATCCCAGAAAAGAAATATTTTTGAAACTGATTTGGTATTTTTCATGAAAATGGTCTAGTTATGAGTAAATGAATTAAATATGTTTTGTGAAGAAAGAAAATTGGAAAATAGAATTTTATGGCTTGAGAATCCTATATGAGGTATATGCAGATATTTGATGAGGGTTTTGGTTATTGATGATGAAATTGTAAGAGTTGGCATTTTATGATGATTAAATGTATTAATTAGTAAAGTGTAAACAATTAAAATAAATTATTTATAAATTTAAGTAATGTTATTCTTTCAATATCATTATACTGAAATATTGGTATGGATTTTATTGTGGAATTTCTATCTTTTGTGTCGGGGTTACTATTTATGAGTTACTATTCACGATTTACTATTCATGAGTTACGAATATTACTCTTGAGATTAAAACTATATGTTGATCATATTATTTTTATCATCATATATAACATTTTTATAACCCTGATGTTGAAATTCTCTTTTACTGGAGTGTAAAGATGGGTAGATTATTGGTATGATCATGACTAGGGTTCTCTTTGGCCTGTAGTGCAAAGTTGAATTGTGACTGGTATGATCATGACCATTGAATTTATAATTGAATATCTTAAGCTTAAGTGCAAAGGTGAATTGATCAACATGGTTATAATTATTGTTTATATAAATTCTGAAATGATTATATATTTCTTTGAGATATGAATATATTTGGCCTGTAGTGCAAATATGAATTGTTGATGAATATCTTTGGCATGTAGTGCAAAGATGGCCTGTTGATGAATATCTTTGGCCTGTAGTGCAAAGATGAACTGTTGTTGAATATCTTTGGCCCGTAGTGCAAAGATGGTTTGTTGATGAATATCTTTGGCCCGTAGTGCAAAGATGGTTTGTTGATGAATATCTTTGGCCCGTAGTGCAAAGATGGATTTGTTAGTATGATTATAAACAGGAATTGTGATTTGGTATAACCATGATCTTTGATGTTTCAGGTAAAGACAGGTGATGAAAATATTCTTCGTCCTGGTGCGAAGAAAAATTTATAGTCACAATTATGATTATGAGTTATTCATATGATTGTGGAAAGGAACTATTGAGTGATGTTACATGGATAAAATATTGTTGGTGGATTTTTAACATGGAGAAGATAATAGACTTTATAGTCTATTTGACTCTTCTAATGGATTGCTCGTTCCGCTGCAACTATGGTTGAAATTTTTATCATTTACCATATGTTCTAAATCTCTGATTTATTATTGATGAAGGCTATTGATAATTTAATTATCTTTAGTCATGATATTCTTTACTGAGCTAGTTGTGCTCACCCTTTTGCTTCACAATTCCTTTCAGGTAATAAGAGTGTAGCTGGGTCGAGCGGGGGTAACAAGGGAATAGAACGGTGGTCATCATTTAGTAGTTATATTTGGTGAAGAAAATAGGGTGAGGCGAACCCAACGTTGGAAGGGTGTTTTGTCACTATCATACAAGATGTCTAATGACATACAACCTCGTGTCATCATAGGACAGGGTTGTGCTCATCCACTTGCTGAGTATATCTATGGGCACTACCTATATAATCTTGGTGTTTGTTTGAAATATAATTCTCAATTAGAGACAGTGGAGATAATGATAAGTCAAGAGAAGACTCACCATTGGGAAGAATATGATAGTAATCTTCTCGTTTTTCTTTGGGGTCTATTGGATCAACCAAGGATAATTCTGTGGCCATATGATATCTATCATAACCTAGACGCGTGGCCTCCCATGTACGAAGGTTTCCTTGAGCACTTCCAAAAGATTCTAATTTCTAAAACAATTTTTGACTATACCTTTATGTAAGGTGTTATTGTGAGGTGATGTTCACGGTTGGAACATGAGTCACATTTGGTATATATTTGTATCCAAGCTCACAGCATATGTGTTGTTGTATTTTGCACGACAATTGTTGTAATAAAGTTGTAGTTATTTTCTGTACCATGTATTTGGCGACTCAGAATAGGTTGGATGGAATGGACCTATTTTGGGGTTGTCACAGTTAAGTATGATCAACCAGAAGGCTTAGGGAAGAACAAGGGGAAAGGAAAGCTGTTCGAATGAGAATTCTAATATGTGGTGTGATAATTATAGTTTATTAAGACAATGTTACTTATTATCTATGATGTAATGAATGATTAAAGGTCTCGTACCTGGGAGTAAACTTTGATGCATATGTAAATTAAGTTTGAATTTTATATTATTGTTATTATTATTAGTATTATTCAACTTATAGAAATGGTATCATGAAGCACCGAGTTCGGGTTTCAAGTACCTGAATTTGGGGGCGTCACATTTACGCCGGACCTGGTTCCATTATTTATTATTCTGTCGGAATATCCTGTCGGTGAATTTACGCATGACCTGGTTCCACTATTTATTTTTCTGTTGGAATAACCTGTCTGTACGGTCTATCGCATGCCTGGTGATTTCTTTTGTTATTCCATTCTTTATTATACTCAGTTGGTTAAATTTTTAGCTTTTATACTCCATGAAATTAGTGGAATATTCTTGATATTTGTGCTTCATCCAGTATCTTTTCATGGAAGTATTCTTCTGAGCATTTTTGAATTTTACTCCACAAAGCAGTATCATGTTGACAATTTGGACGTTATTGATTCCTAGATAAATTAATTCTTGAACTTGTTTTATTGAATTATTATGTCATTGTCATCATCCTCATGTTTATATTATGTTGAAAGTCATCTGTGGCCTGTAGTGCATAGATGGACTTGGTATGATTATGACTAGGGATTATTCGGTATAATCATGACCGTAATGTTACAAATGATGTGGAAAAGTCCTCATTGGCCCGTAGTGCATTGATGGACAGTTTTTGGTATGATTATGGCTATGGATTCTCTTCGGCCAAGGGTGCAAAGATGAATTGTTTTATGGCATGATCAGGACCGTTGATGAAAACACGATTATCTTTGGCTCGTAGTGCATGGATAATTCGCGGTCGTGATACTAAAGAATATCCTTGGCCGTAGTGCAGGGGTGATTCGATGATGTGAATTATTTTTTAAGCTGAGTCCCAGCGATAAAAGTGATGAAAAACCTTTTAAATCATAGAAGATAGTAGATTTTATTTCCTACTTGACTCTTCTAATGGATTGCTTGTTCCGTTGCAGTTAAACTTGATGTTTGTTATATTTTATCAGTTTAACACTGTTGAAGACTAATGATAGTTTATTCTGCATTATCTTAGTCATAATATTTCTTATTGGGCTAGTTGAGCTCACCCTTTCTTTCACCGTTCTCTTTAGAAAATGAGAACGTAGCCGGGACTAGTCGGGGAACAGAGTGATGGCCCTAGATGGTGCATTAGTAGTCCTCACTATTCTGTGAAATAGTGTGATAATAATTGTAATGAGAATTCCTTTTGAGTTTGTATTGTGACACCCCCAAATCCAGGTTCTCTAACCTCAGATTCGGTGCTCACGATCTATCATCATCATAAGTATTCTATAACTATTACGAAATAATAAACATACATTGTTCATTATAATAAAGTCTCATAACACGGTCCCAAGGTCTCCATAACCTTAACTTTAAATACACCATTTATCATACAAATAGTTTACTTAAGAAATTCCATCAGATAATAACTAAATTGACATTCATTCTAAATTACTCCTAGATCTTGCCCTTGCCCTTGTCCTTCGTGTGGGATCCTTCGGGCTTAACTGAAATAGATGTCATGATATAGCAAGAGTAAGCAACTAATTTGCTTCACAAGTTTATATAGACAACGGAGATATATCATGACTTAGAAAGAAATATTGCGTTCAATGTTCAACAATAATATAAGATTGTGAAGGAACATGAATTAATAATCAACAATTGAATATTCGATAATTGAATAACATGAACTGAGTGGTTTTGAATAACCATGAACATTTGCTAAGGTGCTCAGTGATTAAACTGGACCTCTTAATGAGTTTTGGTATTCAAGGGGATCAGCCTTTCATACCTTGTGATTTATGCATAAACACTTAATAATCCGGCATTGATATTATGCCTTAATCAAATTCGTTCTTTTCTCAGTCAAGAGTTCTTACTGTGACGCCCCCAGAATAGGTATACAACACCCATTCTGAGTCGCCAAATACATGGTACAGAAAGCAAACTACAACTTCAATAATACAATTGTCGTGCAAAATACGACAACACATACTGTGAGTTTAAATACAAATATTGTCTTCTAGACAATATCCACACTCAAATAAATCCTCATTACAATTATTCAAACACTATTTTACAGAAATAGTGAGGACTGCTAATACATCTTTCTAGAACCATTACTCCATACCCCGACTAGATCCTGCTATGTTCTCACCTCCTGAGAAGAAAAATGGAACAAAAAGGAAAAGGGTGAGCTCAACTAGCCCAGTAAAGAATATTATGACTAAGATAATATACAACAAATTATCGTTAGTCTTCAACAGGGAAAAATCTGATAAAATATAATCGACAACAAGTTTTAGATCAACAACTGCAGCGGAAACAACAAACCATTAGAAGAGTCAAGTAAAGAAAGAATTCTACTATCTTCTAAGATTTAAAAGTCCATCATCAATATTTTATCCCTGTAACATCAATTAATAATCATCTTTAACCAAATATTCATCTTTGCACTACAGGCCAAAGATATTCATTTGTATCATCAGTCGGTCATGTTCATCTCAACACCTGTTCATCTTTGCACTACAGGCCAAAGATATTCATCAAGTAATTATACATCTTTGCACTACAGGCCAAAGATATTCATTTGTATCATCATTTAGGACTGAGGATGATGAAAAATATCTTAAAGAGAACGAATCCAATGAGACAGAAGGACAAATAGTAGGGATTCGTATAACAGTTTATCCAAGATCAATAATACTTCATAATAATCAATTGTGAAGCAGAATTCAAAAATAAAGATCAAAACATGGATACAATCAAAGATAGTAACCATAATAGACATCTTGGACAAAAAGGGAAAATTTTATTTTTCGGTGAATAGTGCCGTATTCGTGAATAGTGCCGTATACGTGAATAGTGCCGTATACGTGAATAGTAACCCCCGACACAAAAAGTTCCAAATTTGATAAAAACTCATATCAATATTTCAGCATAATGATATTGAAGAAAATAATATCATTAAGAAGAAAATAATATCCCTTACCTCAAAATATCAGTACTTCTGGTCGGAATACCGGTATAAGGCTGAAAGAAACTTGCTCTGATGAATAGAAACTCTCAAAGTATCTAAATACTCACAAAATACACTCAATAATCTAGAGAGAGAAAGAGAGAAAACTTGTTTCTGGTGTGATTTTCAATTCTAACTTAGCCCTCTATTTATAGGAAAATTTTGGTAGGTTTGACCTGCAACCTGATGGCTTTACCTGCTACTATTCCCACCCACCACATTTGAAATATAATTCAGCACATTTCTTCACCAACCACAAGTGGGGCCCACCAATTCTAGAATTTTCCACCAAAATAATAAACTCCGAAAATTCAACAATTTCTGAACCAGTCATCTTGTAAAATTCATAATAAATCATACGTTCATTTTTAACGGTTCAAAATTTGTGGACATATACTCAACTTATATATGTATAACATATCCAAAGATTACCACGATCCAACGGTCGGATTAAAAATTATAACACCCGCAATATTTCTCAAAAACCCTGATTTGATTTTTTTTAATACCTCCATTCCGATAAAAATACTGATAAAACACCTCAACATTAACTCCTTCATTTTTAACCACAAAAATATATCCCTCATTTATATCCACATAGAATAAATATTTCCTTATCATATGAATCAATAATTAATTATTCACAAATAATATTACAGAATCACATTTATGACAACCAGGCCGTTCCCAGGAAAGAGGGGGCTTTCCAATAAGGATTTCTCCTTACTGGCGCGCAATTAGATGACCAAACCTCTCCTTAGACAGAACTTTCTAGACATTACCAATAATGTTATCTAATAATATTATTCAAATAATATGAATTATTGATCTGATAAATGAAAATACTGTGCAGCAACAATTATTGAAACAACAATAATATAAAATATCAACGCAGCAATTATTGAATCAATAAAATAAAATATTGAATAATAACTACTGTAACAATTATTGAGTAGTGCCTTCTTACGTAAGAATCAATAATTGGTGCAATACCGTGTGCTACTGTATTTTAACCACCGGGTATTCCAACAGTATTAACGGTAACAACTACGCCGTTATTTATAAACAACTTATACTTGTCGTTTTCTTCATCCAATCGCTTTCCGTTATGGGGCCCACACAAGGCTGCGTCGTCGTACGAATATTTCCCGACAGCAAGAATATTCCACGACCAACCAAATATTCACCGACCAAAAATAAATATTTTATAACCACTTGCTTATTTTGCAAAATTTGCACATTTCA
This sequence comes from Panax notoginseng, assembly GCA_016801055.1. Lineage (NCBI taxonomy): Eukaryota > Viridiplantae > Streptophyta > Magnoliopsida > Apiales > Araliaceae > Panax > Panax notoginseng. Next base: position 82,652,004 of record CM029022.1, on the reverse strand, counting down.
CCCATAACCAAAGTATTATATCAAATTAACCCCTTATTATTCACAATAATATTTAGAGAAAATTTAATTTTATTCATTAATAAGTTGGGGTCTTACAACCTCCCCTCCTTATGAAATTTCGTCCTCGAAATTGACGTACGTACCTGATGTTTCAAAAAGGTGAGGATACCTCGCTTTCATTTCTGATTCCAACTCCCAGGTCATTTCTTCAATAGCATGGTTTCTCCACAAAACCTTAACTTGTGGTATAACCTTCGTGCGTAGGACATGCTCTTTCCTATCCAAGATCTTAACAGGTACCTCCTCGTACGTTAAATCTTCAGCTATCTCGTCTGGTTCTAACTCAATAATGTGGTTCGGGTCTTTAACATATTTACGAAGCATAGATATGTGAAAAACATTATGAACACGAGACATGCTTGGAGGTAATGCGAGTCTATATGCCACATTTCCTATTCGCTCAAGAATCTCAAATGGACCAACAAATCTTGGATTGAGCTTTCCTCTCTTCCCAAATCTTGTAACTCCCTTCCATGGTGCAACACGTAACAATACATGATCCCCAATATTAAATTCCACGTCCTTCCGATGAAGATCCGCATAACTCTTTTGTCGATCCTGTGCCGTTTGTATACGTTGTCGAATCGTTTGGATCTTCTCTGTAGTAATGCGTACCAACTCTGGTCCCAACAATGTTGCTTCACCCACCTCGTCCCAGCATACTGGAGAACGACATTTTCTTCCATACAACGCCTCAAATGGAGCCATACCTATGCTCGCCTGATAACTGTTGTTGTAGGAGAATTCCACCAATGGTAGGTACTTATCCCAACTCCCTTTGAGATCTAAGACACAAAGTCTTAATAGATCTTCAAGAGTTTGAATAGTCCTCTCTGATTGTCCGTCCGTTTGAGGATGGTATGCTGAACTGAATCGTAAATCCGTGCCCATAGCTTTCTGCAAGCTAACCCAAAATCGTGAAGTGAATCTTGGGTCACGATCCGAAACTATGGATACTGGCATGCCATGCAATCTCACAATCTCGTTCACGTACATACTAGCAAGACGTTCAAGGGAATAAGTCTCACGTATCGGCAAGAAATGAGCGGACTTGGTTAATCTATCAACAATAACCCAAATCGCATCTATGCCTTGAGAAACCTTGGGAAGACCCGTAACAAAATCCATAGTAATGTGTTCCCACTTCCATTTCGGAATCTCAAGTGGTTGCAATGGACCCTTTGGTACTTGATGCTCCGCTTTTACACGTTGACAAGTTAAACATCTCGAGATAAACTCCGCGATCTCTCTTTTCATATTGCTCTACCAAAATGTATGTCGAAGATCGTGATACATTTTGGTACTCCCAGGATGGATTGCAAACGGTGTGTTGTGTGCCTCCATCATTATTCTATGCTTCAAGTCAAAATCGTTAGGAACACAAAGTCTGGAGTTGACTCGAAGTATTCCTTCTTCATCGATTCTTGCTTCTGGAATAGCACCTTCTTGCACTTTCTTCTTCATACGCATCAGCTCTATATCCGTAGCTTGAGCAGCTTTAACTTTATCGATTAAAGTCGGTTCTACTCGTATATTTGATATCATCATGTGGGTACTTGGAGCCTTCATCTCTATCTCCATCCTTTGCAAGTCATACAAAATGGGCCTTTGTGTTAAAAACATTGCACTCGTACCCGCATATGATCTTCTACTCAATGCGTCAGCTACTACGTTTGCTTTTCCAGGATGGTATTGGATGGTATGATCGTAATCTTTCAACAGCTCAAGCCAACGTCGTTGCCGCATGTTGAGTTCCTTTTGGGTGAAGAAATATTTGAGGCTTTTATGATCTGTATAGATCTCCACTTTCTCCCCATAAAGGTAGTGTCTCCAGATCTTCAACGCAAAAACGACTGCTGCCAACTCCAAATCATGAGTAGGATAATTCCTCTCATATTCTTTGAGTTGTCGTGAGGCATAGGCTATGACTTTCCCATGTTGCATGAGAACACATCCTAACCCTTTGCCTGAAGCATCGCTGTAGATAACAAATCCATCCGAACCAGATGGTATTGTCAAAACAGGTGCCGAAATGAGTCTCCTCTTGAGTTCTTGAAAACTCTTCTCGCATTCCTCACTCCATACGAATTTTGTATCTTTCCGAGTCAGCTGAGTTAACGGAGTAGCGATTCGAGAAAATCCTTCCACAAATCTCCGATAATAACCAGCTAAGCCCAGAAAGCTACGTACTTCGGTTACCGACTTCGGTTGCTCCCAACTTTGTATGGCTTCAATCTTCGCCGGGTCGATAGATACTCCATGTTTTGACACCACGTGCCCAAGGAATGCTACTTCCTCAAGCCAGAACTCGCATTTCTTCAGTTTGGCATATAGCTTGTTTTCACGAAGCCTTTGCAGTACCAGCTTCAAATGGCGCTCATGATCTTCACGGCTTTTGGAATAGATGAGGATGTCATCAATAAAGACAACAACGAACTGATCCAAATATTCTTTGAATACACGGTTCATCATATCCATGAAGGCAGCAGGAGCATTAGTCAATCCAAAAGACATTACTAAGAATTCATAATGCCCGTACCGAGTTCTGAAGGCAGTCTTTGGAATATCCTCAGTTTTAATCTTCAGCTGATGATATCCAGAACGAAGATCGATCTTTGAAAAGAATTGTGCTCCTTGCAACTGGTCAAACAGGTCATCAATGCGAGGTAGCGGATACCTATTCTTGATGGTGACATGGTTTAATTCCCGGTAATCAATACAAAGTCGCATACTCCCGTCTTTCTTCTTTACAAATAAAACAGGAGCACCCCAAGGAGATGTACTAGGACGAATGAAACCGATGTCCAACAACTCTTGTAGTTGGACCTTTAACTCCTGAAGTTCAATAGGAGCCATTCGATATGGGGTTTTAGAAATGGGCTTTGTACCGGGTTCAAGGTCAATAAAGAATTCAATTTCTCGTTCCGGGGGTAGACCGGGAAGTTCTTCAGGAAATACATCGGAAAATTCTCTAACAATAGAAATATTATTCAAATCTGACTTGTCTTTGTTCAAATCCATAACATGGGCTAAGAAAGCTTGACATCCGTTTTTCAATAAACGAATAGCTTTGTGGCTCGATATGACAGTGACTGATTTTAGTGGTTTAGTAGTTTGAATTCGTATGACAGGTTGGTTAGGAATATGAAAACTAACAACCTTACGAAAACAATCAATTTTAGCATGATGGGTGGTTAACCAATCAATTCCTAAAATCACATCAAAAGCAAGTATCTTTAAAGAGATAAGATCAACAGGTAATGTGATAGCGCCAACTTGGATCATGCAAGATTTATAAACTGTAGATGTAACGAAGGTTTCACCCAACGGAGTTTCAACAGATAAGTTAAAGTCCAATTTCTCCGGAGTCAAGTTTAAACGTTGAGCACAAGCAGGAGAGATAAAAGAATGGGTAGAACCGGTATCTAGTAAAGTATAAACTTCGTAAGAATTCAAGATTAGCTTACCCGTGATCACCTCGTTCGGGTTTCTCGCGTTTTGGCCAGTAACGACAAACGCTCTTCCAGGAACCGCTGATTTCGCCTTATCCGGGACAGCCCTTGGAATCACCACTCCCGCTGAACTTGGTTTCGCTATAGTACAATCTCGAGCGATGTGGCCTTCCTTCCCACAGTTGTAACACACCTTGGATTGTTGTGGACAGTTTGGGCTGATATGTCCCTCTTTCCCGCATTTGTAACATCTAACTGGCGGTCGTTCTCCTCCCCTAAAATTTGTTGTTGGTGCTGGTGCTGGTGCTGATGTCTTCCCGTCATTGTTGAATCTCCTCTTTCTGAAATTTCCACTTGACTCACCTCTCCTATTATCATGGCCACGATGACCACCCGAGTGGTTACCGCCTTTGTTCGTATTTTTCCCTCCTCGTTGGTTATCATCGCTCTGATGATTGCTGTCACCGGTATGACCCTGGTTGTGGTCCCTCGGTTGAGTATACTCATTATCTCTCTCTAATAATTGGGCCCTGTTGACAACGTCTGAATACAGAGAAAATTTATGAGAGATAAGGTATTGACGAATCTCAGGTTTTAAACCTCTCAGAAACATCCGCGTCATTCGTTCCTCATTTTCGACCAAATGAGGTGCAAACCTGGATAACTCTGCAAACTTCGCCTCGTACTGGGACACCGTCATGTTGTTTTGTTCCAGTCTAATAAACTCAACCTCCTTCATATGACGAATACTTTCGGGAAAGTACTTGTCATTGAACAGTTTCTGAAACGTTTCCCAGGACATATTGAGTGCGTCAGGCTGGGTACGCTTACAGACTCCCACCAGTAGTCTGCCTCACCGCGGAACATAAAGGTAGCGAATGGAACCTTCTGCTCCTCCGTGCATCCCAAGACATCGAATATCTTGGTAATTTGCTTGACCCATGTTTCCGCCATGATCGGATCCGGCTTTCCCTTAAATTCTGGTGGTCCCAACTCCTTGAACTGCTTGGCTGTGACAGACCGCGTGTTGTCATTATTTCCACCCGTATTTTGTACACGAGTCTCCCTCGTCTGATTTTGCATGAACTGCAAAAAGCTCCTAAACATTCCATCGTTCATCGTTTGCTCGGTAGTGTTGTTTACAGGAGGAATATTGCCTTCCTGTTGCACGTTCTCCTGGTTTGTGACTAAAGGTTGTTCCACAGTCTCATACACTCCATTGTTAACGTTCTCAGCTGCCATTCTTAAATACTGCCATAAAACAAGGGTTAATAGTCATGTCATATATTATCCCTATACTCTGACCGACCAAATAAACACCAAATAAACTTAGTCAGGTCATACTAGCGAAGGAATTCCCCGTCTCTCCCCTCCTAGTTCTTGTCTCACATCTCAGCCAGGGATCATATCCCTAAGCTCTGATACCAACTGTGACGCCCCCAGAATAGGTATACAACACCCATTCTGAGTCGCCAAATACATGGTACAGAAAGCAAACTACAACTTCAATAATACAATTGTCGTGCAAAATACGACAACACATACTGTGAGTTTAAATACAAATATTGTCTTCTAGACAATATCCACACTCAAATAAATCCTCATTACAATTATTCAAATACTATTTTACAGAAATAGTGAGGACTGCTAATACATCTTTCTAGAACCATTACTCCATACCCCGACTAGATCCTGCTATGTTCTCACCTCCTGAGAAGAAAAATGGAACAAAAAGGAAAAGGGTGAGCTCAACTAGCCCAGTAAAGAATATTATGACTAAGATAATATACAACAAATTATCGTTAGTCTTCAACAGGGAAAAATCTGATAAAATATAATCGACAACAAGTTTTAGATCAACAACTGCAGCGGAAACAACAAACCATTAGAAGAGTCAAGTAGAGAAAGAATTCTACTATCTTCTAAGATTTAAAAGTCCATCATCAATATTTTATCCCTGTAACATCAATTAATAATCATCTTTAACCAAATATTCATCTTTGCACTACAGGCCAAAGATATTCATTTGTATCATCAGTCGGTCATGTTCATCTCAACACCTGTTCATCTTTGCACTACAGGCCAAAGATATTCATCAAGTAATTATACATCTTTGCACTACAGGCCAAAGATATTCATTTGTATCATCATTTAGGACTGAGGATGATGAAAAATATCTTAAAGAGAACGAATCCAATGAGACAGAAGGACAAATAGTAGGGATTCGTATAACAGTTTATCCAAGATCAATAATACTTCATAATAATCAATTGTGAAGCAGAATTCAAAAATAAAGATCAAAACATGGATACAATCAAAGATAGTAACCATAATAGACATCTTGGACAAAAAGGGAAAATTTTATTTTTCGGTGAATAGTGCCGTATTCGTGAATAGTGCCGTATACGTGAATAGTGCCGTATACGTGAATAGTAACCCCCGACACAAAAAGTTCCAAATTTGATAAAAACTCATATCAATATTTCAGCATAATGATATTGAAGAAAATAATATCATTAAGAAGAAAATAATATCCCTTACCTCAAAATATCAGTACTTCTGGTCGGAATACCGGTATAAGGCTGAAAGAAACTTGCTTTGATGAATAGAAACTCTCAAAGTATCTAAATACTCACAAAATACACTCAATAATCTAGAGAGAGAAAGAGAGAAAACTTGTTTCTGGTGTGATTTTCAATTCTAACTTAGCCCTCTATTTATAGGAAAATTTTGGTAGGTTTGACCTGCAACCTGATGGCTTTACCTGCTACTATTCCCACCCACCACATTTGAAATATAATTCAGCACATTTCTTCACCAACCACAAGTGGGGCCCACCAATTCTAGAATTTTCCACCAAAATAATAAACTCCGAAAATTCAACAATTTCTGAACCAGTCATCTTGTAAAATTCATAATAAATCATACGTTCATTTTTAACGGTTCAAAATTTGTGGACATATACTCAACTTATATATGTATAACATATCCAAAGATTACCACGATCCAACGGTCGGATTAAAAATTATAACACCCGCAATATTTCTCAAAAACCCTGATTTGATTTTTTTTAATACCTCCATTCCGATAAAAATACTGATAAAACACCTCAACATTAACTCCTTCATTTTTAACCACAAAAATATATCCCTCATTTATATCCACATAGAATAAATATTTCCTTATCATATGAATCAATAATTAATTATTCACAAATAATATTACAGAATCACATTTATGACAACCAGGCCGTTCCCAGGAAAGAGGGGGCTTTCCAATAAGGATTTCTCCTTACTGGCGCGCAATTAGATGACCAAACCTCTCCTTAGACAGAACTTTCTAGACATTACCAATAATGTTATCTAATAATATTATTCAAATAATATGAATTATTGATCTGATAAATAAAAATACTGTGCAGCAACAATTATTGAAACAACAATAATATAAAATATCAACGCAGCAATTATTGAATCAATAAAATAAAATATTGAATAATAACTACTGTAACAATTATTGAGTAGTGCCTTCTTACGTAAGAATCAATAATTGGTGCAATACCGTGTGCTACTGTATTTTAACCACCGGGTATTCCAACAGTATTAACGGTAACAACTACGCCGTTATTTATAAACAACTTATACTTGTCGTTTTCTTCATCCAATCGCTTTCCGTTATGGGGCCCACACAAGGCTGCGTCGTCGTACGAATATTCCCCGACAGCAAGAATATTCCACGACCAACCAAATATTCACCGACCAAAAATAAATATTTTATAACCACTTGCTTATTTTGCAAAATTTGCACATTTCACCCATAACCAAAGTATTATATCAAATTAACCCCTTATTATTCACAATAATATTTAGAGAAAATTTAATTTTATTCATTAATAAGTTGGGGTCTTACACTTACTATATCAATTTAATAAGAAAAGTTATTTAAAACACATTTGATTTAATAAATTTAGACATGCTTGATCTAGCTGATACAATTAGCATAGATCTATTTCATAAACAGTTCATAAATAAAGAACTTTAATTTAATTCACAGTTCAATAGCAGTAGAACAGAATTCAATTGCACAAAGTGTGAATTTTAATAATCAATATAGACGTGAATAATCATCAATAATTATTCACTAACATGTTTTGAAAATAATAACTCGAGCTTGAGTTAGGAAACTTGCCTCGATCGTAGGTTACGGCTACGAAATTAAATTTCTATCCACTATGTAGTTAAATTATCTTCCTTTGAGAGACCTATAATTAATCTTTCAATTAGTTAAAGCATAACATTAGATTATGTAATCACATAGATATTATACATTACATTTAGTTCTTATAAACATTATCCTGTCTAGATAGTGTTACTATTAATTAACGACTACCTTTAATTCACATAATATTATTAACTTAGATAATATTTAATTCACCTTCTAGTATTATTGGTTTACTAATAATACTTTTATTCACTTACTAATATTATTATCATCTTAGTAATATTTCAATACTTTAATAATATTATTAATCCTCTTAATAATATTTTAACCATGCATTAATATTATTACCATAATAATATCTTACTTATGCTTTAACATCATTAATAATACTTTCAATCATTTACTAATATTTTATTCACTTACTAATATTATTAATCATTTAATAATATTTTATTCCTTTACTAATGGTATTATATTTAATAACATTTTATTTATTATCGAATATTATTATTTAATATTATTTTAATCATTTAATAATAATACTTTAATCTAATATTATTAATCTTTTAATAATATTTTACTCTAGGATTAATATCTTAATATAATATTATTAATTATTTAATAATATTTTAATGAAATTTTAATCTTAATATTTTTATTTAATTAACAACATCATATTATAATATTATTAATATTATAATAATATTTCAATGATTTACTAAATTAATAAACAATTTATTCTAATTGTTCATCATTTATTAACCTCTTATTTAATATCCATAAAAGGTCATAAATAATATTTATTATTATAAATTACCAAAATACCCTAAAATAGTTATGATATAATATATTATGAGCATTCAAGCATAAAAATCATATTTTTCTCATCAAAGACATCATTTAACTATTTATTTCTTTTTATTCATAACTTAACCATTTTTATTTTTTTTTGGAAAAATAGCAATCTGATTCCAAAAATTCTCAACTTCTGATTTTGACAGAATATGAGCCAACAATGATCTCCTAATTTTTCTGGAATTTTAGAAAATGATTTACTATTTTTAAAGTGCCCAAAACACTCGGATCTTGCTCTATTTTTAATAAATTGAGTTTTGCTCAGAAAATTCTGAAATTTTCAGGGTATGCTCTCTTAACATATATGAAGCCACTGTAAACATTCCGGAATTTTCCAGTGTATACACAGTGAGATATTCGAAGGTTAATATTTTGGAGTCCTTTACAGAAATAGTCATTACGCACAATATATAACTCGAAATGTGTCCGTTCTTTTTCCTGCATGTACATAACTTCTCAAGGTACCTCTGTGATTTTTCTCAGATTTTTAAAAGATAAGAAACTGACCAAAACAGCCTCATGAAAAACGGATCAGTAGCTGATTTAGGGTTTTCAAAGCCTCAACATGCAAAGTGGACTGTTTTGGGAAAAATAGTCTCAAAGGTTTCAAAACTTGCTAGATTTGTGTTCTATCACTTGGGTTTACTACATAACTCATGTATCTAGCACCCCCCTTTGACGGATCACAATTCGAAGTTGTAAAACTTGAGTTACACAAGATGTAGTGGAAGAAAAATAAGAATTTTTACCCTTGGAGAACATATGCTCATTTTCTTCCTCTAAGTCTTTGATCTAACACTCAAGATACTTAGTTCCATACATGATGATATGTAGAACTAGTCTATCTTAAGTATTTGTATATAACCCCATCAAAACTCAAGCTAGCAAAATAAAGTAAAAGTAGAAGATGAAGGTAAGTTATACCTTGACTTAGTTGCTACCTTTCTTGATTTTCCAAAGTAAGTAATAAACTTAGGAGGCATGAACAACTAACACTCCTATCTCTTCTCTCTATAGCCGAAACCCTCTCTCTCTTTTCTCTCTTTGAAGTTGGCTAGCTTGGGAGCAAAAGATAGAAGAAGAAGATGGAGAGAAAATGAGATGTTGGAAGAATGAAATGTGTTTACAAAAATAAAATGGGCAATTCACTAATAATCCTCCCATAACTATTTTGTTGTCCATTGGGTAAAAACTTTGTATTATTATTTTCATTAGGCTAGACGTGATTAAATGTGCATAATGGAGTGGCAACCAATGGGAGCTTGACAACATTGTCCTTGTGTTTAATAATTTCTACTAATGGACAAGTTAGCTTAATTATTCCACTTAGGATCCTCTAGCCCATAATATCCTCCATTTAGCTTTTATTTTAAATGCCCAATTTTAATTAATCAAATGTCTAGAATACCCCTAATCAAGTGGGCTAAGTGTTGGATTGTATTTTATTTTCTTTGGGCTTCTCCTTTAATTGTTTTGGGCTATGTACTAAACATAGTCTAGCAATTTTAATAATGTTACCCAATTTGATTATTTAGGGCTTCCATTTCCAATCATATGAAGTTTAATTACTTATACATGTGACTTTATCTCATAACCTAATTAGATTTACAAGAATTAGGTTTAAAATTATTAGTCACTTGAAATACTAAGTTTACCCACTTAAGTTAGTATACATATTAAATACTAACTTTTCCGTATTATCATAACCCTTAGGTTATTTAATAGTCTTACCTAATGTATAATTAGGTTACGAAGCTTTCATTTTATGAAATCTGTAAATGTATGTATCCATAACTATAGTATATATGTTAATTGACCCATGCACCACTTCACATGTGTTGTCACATATTAAATCCTTATGTAACACAAGGTTAAAAAAAATCCATAATGTACATACATATATAGTGACTTAAAATTCACGGTTATTACATGTATACTCTCTAGTAGACAATATTTGTATTCAAACTCACAGTTTATGTTTTGTCGTATTGTACACGACAGCTGTATTATTAAGTTGTATTTGAATTCTGTACCATGTATCTGGCGACTTAAGATGGGTGATGTATACCTAATTTTGGGGGCGTCACAATGGTTGTCATTCAACCTCATCAATGCCAGAGCTACCTATCAGTGAGCCATGATAGCTCATTTCCATGATCTAATGCACAAAAAGATAGAAGTATATGCGGATGACATCATAGTCAGGTCCCTAAGGGAAGAAGACCACATAGACCATGTTAAAAAGCTCTTCAACCGATTGCTCAAGTACAACTTGAAGCTAAATCCGGCCAAGTGCGCCTTTGGCGTCAAATCAGGCAAGTTGCTGGGATTCCTAGTAAGCCACAAGGGCATTGAGCTAGATCCTGCAAAAATCCAAGCCATTACTAAAATGCCCATACCCCAGAAAGAGAGGGAAATACGGGGATTTCTGGGAAGAATCAACTTCATCAGCCGATTCATCTCCCAACTCACAATAACCTATGAACCTATCTTCAAGTTTTTAAGGAAGAACTCCTCCAAGAAATGGAACGAAGAGTGTCAACAAGCCTTCCTTTCCATCAAGGAGCAACTAGTCAAAGCTCCTATTTTGGTACCTCCCAGGGATGGTGTTCCCCTGTTTATGTACCTGTCAATCAATGACAATGCCATGGGCTGCATGCTGGGATAGAAAGATGATAGAGGCCAGGAAAGAGCTATCTATTACCTCAGCAAAAGATTCAGCATCAATGAGCACAAGCAAACTCTTATTGAGAAGACTTGTTGTGCTTTAGCATGGGCTTCCATGAGATTACAACATTATCTCCACAGTCATACAACCTATCTCATATCCCGCATGGACCCTCTCAAATATGTGTTCAGCAAACCTGTGTTGAATTTTTAACTGTCCAAATGGCAGTTGATCCTACAGAAATTTGACCTCATTTACGTGACTCAAAAGTCTATCAAAGGTCAAGGAATTGCGGATCAATTGGCCTCCACACCTTCAGGGGATTTTAAACCTTTGTAAACATATTTCCCCGATGAAGGGGTAATGACAATTCAGCAACACCATCAGGATAATACACACCAATCATGGAGGATATATTTTGATGGAGCTGTAAACATGGAAGGTACTGGAGCTGGAGCAGTTCTAGTGTACATTTCAGGAGAGCAGTATCTCGTTGCCATTAAATTATAGTTTGTCAATACCAACAACACATTTGAGTATGAAGGCTGTATTATGGGGTTGAAATTAGCCCAATCCATAGGCGCCAAACGGTTAACTGTCTTTGGAGATTCTAAATTGGTAATCAGACAAATCACTGGGATCTATCATACCAAAGAATTACATTTGTTGCCTTACCATCTGCAAGTTATCCAAATGGCTTCGGAGTTTGAAGAAATATCCTTCCTCCACATTCCTCAGAATATGAATGACTTTGCAGATGCACTAGCAACTTTGACCTCCTTGATCAATATACTTGATAAGGACATGCCAAATATCACCTTTGCCCGGTAAAAGGAACCAGCCTACGGGAACTACATTAGAGAAGTATCGGATGAGCTGCCTCCTGTCCAACACCCTTGGTATCAGGATATCAAGGAGTATCTGCGAGATGGATCTATACCCGTTGAGGCGAGTCAAGCTGAAAGAAAGTAGATCCATCTAATGACCATGAAATTCTACCTGAGCGGAGACGCATTCTACAAAAGAGATGCCGGACTAGGCCTTCTTAGATGCCTAGATAAAGATCAAGCTCAGAGGCTTATGAATGAAATCCATGGTAGAGTATGCAGTCCACACATGAGCGGCCCTCTACTTGTCAAGAAGATCCTAAGAACAGGGCATTTCTGGCTCTCTCTCAAGGCTGACTGTGATGATCACGTCAAGAGATGTTACCAATGCCAAATTTATGGGAATGCAATCCATGCCCGTCCAAGGGAGCACCACAATATGAGTTCACCCTAGTCCTTCTCAATGTGGGGAATGGACGTGATCAGGCCCATCGAGCCCAAAGCTAGTAATGGTCATCGGTTTATCTTCACCATGATCGACTACTTCACCAAGTGGGTAGAAGCAGCCTCTTCCCCCAGGGTTACTAAAGAAGTGATCATCAGTTTCATCAGAAACAATGTCATTTGTCGATATGAGCAACCAGAGGTGATTGTATCAGATAATGCCAAAAACCCCAACAACCAAATGATGGAGGATTTATATAGTAAATTCCACATCAAACATCTCAACTCCGTCATCTATCGTCCAAAGACGAATGGTGCTATTGAAGCGGCTAATAAGAATATCAAAAAGATCATGCAAAAGATGTCTGCCAATCACAAAGGATGGTATTTGAGGGTTTCAGAGACCAAGCTGTGAGTCTACATATCAAACATTGGTATTCACCCAAATATAGGGTTCACAAAGCTAATGATCACCACTTTTGGAAGCTACCTATTGTAATACCTCACGAAGGTCCTATGCCGTTGACCTAATTGTAATTACAATCAAAACCATGCACCTCATCAGAAATCCATTCTCCAGCGGAGATTTCATATATCCTTAGAAGTTGAAGGACATTTCAACGAAGATCAGGAAACCCTGATATTTTTAGCCGTTGGCAAGTAAATCCAGCAAAGCATCAGAGGTGGTCTGATGATGTTTAAATCGTTGAAGGACATTTCAACGAAGATCAGGCAGCCCTGATATTTTTAGTAGTTGGCAAGTAAATCCAGCGAAGCATTGGAGGTGGTCCGATGATGTTTAGACCATTGAAGGACATTTCAAAGAAGATCAGGCAGCCCTTATATTTTTAGTTGTTGGTAAGTAAATCCAGCGAAGCTTCGGAGGTGGTCCGATGATGTTTAGACCGTTAAAGGACATTTCATTGAAGATCAGGCAGCCTTGATATTTTCAGCCGTTGGCAAGTAAATCCAACGAAGCATCAGAGGTGGTCCGATGATGTTTAACCGTCGAAGGACATTTCAACGAAGATCAGGTAACCCTGATATTTTCAGCCGTTGACAAGTAAATCCAGCGAAGCATCAGAGGTGGTCCGATGATGTTTAGACCGTTGAAAGATATTTCAAGCCCTGATATTTTTAGCCGTTGGCAAGTAAATCCAGCGAAGCATCGGAGATGGTCCGATGATGTTTAGACCGTTGAAGGACATTTCAACGAAGATCAGGCAGCCCTGATATTTTCAACCATTGGCAAGTAAATCTAGCGAAGCATCGGAGGTTGTCCGATGATGTTTAGACCATTTAAGGACATTTCAACGAAGGTCAAGCAGCCTTGACTTTTTTAGCCGTTGACAAGTAAATCCAGCGAAGCATCAGAGGTGGTCTGATGATGGTGACCGTTGAAGTACATTTTAATGAAGGTCAAGCAGCCTTGACATTTTCAGCCGTTGGCAAGTAAATCCAGTGAAGCATCAGAGGTGGTCCGATGATGGTAGTCGTTGAAGGACATTTCAACGAGGGTCAGACAGCCCTGACAACACAAACTGTTGGCAGTAACTCCAACAAAGCACCGAAAAGATCTGGCAATGCAAACCAATGAAAACCATCCTCATCGGGGAGGACCGATGATGGAATCTGTTATATAGTCAGCAATCCAAGCACAATTCCCTAGGAGTCTTTCACACATGAGAAGAACATCTACAGTGGAAAGCGTGCAATGAGGATTAAGGACTTTCGTGATAACCCTAATTTTAACATCCCCTGGTCTCATTCATGGAGTAGCATCCATTCCATTCCATACAATCAGCACAACATTTGCATAATGATGAATTCCATTTGCATCATGAGTATCTTGTCACATTTCAAGTGTCTAGCAATCTTTATCCTATCTATGCCATTACAATGCATGAATATGATAAAGAGGGGCATCTGTAGACACTCAAAATTTTACATTCCTGTTACTAACCTTACAGGAGGGCAAAATCGTCTTCTAGAGATAACCCTGGAAGTCAAATCAGCTCAATCCCAGAGATAACCCCGGGATACTCAATTTTTCAATCTCGGAGACAACCTCAAGATACTCAATTATAAATCCCGGAGACAACCCCAAGATGCTCAGTTCCAATCTCGGAGATAACCCCGAGGGAAGCAGTTCTAGTTCCGGAGATAACACCGAAAAAGTCAGTTTCAACCCCAGAGATAACCCCGGGACACTCAGTTCCAACCCCAGAGATAACCCCGGGAGGTCAAGACACCTCAGTGATAACCCTGAAGACATTTAGCATGCACAACAGCCCAATCTCAGAGATAACCCTGAGCAACGATTGCTACATCTGCGCAGAGCCGGAGATAACCTCGGTGAGGGGCAAAATCATCATTTTGCCACCTCGATACTAAATTCACGTCATCTCAACAACATTTCAATCAACACTTCATACAAGGTGTTCCACAAGAACCGTAGCTCAAATCTCGAGTGACTACTACATAAGACAGCACATCGAATATAATTTAAAGACTTGAAGATCTGGTCATTGACCCATCTTCCCGGCTTTGTACAACCTCTAATCTCATGTTATTGTGTAGCTCTCGACAACAACATTCTGAAAAGGTACATCATGCCTTTATTGGATGCCCGGATAGGAAGTTATAAAGGTTCGAGCGGACAACGCATTGCCCGAGTGCACGTACTTCGAGACGATGAGACCTGCATGGCCCGGGGTAACTCGGGCAGTTGTAGGTTGACCTGCGGCTGCCGTGGGTAGACCCGCAGCCATTCGTCTATAAATATGAGCCTTTGGCAGCTCATAAAAAAAAAGAGAAAATAAGAGAAAATTCTGTCCATTTCAGCCTGTAAACACTTCTAGAGTGCTCTAAACTGAGTGATTCTTCTTTTAAAACACTTATAAGCTCGTGTTTTGCTACATACTGAAATTTAACTGATGTAAACCCAGTTTTCAGGCATTTAAAGCTATCTGAAGTCTTCGTGGCAGTCCACTGTAAGATATTCTATATTTTTAAGCTTTTTCTCACTTCTATATATATATATCTACTAACGTTGAGAGTCGCGTTGTGTGGGTATGCCCGGATCGTCGATCCGTGGCTTTTTATTGTTTATATATATATATATATATATATATATATATATATATATATATATATCTTATTATCGAACTTTGTTCGGTGGAGCCTGGATATAATATCCGGTGCTTTACAGCTTATATATATATATATATATATATATATATATATATATATATATATATTTACATTTCAGTCAGGCCTAGAGATCACTTCGTGGCCATTTACTGCTTTTATATATACATATATATATATACATATATATATATATATATATATATATATATATATTTATATTCCAGTCTGGCCTGGAGATCACTTCGTGGCCTTTTACTGCTTTTATATATATATATATATATATATATATATATATATATATATATTTACATTCAAAAGTTCTGCCTGAACTTTACTTCGTGGCAATTGATCGTTCATATATATATTTACAGCTTATATATATATATATATATATATATATATATATATATATATATATATATAACTGTTTTATCTACTTTCATAATGTAGATATTTATCATTTCAGCCTGCGGGCTAGATTTGTCTAAATCTGGCCATTTCTCATTTTTACCGATTCATGGTGACTAAACTGGAACCGTTGAAGCTGGAATGGTTTAGATTTACTTAAATCTAGTTCTTTTTCTAGTTTTTTTGTATATATTGCTTTGTCATGTGAGCTTAGGAATCATGTGATCACAGATTCAGTTTTTGAATCTAGATTCGGTTCCCGTGATGGATATTTTCAGCTGCAGCCAACTTGTAAATTATCTACGGTGTCTGAATTTTCTTAGATGACTCTCATGCCCACAAGGAGTTCGGCACTGCTATATATCTTATTTTCTCGAATATGCCTTGCATCTCGAAAATAAAAGCAATCAAGCTGAACACATAATAAAATGGAAGTATCAAAGACCTCAATTACTATTGAGCTCAAGGATTTGAAAAACCTATTTTACAAAACATCACTGCTATATCTTGTTAAAATTGAACTTTTATACAAAAGTCAAACTCTTTGTATATAGGTGCAAACGAGGCAAATCATTACTTCTAAATAATTGCACATAGACCTAATTCACACACACACATTCGTAGACAAAAATTAAAATTGGAAAATGGCGGTAACCATGTTATCACGGAAGTCGGGGGGTGCCTAACACCTTCCCTCAGCTTAATCAAGCCCCCGGACCCTAATGAATTTTGGTTTTGCAGACCAGTTAAATAGTGTCATATCACTAGGTCTTTGTGCAAACCTTTTCTCGATTGAGTTGGTGCAACCATTTAAAAATAACCAGCTGGCGACTCTTATAGTCAAATCGTCGACATACACATGGCGGACTTTTTCAAACTTATTTTTTCAAACAAATCTCACCTAACATGAGAACACCAAAAGACAAGAACAGAAAGGGACAAATAAAAATCCCGACGTCGACACCTTATCTTTTCACATTCCTCATCCTGAAGTTGTACTTCCTTCACCTTATCCACCAAAGTTGGGCCGGTTCCCATTTGAAATAGTTTTTCATCCGACTCCTTTGGATTTTTAACTTCCAACTCCAACTTAGCCATTTCATATACCAACTGCTCCTGAGCAGTTAACAACATTAATTTCTCTCGACCCTTTCTACTTAAGGCTTCGGCAACCACATTAGCTTTACCCAGATGGTATAAAATCTCACAGTAGTAATCCTTAATCAGCTCTAACCATCTCCTCTGACGCATATCCAGATCCTTCTATGTAAAGATATACTTCAGACTCTTATGGTCTGTATATATCTCACACTTTTCCCTATAGAGATACTGCCTCCAAATCTTCAAGGCAAACACTACCGCAACCAATTCCAAATCGTGCATCGAATACCCCTTCTCGTAGTCTTTCAATTGCCACGATGCATATGCAATGACCTTACCGTTCTGCATAAGCACACAGCCTAGTCCCTTATGCGACGCATCACTATACACCACACAATTTCCTCTGCTATCTAGCAAGGATAACACAGGGACCGTACTCAACCTCTTCTTCAATTCTTGAAAACTTTCCACGCACTTTTTCGTCCAAACGAACTTCACTGCCTTCCTTGTCAAGTTCGTCAATGGAGTGGCAATTTTAGAAAAATCATGTATGAATCTTCTGTAGCAACCTACAAATCCTAGGAAACTCCTTACCTCCGATGGTGTCTTTGGCTGATCCCAGTTCGTCACAGCTTCAACCTTCGATGGATCTACCGAAATTTCATCGTTTTCAATCACGTGCCCAAGAAATTGCACACGCTTTATCCAGAATTCACAGTTTGAAAACTTTACGTACAACTTGTCTCTTCTTAACGCCTCCAACGTTACCTTCAAATGTTCCACGTTCTTTGGTTTTGGTTTAGACCAAAATATCATCGATGAAAACCACCACGAATTTATCTTAAAAATGGCTTAAACACCCTGTTCATTAGGTCCATAAATGCTGTAGGAGCATTCGTTAGACCAAATGACATCACCAAAAACTCGCAATGACCATAACGAGTCCTGAATGTTGTCTTCGGTACATCTTCCTTCCTCACCTTTAACTGATGATACCCACTTCTCAAATCTATTTTTAAGAAGTACCTAGCTCCCTTCAACTGATCAAACAATTCATCGATCCTTGGCAACGGATACTTATTCTTAATCGTGACCTTGCTCAACTCTCTGTAATTAATACAAAGCCGCATCGACCCGTCCTTCTTCTTAACAAACAACATCGACACTCCCTATGGCGATACGCTCGGCTGAATATACTTCTTGTTAAAAAGTTCTTGCAATTGAACCATTAACTCCTTTATTTTTATCGGAGCCATACGGTACCGGGCCTTCAATATTGGGGCAGTTCTTGGTGCCAAATTGATCACGAATTTTACTTCCCTATCTGGCGGAAGTCTTGGCAAATCATCTGAAAATATGTCTACAAAGTCCCTAACGACAGGTATCTCTTCCAGTTTTGCATGCTCCTTTCAAGTATTAACTGTGTAGGCTAAGTATCCTACACATCCTTGTCTCAACAACTTCTCGTCTTGCATCATCGTCAGACAACTCCCTTATCTAGGCAATTTGCTGCAATAAAATACTACCTTTGACGGAGTCATAATGTTAATACACTTCTTTTGGCAATCAATTATCTCTCCATAATTGAATAACCAATCCATTCCTAAAATAACGTCAAATTCCCCAAGTTTAATCGGGATTAAATCTGTAAGACCCCAACTTTTATGAATAAAGATGATTTTTTCTCTAAATATCATTTTTGAATATTAAGGTGTGAATTTGTTATAATGTTATAGTTGTGGGTAATATTTAAAAATTTTGTAAAATAAGCAAGTGGTTATAAAATATTCTATTGGTCGGGGAATATTCGTTTTAACAGGGAATATTCGTACGACGACACAATCATTGGTGGACCCCGCAAAAGAATTATTGTCAGAGTTAGAAAACGACAGAAATATCTTTTTATAAAAATAACGGCGAAAGTTTTACCATTAACTGTTGAAATACCCGATGATAAAAGTATAATAATACGCGTGGTTGCATAGTAGCACACAGTATTTAACGCTTACGTGAGAAGTCACACAATTATACTCAATTATTGCTACAGTAATTGCTGCATAGTATCTCACATTATTGATTCTATTATTGTCACAGTATCATCTGCATAATATTTTATATTATTAAATCAATAATTGAGATGACAAGTTATTCATATTATTATTTACATTATTGACAATGTCTAGAAAGTTCTGTCGAGGAAAGGGGTTTGATCACCTAATTGCGTGCCAATAGGGAGAAATTTTTATCGAAAAGCCCTCTCTTTCCTGGGAATGATCTGGTTGTTAATATTGCAGGTTATATTATTGATGAATAAATATTGTCAAAAGTATTAAGGGAATTTTTATGAAGTATTTATTGTAAATTTGGCATGTTATTTGGACCCCCACTTACCCATTTTTCAAAACTGTCGGTAGAAGTTATCTCAGTTTTGTTTTATATATATATATATATATATATATATATATATATATATATATGAATAACATGTGGGGGGAGGGGGTTTGCTTAGTTGGGAGGAAGTACTTTTACTATATATATATATATATATATATATATATATATATATATATATTATAATAAGTTTTGTTTTTTTAATAAAAAAATAGAATATATTATATTTTATTATGCATAGTGTTTGTATAGTGTCTGCATAGTATTTGCATAGTGTCTACATAGTAAATTAGAAAAAAATTCAGCCAAATTCTGCACGCCCATGATTGTCCACTATGCAGTCCGTGATTTTCTAAATTCAAAAAGTATCTTTCCATTCTCCTATAAATATGATGCTTAGTTTAGAATTGAAAATCACACCAGAATCAGAGAATTCTTCTTCTATAATATTGAGCGTATTTCTTTAGAGTTTAAGGAAGCTTTAAGCGTAGAAAACAGTATATGTTTTCTTCAAGAATATCTCCGCCCTACTAGTCAGAAGTACTTTCTTTTTAAGATAAGGGATATTATTTTTGTTCAATATTCGTAAGACATAATATTTTTTTCATACTCTGTAGTATGTAAGTAATATTATTTCGTTTCAAATTTCGAATTCTACACTCATTTTGTTAAAGTATGGCTTCTATACTCCTTGAAATTAGTAGAATATTCTGGAAATTTGCGCTTCATCTAGTATGTTTTCATGAAAATATTATTCTGAGCATTCTTAATAATTTTTAATCTTTTCATGTCGGGGTACTATTCACAGGATACTATTCCTGAAGTACTATTCACGGGATACTATTCACTAAGGTACTATTCACCTAGAGTACTATTCATGACAAAAATTGATTTCTTTTCGGTCCAAATAATTTTTGATACAATATTATTCTTGAATTTTACTCCACAAAGCAGTATCATGTTGATAATTTGGACATTATTGAATTCTGGATAAATTGAATTATAAATCTTTAAAATTTATCCTTTGCTTTCATTTAATTGAATTCTTATATCATTGTCATCATCCTCATGCTTATATTGTGATGAAAGTCATCTTTGGCCCGTAGTGCATAGATGGACTGTTGATTGGTATGATTATGACTAGGGATTATTCGGTATAATCATGACCTGTAATGTTACAAATAATGTGGTAAAAATCCTCATTGGCCTGTAGTACATTGATGGACAGTTGTTAGCATGATCATGACCATTGGTGACAGCACGAATATCCTTTTACCGTATTGCATGGATAATTCGTGGATGTGATACTAATGAATATCCTTGGCCCGTAGTGCATGGATAATTTAGTGATGTGGATTATTTATTGAGCTGAGTCTCAGCGATAAAATTGATGATAAACTTTTTAAATTATAGAAGATAGTAGATATCATGCTCTACTTGACTCTTCTAAAGGATTACTTGTTCCGCTGCAGTTAAACTTGTTGTTTATTGTATTCTATCAGTTTAACACTGTTGAAGACCAACGATAATTTATTTTGCATTATCTTAGTCATAATATTTCTTACTGGGCTAGTTGAGCTCACCCTTTTTCTTTCATTATTCTCTTCAGGAAATGAGAACGTAGCCAGAACTAGTCGGGGAATGGAGTGACGGTTCGAGATGGTGGCTGTAGTAGTCCTCACTATTTTATAAAATAGTGTGATAATAATTGTAATGAGGACTCCATTTGAGTTTGGATATTGTCTAGAAGACAATATTCGTGTTAAAACTCTCAGCTCATGTTGTATAATTAAGTTTGTATTTGTATTCTGTACCATATATTTAGCAACTCAGAATGGGTGATGTATACCTATTTTGGGGGCATCACAGTTGGTATCAAAGCTTAGTGATATGATCCTTGGCTAAGATGTGAGACTAGAACTAGGAAGGGAGAGATGGGTAAATCCTTTGCTAGTATGACTACCTAAGTTTATTTGTTATTTAATTGGTCAGTCAGAATATAAGGATAATATGTGGCATGTCAATTAACCCTCGTTTTGTGACAGTGTTTGAAAATGACATCCGAGAATGTTGAGATAAGCAATGGAGCACATGAGACCGTTGAGTCACCAATGATCAATACCCAGGATAATGTGCATCAGGAAGGCAATAATCCTCAGGAAAACAACAACACTGACCAAATGATGAACGATGGGATGTTCAGAGGTTTTATGCAATTCATGCAATATCAGGCGAGAGCGACTCCTATTCAAAATACAGGTGGAAACACTGGCAACTCACGGATGGTCAACGCTAAGCAGTTCAAAGAGCTGGGACCACCAGAGTTTTTGGAAAAGCCAGAACCACTTAAGGCATAGACATGGATAAAGCAGACCACCAAGATATTTGATGTCTTGGGATGCTCCGAGTAGCAAAAGGTTCCCTTTGCCACCTTCATGTTTAGAGGAGAGGTAGATTACTGGTGAGAATTTGTAAAGCGTACTCAACCTGCCACACTAAAAATGTCTTGGGAGAAGTTCCAAGAATTGTTCAACGACAAGTACTTTCTCAAAAAGTATTCGCCACATGAAGGAGGTATAATTCATCAAGTTAGAGCAAAACAATATGACCGTATCACAGTACGAGGCTAAGTTTGCCGAGTTGTCCCGGTTTGCATCCCATTTGGTTGATAATAAGAAGCGTATGACACAGATGTTTCTAAGAGGTTTGAAACCCGAAATACGTCAATACCTCATTTCTCACAAACTTTGTTTGTATTCAGATGTTGTGAATAGGGCTCAGTTATTGGAGCGCGATAATGAGTCAACCCAACCAAGAGATAGCAGCCAGGAAAATGATAATACCAGTGGTAGCAGTCATCGAAGCGGTGACAACAAACGTGGAGGGAATCAACATGCCAGAAATGGCAACCACTTCGGTGGTAATCATGGCCAAGATAATAGAAGTGAAAATTTCAAGAAGAGGAGTTCAATAATGATGGAAAGACGTCAGCACCAGCAACCGTTGTTAAGGAAGGAGAACGACCACCGATCATATGCTACAAATACGGAAGGGAGGGACACATCAGTCCAAACTGTACGGAGCAGTCCAAAGAATGATATAATTACAGAAGAGAAGGTCACCTAGCCCAATTTTTTCGTGCAGTGAAGTCAAGTCCAGCTGGAATGGAGGCACAAAGGTCGTCCCAAACAAGTCAAAGCCAGTAGTTCAAAGGAGAGCGTTTGTCGTGACCTCCCAAAAAGCGAGGAACCCGAACGAAGTTATCACGGGTAAGCTAATCATAAACTCTAGTGAAGTCTATACCTTATTTGATTTCGGTTCTACACATTCTTTTATTTCTTCTACTTGCACTCAATGTTTAAATTTAACTCCGGAGAAATTAGACTTTGACTTATCTGTTGAAACTCCGCTGGGAGAAACCTTCATTACATCAACTGTTTCTAAATCTTATTTGATTCAAATTGGCACCCTCACATTACCTGTCGATCTTATCTCTTTGAAAATACTTGTATTTGATGTGATTTTAGGGATTGATTGGTTAACCACCCCTCATACTAAAATTGATTATTTTCGTAAGGTTATTAGCTTTCATATTCCTAACCAACCTATTATGCGAATTCAAGTAACCAAGCAACTAAAGTTAATCACTGTCATATCAAGCCATAAAGCTATTTGTTTATTAAAAAATGGATGTCAAGCTTTCTTAGCCTGTGTCATGAATTTAAACAAAAATACGTCAGATTTGAATGATATTTTATTGTTAATAAATTTTCTAACGTATTCCCTGAAGAACTTCCTGGCCTACCCCTGGAGCATGAAATTGAGTTTGGTATTGACCTTGAACCCGGTACAAAACCCATTTCTAAAGTCCCATATCGAATGACTCCTATTGGACTTCAAGAGTTAAAAACCCAACTATAGGAACTGTTAGACATCGGTTTCATTCGTCCTAGTATGTCTCCTTGGGGTGCTCCTGTTCTATTCGTAAAGAAGAAAGATGGAAGTATGCGACTTTGTATTGATTATCAGGAGTTGAATCATGTCACCATCAAAAATAGGTACCCGTTACCTCGCAATGATGACCTGTTTGACCTGTTGCAAGGAGCTAAATTCTTTTTAAAGATCGATCTTCGTTCCGGATATCACCAGTTAAAGATGAAAACTGATGACATTCCAAAGATTTCTTTTAGAACTCGAAACGGGCATTATGAATTTATAGTCATGTCTTTTGGATTGACTAATGATCCTGATGCCTTCATGGACATGATGAACTGAGTATTCAAGGAATATTTGGATCATTTTGTGGTTGTCTTTATTGATGACATCCTCATATACTTCAAAAGCCGCAAAGATCATGAGCAACACTTAAAGCTGATACTCCAAAAGCTTCGTGTAAACAAGCTATACGCCAAGTTAAAGAAATGTGAGTTCTGGCTTAAGGAAGTAGCATTCCTTGGGCACATGATATCAATCACAGAATATCTGTTGACCCAACGAAGATTAAAGCAATACAAAGCTGGGAGCAACCTAAGTCAGTGACCGAAGTACGTAGCTTTCTGGGCTTAGCTGGTTATTATCGGAGATTCGTGGAAGGATTTTCTCGAATTGCTACTCCATTAACTCAACTGACTCGAAAAGATACAAAATTCGATTGGAGCTAGGAATGTGAGAAGAGTTTTCAAGAACTCAAGATGAGACTCATTTCAGCACCTGTTCTGATAATACCATCTGGTTCGGAGGGATTTGTCATCTATAGTGATGCTTCAGGCAGAGGGTTAGGATGCGTTCTTATGCAACATGAGAAAGTCATAGCCTATACCTCATGATAACTCAAAGAATATGAGAGGAATTATCCTACTCATGATCTAGAGTTGGCAGCAGTTGTTTTTACGCTAAAGATATGGAGGCATTACTTATATGGGGAGAAGGTGGAGATCTATATAGATCATAAAAGCCTCAAATATTTCTTCACCCAAAAGGAACTCAACATGCGACAATGATGTTGACTCGAGCTGTTGAAAGATTACGATTATACCATTCAATACCATCTTGGAAAAGTGAATATGGTAGCTGACGCGTTGAGTAGAAGATGATATACGGGTACGAGTGCGATATTGTCAATGCAAATGCCTATTTTGAATGACTTACAAAGGATGGAGATATGGTTAAAGACTTCAAGGACCCACGTGATGATGACAAATATAAGAGTAGAACCGAGTTTAATCGATAAAGTTAAAGCTGCTCAAGCTACGGACCTGGAGCTGATGCGTATGAGGAAGAAAGTACAAGAAGGTGATATTTTAGAAGTAAGAATCGATGAAGAAGAAATACTTCGAGTCAACTCCAGACTTTGTGTTCCTAACGATCCTGATTTAAAGTATAAAATCGTGATGGAGGCACATAACACACCGTTTGCAATCCATCCTGGGAGTACCAAAATGTATCGTGATCTTCGACATACATTTTGGTGGAGCAATATGAAGAGAGAGATCGCGGAGTTTATCTCAAGGTGTCTAACTTGTCAACGTGTCAAGGCAGAGCATCAAGTGCCAAAAGGTCCATTGTAACCACTTGAAATCCTAGAATGGAAGTGGGAGCACATTACCATGGATTTCGTTACTGGTCTTCTCAAGGTTTCTCAAAGCATAGATGCGATTTGGTCATTGTCGATAGACTAACCAAGTCTGCTCATTTCTTACTTATACGAGAAACTTATTCACTTAAACGTCTTGCTCGTATATACATAAATGAGATTGTAAGACTGCATGGTATGCCAGTATCCATAGTTTCTGATCGAGACCCAAAATTCACTTCACGATTTTGGGTTAGCTTGCAGAAAGATATGTGTGCAGATTTACAATTCAGTTCGGCATATCATCCTCAAACGGACGGGTAGTCAGAGAGGACTATTCAAACTCTTGAAGATCTATTAAGACTCTGTGTCCTTGACTTCAAAGGAAGTTGGAACAAGTTCTTTCCATTGGTGGAATTCTCCTACAACAACAGTTATCAAGAAAGTATTGGCATGGCTCCATTCGATGCGTTGTATGGACGCAAGTGTCGTTCTCCAGTATGCTGGGATGAGGTGGGTGAAGCAACATTGTTAGGACCAAAATTGGTACGCATGACAACGAAAAAGATTCAAATGATCCGACAATATATAAAAACCTCAGAAGATCGACAAAAGAGTTATGCTGATCTTCATCGAAGGGACGTGAAATTCAATGTGGGAGATCATGTGTTGTTACGTGTTGCTCCATGAAAAGGTATTACAAGATTTGGAAAGAGGAGAAAGCTCAATCCTCGATTCATTGGCCCATTTGAAATCCTCGATCGAGTAGGAACTGTGGCCTATAAAATCGCTTTACTGCCAAGTATGTCTCGTGTTCATAACGTTTTTCACATATTTATATTACATAAATATGTGGAAGATCCGAACCACATTATTAAATTAGAACCAGATGAGATAGCGGAAGATTTAACGTATGAAGAGGTACCTGTTAAAATCTTGGATAAGAACATATTCTACGCTCCAATGTTATACCTCAAGTCAAAGTTTTGTGGAGAAATCACGATGTTGAGGAAATGACCTGGGAGTTAGAATTTGAAATGAAATTAAGGTATCATCACCTCTTCCTCATACCAGATACGTACACCAATTTCGAGGATAAAATTTCATAAGAAAGGGAGGTTGTAAGACCCCAAATTTTATGAATAAAGATGAATTTTTCTCTAAATATCATTTTTGAATATTAAAGTGTGAATTTGTTATAATGTTATAGTTGTGGGTAATATTTAAAAATTTTACAAAATAAGCAAGTGGTTATAAAAATATTTGATTGGTCGAGGAATATTCATTTTAACAGGGAATATTCGTACGACGGCACAATCATTGGTGGACCCCGCAACGGAATTATTGTCGGAGTTAGAAAATGACAGAAATATATTTTTATAAAAATAACGGCGAAAGTTTTACCGTTAACTGTTGAAATACCCGGTGATAAAAGTACAGTAACACGTGTGGTTGCATAGTAGCACACGGTATTTGATGCTTATGTGAGAAGTCACTCAGTTATACTCACTTATTGCTACAGTAATTGCTGCATAGTATCTCACATTATTGATTCTATTATTGTCACAATATCATCTGCACAGTATTTTATATTATTAAATAAATAATTGAGATGATAAGTTATTCATATTATTATTTGTATTATTTGTCTAGAAAGTTCTGTCGAGGAAAGGGGTTTGGTCACCTAATTGCGCACCAATAGGGAGAAATCCTTATCGAAAAGCCCCCTCTTTCCTGGGAATGATTTGGTTGTTAATATTGCAAGTTATATTATTGATGAATAAATGTTGTTAAAAATATTGAGGAGATTTTTATGAAGTATTTGTTATAAATTTGGCTTGTTATTTGGACCCCTACTTACCCATTTTTTAAAACTGTCGGTAGAAGTTATCTCAATTTTTGTTATATATATATATATATATATATATATATATATATATATATATATATATTATAAAATAGGACCCAATTCAAATTTATCATTTGACAAACCACAACAGCGGCTAAGATTTGATCTCACTTGATCTAATGGCTCATGTTCTATCTTACATTAAAAAAAAATCGCCCAAATTTTCTCCTCTTTCTCTTTCTCTTTCTCTCTCCTCTGCTCCTTCCCCTTTCTCTCTCCTCTCTCCCCCGCCTTCTCTCTTTCTCTCTCCTCCTATTCATTTCCTCTTTTTCTTTCTTTCTCTCTCCTCTCTCATCTTTCTCTCTCTCGTCTACAGTCTTTCTCTTCTCCTCTTCCTATATTTACTTAATTAATTAGTATTTTAATATTTTATTTTAAAATATAATAATTTTTTGGAGTATGCATACATTTAAAATATATAATACATAAAAAATATCAATAGTAAGAAAACAATTACAAAATAATTACAAAATCAAAAAATTAATTTATCAAATAGAACAAATATTAACAAATAAAAAAATTGGTTAATTGTTGGCATGATGTGATATCTAAAGTTAAAATACTAGATGTGACATATAAGCTTCATTTACAATTAAAAAATTGGTTAATTCTTATGTTTCGAAATTACAATATAATAATAATAATTGCTACTACTACTACTATAATAATAATAATAATAATAATAATAATAATAATAATAATAACAATAATTACTACTACTACAACTATTATAATACTAATACTAATAATAATAATAATAGTAATATTTACTACAATAATAATAATAATAATAATAATAATAATAATAATAATAATAATAATAATAATAATAATAATAATAATTACTACTACTATAATAATAATAATAATAATAGTAGTAGTAGTAGTAGTAGTAATAATTACTACTATAATAATAATAATAATTACAACCACTATAATAATTATAATAATAATAATAATAATTTCTACTACTATAATAATAATAATTACTACTACTACTAATATAATAATAATAATAATTACTACTAATTTATCATTTGACAAACCACAACAACGGCTAAGATTTGATCTCACTTGATCTAATGGCTCATGTTCTATCTTACACTAAAAAAAAATCGCCCAAATTTTCTCCTCTTTCTCTTTCTCTCTCCTCTTCTCCTTCTCTCATCTGCTCCTTCCCCCTTTCTCTCTCCTCTCCCCCCCGCCTTCTACTATAATAATAATAATAATGATAATAATAATAATAATTACTACTACTATAATAATAATAATAATTACTACTA
Organism: Panax notoginseng; assembly: GCA_016801055.1. NCBI lineage: Eukaryota > Viridiplantae > Streptophyta > Magnoliopsida > Apiales > Araliaceae > Panax > Panax notoginseng. Next base: position 82,623,660 of record CM029022.1, on the reverse strand, counting down.
CTACTATAATAATAATAATAATAATAATAATAATAATAATAATTATTATTATTATTATTATTATTATTATTATTATTATTATTTTTATTATAGTACTATTATAATAATTATTATTATAATAGTACTAATAATAATAATAACAATAATTATAATTATTAGTACTATTATTATTTTTATAATTATTATTACTATTATTATAATAATTTATCATTTGACAAACCACAACTATTATTATTTTTATAATTATTACTTTTACTATTATTACTACTATTATTGTTATTATTACTATTATCATAATTATTATTATAATAATTATTATTAATAATAATAACAATAATTATAATAGTAATAATAATTATAATAATTATGATAATAGTAACAATAATAATAACAATAATAATAATAACAACAATAATAATAACAATTATTAGTATAACTTTATAAGTTTTGTTGATAGGTTTAAATTTTTCTGGATATCTATTTTTAAAGAAAAATTAATTATTATGGTTGTGCGGAGAATTTTGATAATTGTTATTTGTGATTGTAAGTTATTTTAGGTTGCAAAAAGCATTTAGATAATGTAGTATTTTTTAAATTTTAATCTAATTTTTCGTTACATCGTGCCTTCAGGCACGGGTAATTACTAGTATTTAATATTATAGAATCATTACTTGGTCAGAAGGGAGTACTTTAATTATATATATATATATATATATATATATATATATATATATATATATATATATATATTATAATAAGTTTTATTTTTTTATGAAAAATAGAATATATTATATTTTATTATGTATAGTGTTTGTATAGTATCTGCATAGTATTTACATAGTAAATAAGAAAAAAAATTCAGCCGAATTCTGCGCTCCCGTGATTGTCCACTGTGCAGTCCGTGATTTTCTAAATTCAAATAGTATCCTTCCATTCTCCTATAAATAGGATGCTTAGTTTAGAATTGAAAATCACGCCAGAATCAGATAATTCTTCTTCTATAATATTGAGCGTATTTCTTTAGAATTTAAGGAAGCTTTGAGCGTAGAAAATAGTATAAGTTTTCTTCAAGAATATCACCGCCCTACTAGTCAGAAGTACTTTCTTTTTAAGGTAAGTGATATTATTTTTGTTCAATATTCGTAAGAAATAATATTTTTTTCCATACTCTGTAGTATATAAGTAATATTATTTCATTTCAAATTCTGAATTCTACACTCATCTAGTATCTTTTTATGGAAATATTATTCTGAGCATTCTCGATAATTTTTAATCTTTTTATGTCGGGATACTATTCACGGGGTACTATTCTCAAAGTACTATTCACTCGGGTACTATTCACCCAGGTACTATTCACCTGGGGTACTATTCATGATAAAAATTAATTTTTTTTGTCCAAATAATTTTTGATACAATATTATTCTTGAATTTTACTCCACAAAGCAGTATCATGTTGACAATTTGGACATTATTGAATCCTAGATAAATTGAATTATAAATCTTTAAAATTTATTCTTTGCTTTCATTTAATTGAATTCTTATATCATTGTCATCATCCTCATGCTTATATTGTGATGAAAGTCATCTTTAGCCCGTAGTGCATAGATGGACTGTTGATTGGTATGATTATGACTAGAGATTATTCGGTATAAGCATGACCTGTAATATTACAAATGATGTGGTAAAGGTCCTCATTGGCCCGTAGTGCATTGATGGATAGTTGTTGGCATGATCATGGCCATTGGTGATAACACGAATATTCTTGGCCCGTAGTGCATGGATAATTCGTGGATGTGATACTAATGAATATCCTTAGCCCATAGTGCATAGATAATTCAGTGATGTGGATTATTTATTGAGCTGAGTCTCAGCGATAAAATTGATGATAAACTTTTTAAATCATAGAAGATAGTAGATATTATGCTCTTTTTGACTCTTCTATTATATTGCTTGTTCTGCTGCAGTTAACTTGTTTATTGTATTCTATCAGTTTAACATTGTTGAAGGCTAACGATAATTTATTCTGCACTATCTTAGTCATAATATTTCTTACTGGGCTAGTTGAGCTTACCCTTTTGTTTTTATTGTTCTCTTCAGGAAATGAGAACGTAGCCGGGACTAGTCGGAGAATGTAGTAATGGTCCGAGATGGTGGCAGTAGTAGTCTTCACTATTTTATAAAATAGTGTGATAATAATTGTAATGAGGACTGTGTGTAATATCCCGAAAAAAATAATAATAATATTAAATTTATATTCTTAAAATACATTGTTTGGACTTTGTCATTTATTTGGGTCAAACTAGTTATTTAAATTGTGTGGGCTAATAAATATTAATAAGTGATGGGTAAATTAATTTAATATAATTTGGGCTTTAAAATTTATTGGGTTTAATTTATATTTGTGGGTAATAATAAATCCTATTTAAATTAGAAGAGTTAATATTTAATAAATTAATAACAAAACCTAACTATTCTATGCGAATTGAGGAAACGAATTGAAGTGGGCATGCAGCGCCTAAAAAAAATCGAAAGAGAAGCATGAGAGACAAAGAAGATAAGGAAAGATCTGATGAAACTTTTGACTTTTGCATAAGGAATTACAAAGAAATTCATAAGGTAATTCTTTTATATTATTATTCATTGGATTTGTTTTATTTAATGGCATTGCTGACAATTCATTCACCACTTCGACTTTATGTTCTGTAGATTGTAAGATGGTCATGTGCATGGATAAATGTTTTATAAGTAAATAATTTAAATTAAGTCAGTACAATTGTATGTACTCAAGATATTTGGGATAATAAGTTATTAGGCAATTGTGTGTGTGGAGAATGCAAATTAGTAATAATAAGACACATGGGTTATTCAATTTCATCAGTCTGATGTAATTTTTATTTTTAATCAAATTGGTATTTCTAACATGTTCGCAATAATTTTCTTTTAAGGTTGTTTATTCACTTGTATTCATGTAATAATAAATAAAATTCTATCAAAATAAAATAAATTAATAATAGAATTCTATATACGTTTTCCAACTAAAGGATTTTTTGAAAATCTGAATGTAAAAGATTCAGTAGCAAGTAGTATATATATTTATATATATTTAAGAACCAAGCTAATTGTGACTGGATGTTCATAGTTGAAGTTTTTGAATTTTAAAGTTTTTTTTTCTTTTCTTCTTTTTGCAGTTTTGATTAGTAACGTTACTTAAAAGTTGTTAATGCAATTTTATTAATTTGTTTGATTAGCTCAGACGGAGGGAAATTACAGAATTATATTTGAAATATAAATTTTTGAGTATTAATAATTGATAAAAGGCGATGATTAAAGGCATATTAAATAGATTATGAATTATTTTGGAATTATTAGTTTGGATTGTTTTTAATTTGAGGTGAATATGTTTAGGTTGCGAATAACGTTTCGTATATATCGTTGGCATTTGAGGGTAACATTTTGTGGAGTGTGCTATAAATGGTTTGGAAGTATCAAGTACGGATTTCGTACTCCTTCAGCGATACTCTCGTTAAATTTGATTTGTTCATTTGTTTCCTTATTTCGAATTCTGTTATGATTTCACATAATTGTTTCATGTGAAATAAATATATTAGTTTCATATTAGAGTTGATACATATGACTCGTATTTGTACTCTTTGAATTAGGTTATCATGTTTAGTACTATTATTTTGATAATTGTAGAGCGGTACATGTTGCTACCTTCTTTTTGAAACCTTGTGACTATAATTTGATTTGGTTCAACATGTACATATAGAACCCTTTTGTTGGTATTTTGTCACATGTGTTGTGACATGATATTTTTGTTAGAATATACCGTAGGGTATACCTGAGCTATAACCACCTGTGGGGGTACCACAGGCATGTCGTCTTGGCATGAGAGACATGACACTTTTTGTGGCGGTGTGATTAGTCCACGGCGTCTCTGTTTTGGGCTCCGGAGGAAGTGGGCCATTTGGTGTTTTGTTGTGGGAGGCGTTTGGGTTAACCCTAGTTTTCTGTTCTGCGGATTGGTGATGTTGTGCCAAACACACCTATCCGATACATTTGGATTCGCGGTCCAATGTGTGATTTGCCTGTGTGGCATTATTTTGACTTGCCTGTGTGGCATTATTTTGACTTGCCTGTGTGGCATTGTTTTGACTTGCCTGTGTGGCATTATTTTGGCTTGCCTGTGTGGCATTATTTTGACTTGCCTATGTGGCATTGTTTTGACTTGCCTATGTGGCAAGGTATATTTCTGAGCTCATTCGGTATGAAATAATTCCAGCCATTTGTTTCAGCCTGTTATTTTATTGGATTAATTTTGTTGGTTTCTGTTCAGTTCAAGTCATTGAGTTAGTTACTTCAGTTCGTTATTTCTTTATTCTTTTATTGATTTCGTCAATTATGTTGATTCAAATCTTTGGATATTATATTTTCGCTCGTATTTGTACTTGAGGCTTTGTTCAGTATTTTGTCTCAGTTGTTTTCGTATATCAGTGGTATATCTTTTGTATATTTGTATCCGTACTGGGCAATTGGCTCATGCTGTGTTTTTCTTCCGGCAGGTTTGCAAGGGTGATTCAGGGCTAATGTGGTGAGAGTTTGCCTTTGACCATTTAGGTTGTTTCGAATTTTAAGTTTTGATTATTTTGACCTCCCTTTCCTTTTCGGGAAGGGGGTGTTACACTGTGACACCCCCAAATCCGGGCATTTCAATTCTCACATGATTTGGTGTTCACTATACAAACATCATATGTCTATCTACCCATAATAAATGAAAGCATAAATAGATATAAATAAATCCTCTCCTTAAGGAGTTACATCAACTGAATAAATACATAAATTCCAGGTCATACTAACCTTAAATCTAAACTGCGGAAACATAAACAATTAATAGTCTTATACAACATTAACATAAGTCTAAAACATAAATACATCATCACATAAAACAACAAGTCTTCATCACTTGTTAATCTTGCCCTTATCTTGGCTAGTAGAAGGCTCGTCGGACCTTTCATTCTTAACTGCAATGTTATTATTACGCAAGAGTGAGCACAATTGCCCACAAGTAAAATAATGAAACAATAATATAATAACATGCGAGTGAATCAAGGACTTCTGAAATAAGAACTCAACTTTTGAATCAAAAATGAGTAACAAGAATCAAAAGAACTTCTGAGGGTCATAAGACCTTAAACTATGTCCTAGGTTGTCAAGTGTTTATACTTGAAACTTTTAACAGTCATAAGACTATGGACTCTTCTTCTCGTACTTAGGGGGATCAGCCCTTAGTACCATACTGTGCACAATATCTTAACGTTAACGCATAAGTAATCCCCTATACAGGGTTGTTCATCTCAGTTTGACATTCAAGTCCGTACCAAAGGAAGTTTGGTTTGGTTAATTCAACAAAGGTTCTGAAATTTAGAACGTTCATCAACTAAGGACAAGTCGAATCAATATGGTTTGCTAGTCTTACAAGGTTCAACAATAACTGATATTCAAATTGAATAATAACTCAAGAGGTATACAATGGAATAAGAATTGTATAACTGCAATCATACTTTGAAAAGATATTTAATGTAACATATTGAAATTGATCAAAATAGGATAAAAGTCTAGAATTTGCTCAGTGTAAAGATGTAAGGATTATAAACTTGAATAACGATAACAAGTAGGGTTAGGACACTTGCTTCGTGCGTAGATTACACGTTAATTATACACGTTCCTCGATTTAATCCTACATACCATTTATATTCACAATACCAGTTAATTATAACATAACTAGCCATCACAAGTTCATTCTTTTCGTCTAACTTGGATTATGACTATACTTAGTCAAATTACCACACTTATTGTCACATAATTTACACTTCACGAACAATAAGCTAACTATGCGTTCAATAATTCAATCCACACGTAAATGCATTATTGACATGTTAAGAATCTATTTTAACATCTCATTATACGTCTAACATATTTTTATGTACATTAGATTAGGTTACTATCACATTCTTAGACTTGAATAATAAAGGAAAATTCCATTTCTGGACATTCTGCAGAGTGGCGCTGCGGCACCACTGTTGTGCTTGTTCTCAGCGCTGCGGGACGGTGGCGCTGCGGCTTGGCCTTTGGCACTGCATTGCGGTGGTGCTACGGCGCGGGCCTTAAGGCATAGAGCTGGCGCCGCGACGCGGCGAACCAGTATCAGTTCTGCAATTTGCGAAAAATTTCAGAACATTGCCAAAACCTCCAATTAATTTATTTTTACACGAATTTAGACATACTCAACCACTGTAATACACATATAACTACTACTCAACCCTTTTAGCATTATTTTAACAAGTTAAAACACATAATTAACAAAATCAACACATGTAATTTTATTGTTCTTGATGTTCTTGAAAGTTTTTGAATACAAAACATAAAATTCAACACTACGGGTTTGTTATAACACCGAATATGTTTATTCGAAGTTTGATTCCTTCATTTTAATATACATAATCATATACAATGTAAATTTATGATAAAATATATGATTTGACACATAAAATTAATGCGTAACGGCCATATAGCCATATTTTATACTCTGCAACTTCAAGAAACTATATACGACAGATTTTTATGAATTTGATGTTATGAAAACATACAAGATATAGTTAAACATGTTATGATAACATATTAACATGTATATACACCTAATCGTTACTCTTTTTCAATTATAGAGCTTTTACAGAATTTGAAAACCATTTTTATAAAAATATAACAACGTAATTTGAAATTGGTTAAAGGAATTACCCAAAGTATAGATTAGTAGAGATAATCCTTGATGGTCCTTTCTCAGATACTTGTTCGATCACACACTCACAATTTCCCTCAAAATTTCTCAATTTCCCTCTAATTTTCCTTTTCCAGACTTAGCCAAATGAAAGAAGAAGACAACGTATTAAATTTATAAAAAGAAACTGAGCGCAGTTGTGGTGGTCAGTTAACCTATATCTTAAAACTCAAACCCATTTAATTTGATAAACTGCTTATATTATAGTTTAATAATGTCACACCCAATTATACAATAAATCAAATATCTTATTTTATTTAATAAAATATAATAATTTCTCATTAATTCACATAGTCACATAATTAATTTTCACATTAATTAAAATAATATTAGGCTTATTAAATATTGCCTTTAATTCAATAAGCTCACATAATTACATACTTTAAATAATCAAAATTCTCCACATTAATTTAATGAATATAACACATATAATTAAATTAATCTACCACAACTTCATCAATTAATTATTTAATCTAATAATTAAATCATCGAAAATATTTATTTAATACAATAAATATTAAAATTAAATTATAAAATCTCGTTTGTCACATCTTTCTCCCCTTAAAAGGATTCTGTTCCCAGAATCACGACTCGATCAATCTGTCCCGTTACATTCTCCCCCTTACAAAGATGTTGTCCCCAGAATCACTTACATATAAATTAAAGAACTAAATGAGGGTAATTCTTTATCATATACTCTTCGAGTTCCCACGTTGCTTCTTCAGCGTTGTGGTTCCTCCAAATTACCTTAACAGAAGGTATTACTTTATTTTTGAGAACTTGTTCTTTCCTGTCGACAATCTGAACAGGAATTTCTTCGTAGGATAAGTCTTTTTCAAAATGTAAGGGTTCATATTCAATTACATGCTTATAATCGGGTTTGTAGGGTTGTAAAACGGAAACATGGAAGACGTTGTGAACATTCTCGAGTGCTGGAGGTAAGGCTACCTAATACGTAACTTCTCCGATTCTTCGCAGTACCTCAAAGGGTCCAATGAATCTCGGGCTTAATTTTCCTTTCTTTTCGAACCTAATCTTTCCTTTCCAAGGAGAGACCTTCAAGAACACATAATTACCCGATTCAAACTCAACATTTTTACGGTGTGGGTCGGCGTATTTCTTCTGCCTATCTTGAGCTGCTACCAGTCTTGTTCGGATCACTTTAACTATCTCTGCTGTCTGTTGTACCAATTCTGGGCCTAGTAATTGTCCCTCGCCAACTTCATCCCAGTATAGGGGAGTTCTGCACTTTTAGTCGTATAACGCTTCATAAGGCGGCATGCCAATACTAGCGTGGTAACTATTGTTGTAGCTGAACTCTACGAGCAGTAGATGATCATCCCAATTTCCTTTAAAGTCTATTATACAAGCTCTTAACATATCTTTTAACGTCTGAATCGTTCTTTCACTCTGTCCGTCTGTCTGAGGGTGATAATTCGTACTCATTTGCAACTGCGTACCCATGCATTCCTGTAGACGTTTCTAGAAGTTCGATGTAAAGCGCAGATCTCTATCGGAAACAATTGACACTAGAACTCCGTGCCTCAAAACAATCTCTTTCAAATATAATCTTGCCAACTGATCTAAGTTGAATTTGATTTTTATCGGAAGGAAGTGTGCGGATTTTGTTAGTCGGTCAACGATAACCCATACTGCGTCATAGCCTTTCTGAGTTGTCGGAAGGCTAACCATGAAATCCATCGTAATGTGTTCCCATTTCCATTTTGGGATCTCCAACGGTTGTAACAACCCACTCAGCCTCTGATGTTCTGCTTTCACTTTCTAACATGACAGACACTTGGCAACACACTCTGCAATATCTCGTTTCAAATTTGACCACCAAAAATGTTGTCGAAGATCTTGGTACATCTTGGTACTACCAGGGTGAATCGAATATCATGAACGCCTCGCTCAAAATGTCTTCCTTAATCTCTGGTACTGGCGGTACCCAAATTCTACTCTCAAATCTTAGTATTCCTTCCTTTTCTATCTTGAATCTCGGTTCGCTTCCTTCAGATATCTTCTTTTTAACCTTTTGACATTCTTCAGCCTGAAGTTGAGCCTCTTAAACTTTATCCAGTAGGGTTGTACCAGATTGCATCTGGAACAGCTTCTCGTCAATCTCCATAGGATACTTCACTTCCAACTCTAGTTTCTCCATTTCTAAAATTAGCTCCTCCTGAGCGGTCAATGTCATCAATTTCTCCCGGCCCTTTCTACTCAAGGCGTCGGTAACCACATTTGCTTACCCGGATGGTATAAAATCTCACAATCATAGTCCTTAATTAATTTCAACCACCTTCTTTGGCGCATATTCAAGTCCTTTTATGAAAAAATATATTTTAGACTCTTATGGTCTGTATATATTTCATACTTCTCCCCATAAAGATAGTGCCTCCAGATTTTCAAAGTAAAAACCACTGCAGCTAACTCCAAGTCGTGGGTCGGATACCCCTTCTCATAATCCTTCAATTGTCGTGACGCATACGCAATGACTCTGCCGTTTTGCATAAGCACACAACCAAGTCCTTTATGCGACGCATCACTAAAAATAACAAAATTTCCTGTATCATCCGGAAGAGACAACACAGGTGATGTACTCAACCTCTTCTTCAATTCTTGAAAGCTTTCCTCACACTTCTCCTTCCAAACAAATTTCACAGCTTTTCGAGTCAAATTCGTTAACGGAGTTGCGATCTTGGAAAAATCTTGAATGAATCTTCTGTAATAACCTGCCAATCCAAGAAAACTTCGTACTCCGACGGCGTCCTCGGCTGATCCCAGTTTATAACGGCTTCGACTTTGGATGGATCTACCGAAATTTCGTTTTTATCGATCACATGTCCAAGAAATTGTACCCACTAGATCCAAAATTCACATTTCGAAAAATTGGCATACAACTTCTCCCTTCTTAAAGCCTCTAACGTTAACTTCAAATACTCTTCATGTTCTTCCTTGGTTTTCAAATATACCAAAATGTCATCTATAAATACCACAACAAATTTGTCCAAAAACGACTTGAAAACTCCATTCATTAAGCCCATAAATGTTGTTCGTTAGGCAAAATGAGATTACCAAAAATTTGTAGTGACCATATCGTGTTCTGAATGTTGTCTTCGTTACATCCTCTGGCCTCACCTTCAGTTGATGATAACCACTCCTCAAGTCTATCTTTGAAAAGTATCTCGCTCCCTTCAATTGATCAAACAGGTCGTCGATCCTCGGTAATGGATATCTATTCTTAATCGTGACCTTATTCAGTTCTCTATAGTCAATGCAGAGTCGCGTCATCCCGTCCTTCTTCTTCACAAATAACACCGGCGCTCCCCATGGTGATACGCTTGATTGAATGTACTTCTTGTCCAGTAATTCTGGTAGTTATACCATTAACTCTTTCATCTCTACCGGTGCCATTCGGTATAGTGCCTTCGATATTGGAGCCGTTCCTGGCACCAAATTGATCACAAACTCAACTTCTCTATCTTGCGGAAGTCCTGGCAAATCGTCCCGAAATACGTTGGCAAAGTCCCTCACTACTGGTATCTCCTCTACTTTCGGATTCTCTTTACGACTGTCGACTATGTAAGCTAGATATCCTACACATCCTTGTCTTAACAACTTCCTGGCCTATATCATCGTCAGATAACTCGCTTGTCTAGGCGACTTACTACCATAAAACACAACCTTTGACGTAGTCATAAGGTTAATACGCTTCTTCTGGTAATCAATTACTGCCCCATAATTGTATAACCAGTCCATACCCAAGATAACATCAAATTCTCCAAGTCGAATAGGGATAAGATCTACGTTCATGATATTACCCTTAATATCCACTCTGCAGTTCTTATGTACGTACTTAACAGGGATTATTTCTCTATTCGCAATTTCTATGTTCATGGGGTATTCTAACTCATCCTTAGGCAATTCTAAGTTCTTAGCAAAGTCATCAGATATAAATGAACAAGTAGCACTCGAATCAAATAATACATAAGCATTAACTTTATTGATCGGAATGATACCTGACAGCATATCACAAGACTGCACTGCATCCTGCACTGTCATGTTGAATGTCCTGGCGGTCGGTCGGTTGGTTGCGGTTGGTCCTGTGATGGTCAGAGCGCTTCCACCGCTGTTTTCTCTATTCCCTCCTGATCTTGCCCCTCTGGATCCTTTCTTAGGACAGTCTCTTGCTAGATGATCCTTTGAGTCACAGGTGAAGCAGGCACCCTTCTTTGGGTTAGGACAGTTAAGTGCTATGTGGCCTTCCTGACGACAATTGCAGCACACTCGCTTACCCTTCGTACACACTCCCAAATGAGTTTTTTCGCAGGTCGGGCATACTTCGATCCTCTTCTTCTGCCCTCCTTGCTGATTTCGAGTTGAATTGTCAGACCACCTTCTCTTCTGATTATTACCACCTCCCGTGTTACTTCCACTAGCCTTGTTAATTCTTTCATTTTCACTCTTCTTCTTTTAATCCTGATTATATTTGGTTACCGCATCGCTTCCACCTTCAGCGAGTATGGCTTTCTCCAGTACCCCAGCGAACGTCTTCAATTGAAACTTCGACACCTTACTATACAACCAGGGCTTAATTCCTTGTTCGAATCTTCTTGCTTTTCTCTCATCCGTGTGCACCTAATATATGGCGAACCTAGACAACTCATTGAATCTTGCCGCATAGTCTAGTACGGACATATTCCCCTGTTTCAATTCCAGAAACTGGACCTCTATTTGGTTCTGCGAACTTGTCGAAAAGTACATCTCGAAGAACATCTCCTTAAACCTCTCCCAGGTGATCACACCTTCTCCTCCACAGACCTTATTTGCTTGTCACCAATAACTGGCTTCTGATTTTAGCATGAACGTCGCGTAGGCGGTTTTCTGGTCCTCTCTGACTCTAGCGACATCAAAAACTTTTTCCATTTCCATAACCCAAGTCTGAGCTTCCATCGGGTTCATAAAGCCTTTAAACTCTGGCGGTCCCACCGCCTTGAAATCCTTGAACGTCGTATTCGGTGGAGCTTGAGGTTGACTATTAATCGCTTCAGCTAATAAGTTCACCGATTGCTGAACGGGGTTAGCATTGGCGTTGTTGTTGTTCGTCGATTCTTTTTGAGCTGGTTGACGGTTTTGTCTTCTTCTCGGCGGCATATTTCTGTTAAAATATACGCTTATTAGATCTTTATCCAATTCTCTAAATAGTTAAGGCTTATCTCAACAATTTAACATAATCACTTAACACATTATCTCAAACTACTTGATATATTTATTCAAATCGAAAGTTTTAACATCAAACGATAGCATCACTGCTATTTACATCAACTATCCCGAGATAAAGAATCTACAGGATTTAAAATATTAAAATATTCCTTTGTTTATAAACACATCAGAATTTACATCTAAATACCAGATAAGTTTTCACATAATTAAACAAATCCTATAATTGCCTGTTAAGGCGCTGAATAGCCTTGCTACGTTCCTCTTCCATGATGCGGGACATCGTCCGGCGATCTAGCATATACGATGGTAGTCCTTCGAACTGGATTGGGTACCTCATAACTCGATCCTGGGCCTCATCCATTGCAGTTTGAAGTGTAGAGTACGTCTCCCAAAGCTTAGCCTTCTTCGCGACAATCCTCTTCTGCAAGATCAGCACGACGTGATTCTCTTACCCAAGCTTCCTCTGCTATGATCAGCCTTACTGAGCTCTCTTTCAGTTCATTCTTCACCTTCTCTATTTCCTCGAACTTCTCCTCGGTTTGACCATTCTCGTGAACCAAATCCCACTCCACGTTTCCTAGACGTGTGTGAAGAGTCACAACCTCCCTATCCCTCTGCTCAATGGTAATTTGTTGAATAACCGTCCGTTCAATCAGCTCCTGAACAGTGTCACGTAACTCTACGTTACGATCATATAACTCGTCGTACATCTCAGCATCGATGGAGTTCGGTGGGAACTCCTCTTCTTCCTCTTCCTCCTCAAGATCCTCCTCTGAATCAGTCTCAGGCTCATGCTCCTGACCAACAACAGTGATCAACAGAGATGGCTCTCTCTGTACCAACTGCTCCCTGACGACATGAATGTCTCGGGGCTCCTCCTCTGTAGGTACTCGGGGCTCCTGCACCTCCCCAGCTCTAGCGAGCACATAATTTAACACATAAGCACATAAAGTCTTTTATTATCTTCAAAGAATTAAGAAATTCATTTCTTAGAACTCGATAAGAGTTTTTCATCACTATCTTCTTCCTATAAGGCTACTACCTAAGGTTGTTCCCCCACCTAAGGTTCATAACCTATAGCTTTGATACCAACCTGTGACACTCTCAAATTCGGGTATTTCAATTCCCACATGATTTGGTGTTCACTATACAAACATCATATGTCTATCTACCCATAATAAATGAAAGCATAAATAGATAGAAATAAATCCTCTCCTTAAGGAGTTACATCAACTGAATAAATACATAAATCCCAGGTCATACTAACCTTAAATCTCAACTGCGGAAACATAAACAATTAATAGTCTTATACAACATTAACATAAGTCTAAAACATAAATGCATCATCACATAAAACAACAAGTCTTCATCACTTGTTAATCTTGCCCTTGCCTTTGCTAGTAGAAGGTTCGTCGGTTCTTTCGTTCTTAACTGCAATGTTATTATTATGCAAGAGTGAGCACGATTGCCCACAAGTAAAATAATGAAACAATAATATAATAACATGCGAGTGAATCAAGGACTTCTGAAATAAGAACTCAACTTTTGAATCAAGAATGAGTAACAAGAATCAAAAGAACTTCTGAGAGTCATAAGACCTTGAACTATATCCTAGGTTGTCAAATGTTTATACTTGAAACTTTTAACAGTCATAAGACTATGGACTCTTCTTCTCGTACTTAGGGGGATCAGCCCTTAGTACTATACTGTGCACAATATCTTAACGCTAACGCATAAGTAATCCCCTATACAGGGTTGTTCATCTTAGTTTGACATTCAAGTCCGTACCAAAGGAAGTTTGGTTTGGTTAATTCAACAAAGGTTCTGAAATTTAGAACGTTCATCAACTAAGGACAAGTCGAATCAATATGGTTTGCTAGTCTTACAAGGTTCAACAATAACTGATATTCAAATTGAATAATAACTCAAGAGGTATACAATGGAATAAGAATTGTATAACTGCAATCATACTTTGAAAAGATCTTTAATGTAACATATTGAAATTGATCAAAATAGGATAAAAGTCTAGAATTTGCTCAGTGTAAAGATGTAAGGATTATAAACTTGAATAACAATAACAAGTAGGGTTAGGACACTTGCCTCGTGCGTAGATTACACGTTAATTATACACGTTCCTCGATTTAATCCTACATACCATTTATATTCACAATACCAGTTAATTATAACATAACTAGTCATCACAAGTTCATTCTTTTCGTCTAACTCGGATTATGACTATACTTAGTCAAATTACCACACTTATTGTCACATAATTTACACTTCACGAACAATAAGCTAACTATGCGTTCAATAATTCAATCCACACGTAAATGCATTATTGACATGTTAAGAATCTATTTTAACATCTCATTATACGTCTAACATATTTTTATGTACATTAGATTAGGTTACTATCACATTCTTAGACTTGAATAATAAAGGAAAATTCCATTTCTGGACATTCTGCAGAGTGGCGCTGCGGCACCACTGTTGTGCTTGTTCTCAGCGCTGCGGGACGGTGGCGCTGCGGCTTGGCCTTTGGCACTGCATTGCGGTGGTGCTACGGCGCGGGCCTTAAGGCATAGAGCTGGCGCCGCGACGCGGCGAACCAGTATCAGTTCTGCAATTCGCAAAAAATTGCAGAACATTGCCAAAACCTCCAATTAATTTATTTTTACACGAATTTAGACATACTCAACCACTGTAATACACATATAACTACTACTCAACCCTTCTAGCATGATTTTAGAAAGTTAAAACACATAATTAACAAAATCAACACATGTAATTTTATTGTTCTTGATGTTCTTGAAAGTTTTTGAATATAAAACATAAAAATCAACACTACGGGTTTGTTATAACACCGAATATGTTCATTCGAAGTTTGAATCCTTCATTTTAATATACATAATCATATACAATATAAATTTATGATACAACATATGATTTGGCACATAAAATTAATGCGTAAGGGCCATATGGCCATATTTTATACTCTGCAACTTTAAGAAACTATCACTACAAGAAAAAGCTTTATCAGCGACCGCCTATCAGCGACCGCATACAGTCGCAGATAACCATCAGCGACTGCATGCTGTCGCTAAAAGGCGTCGCACAAAATCTGGTCGCTGAGATGCACATCAGCGACCACTATTAGCGATCGATATATCTACGACCGTTATGCGCGACCATAATAACAAATCCTGTCGCTAAGCTTAGTCAGCATGGTCCAGGGCCAAAGCTGACGTGTTCCACGTGTCAGCAACCGGTATCAGCGACCGGATGCGGTCGCTGTTGTCCACAAATAGTATCCGTCGCTATTACCCTACCAGCAACCGCATGCGATCGCTGATATGGAAAAATAAAAAAATAGAATCTTGCTGTTTTGCAGAAATCCCAAAAATCTGTACCTGTTTTGTACCTGTTTTATCCCAACACACATGCCCAACAACAACATACACAACAATATAAACATCCATCGTCCACCAACACATACACCAAACTAGTATATAAACCATTCAAAACCAATATGATTTTGAATAAATATAATAACATTTCAAAACTTGTTTAAGTAACATACAAATATCCTAAGAATGAATATACAAGTACAAACTTATACTATAACTATAAAACTAATCTAAAGCAGGTACGTCAAGTATCACCGCCTCCTTGATCAATGTGTTAATATTGGTATATTACGACAATATACAACAAATTGATTTTATACCTCGTCGCCATCCCCGTGTTGTGATGCTACTGCTGTCGCTACTGCTTCAGCTAACTCCTCAGTACTCAGAGCCCCCAGATGTCCGCCAAGTATCTTCAGAAGATCCTGATCTTGACATATAGCTCTCACACAGTCAGCCGGAGTATGAACAGCTGGATGGCTCGATGACTGTGTAGACTGGGTAGAAGAGCAGCCTGAGCCACTGAAGGATGGGCGTCGTCGTTGTCCTTGACCTTTAATGTAGTTCTTCTTCACAACAGACGCCCTCTCCCACAACTCTTGATCGATAGACAGACGTGGAGTGCCTTCAGGATAGCGCTCATTCAATAAACGCTTATAAGTGCCCTGTCATCATGTTAACAATTAAATAGTTAAAAATAAATTAATTCTGTAAGCATTAATTAAAGATCAATTTGTTAAAATTTATTACCGCTATCTGGATAGCCTCAAGCAGACCTTCACGGGTGGCCACGTACACATCCAGCCAATGGATAGGCTGACCTTGAGACTGAGACTCCTATACAAAAATAACACAATATTACTAAGTAAAAATGGGATATATTTTCTACAATTCATGATTGAAAACATATTAAAACTTGTAAATATGTACCCTGGAAGTGATATGCTACAACTGTGAAATATTGTCACCCTTGTATGTTCCTTTAGCCTTTGTGCCATCGGATACACCCGAAGCTCTGTTGGTGGCGGCAGTCTTTCGTCTTTTCACCCAGCTCTTAGCTCTCCATTGGGCACACATCTCAGCCCATATGGACTGGGTGCACCACCAGGGGCTATGCTCGTGCATATAATCCTCTCCCTGGCCTGGATGGTCGATCTCGACATTGTGAATGGCTTTTTGTCGTTCTTTATTCAAGTTATCCTTGGTGCGGACCGCGCACTTCTGCCAGAATAATGTCTGAATCACCGAAGCATGCGCGTCCTCCCATCTATACCTTTTCTGCAAATAAAATAATAATAATAACATTACTAAATAATTATCCTTTGAATATTATATTAATATTATCTATCATAATTAAAAAAAATACCTGAAATTATGCCCAAACAGCATCCTTGTGGGCGATAGGTATGCTTGCCCATGTAATCACAGCTGTAGGCCAATTCTGTAAACACAGCTGTGATATGCACTTGACGATTTTATTATCTGAAAAATCACTATAATATACAACATCAATTAGCATATATTAAAGCAATTTACATCTAAGTTATAATACTTATGAACATTTTTCAAACTTATACTTATATAATACTTAAAAAAAATTCGCCAGAGTCTCCCCTATAATATGGACTAGCCACATGCACGACGACATGCATATACGGACATTTCTAGGCACCCAAGACACAAACCAATATAATATCAATCAAAACATTACCAATATACAATAAATGGAATCTTAAATGCTTATATAAAATTGATATATGCGGGACGTACGTGCTATTCGGAGGAGGGCGAATCTGAATAAGAATCCGATCATCCGGATTAGTAGGGGCCTTGGGCACATGATTAGGCCCCCTACCCAAGCCGCGCTTTTTCTGCGCTGCTTCAGAAGCCATCTGTATATTACAAATTTCAAGATGTTTTGCAGAGTCATATTTGATTACATATATATATGACAATAAACATGACAGTGATATAAACATGTATATATATGAATATAAAATGACAATAAACAAAAATTACATTTAAATAGTTTAGTACATAAATATGACAGTGATTTAAACATGTATATATATATATATATATATATATATATATATGAATATAAAATGACAGTCCATTAAAAAATCTCATATGAAGTGAATTGCACCCAACTCCAAACAAATATACATTCACTTTTTAAACAAAAATAATATAAGAATAACAAGGTAGAACCTCTTCTACAAAAGTACATCAGAAGAACAATAACAATGGTAATGTATCATAAATTGATGACGTGCTTTAATTACAACAATATCTTCTTTAATTGATTTCCTCATTTGTTTCAAGTGTCAATGTCTGATTCAGAATCATCTTGTATACGTGTTGCAGATTCATAACCATCATCTGCTTTAGATTCAGTGTCAGATTCAGTCAATAACTTTTCCTCCTCAGTATCAATGTCATCTGACACAAGTATTGACTCAGGATCTAATTCATGCGGTTCATCTCCACCATCTAACTGGATTACTTCATTGTCGTCTTCCACATTTATTATAGTTTGACATTGAAGCATCTGCTCTTGGTAAATCTCCCCATCAACTAATTCTACACGACAACGCGCGGGAGTATGAATTACAACTTGTCAATCTGTAGGCGGTCTATCCCTTTTCTTAACAGGACTAGGAGTGTAGTATACTTGTACTGTTTGAGTTGGTAAAACAAACGGTTCGTTGGAGTACGCAGACCTATGGAGGTTAATATCGACGATTCCATGTCTGTCAACACGTATCCCTTTTTCTGAATCAAACCAACGGCACTTGAACAAGTGAATATGACCCCCGTACGTGCCCTAAAGACAATAGATTCCTAGGGGTAGAATATGAATCATTGCATCATGCATGGTCTGTATATGCATTGGGACAAGACTAAATTACCCGACCAATGAAAAAATTTCGGCAGAGTCTCCCCTATAATATGGACTATCCACATGCACGATGGCATGCATACTTGACCATTTGTAGGCATAAGAGTAACAAGAATGTATAAGCAATTAACATAACATCACATATACTCATTGCCTTTATATATTCCAGGGTCCATATCTGAACAAGAAAAGCTGTGAGAACTCTAATTTCTAATGAATAATGTAACTATATAACTTGCCTTGGTTATTTTGGTTATAACTTATAAGTTATAGTCAAAAGTTCTTTCCCTTGACTACTAAAAGGTCACATTTGGTTTGATTAACTTTAAGCATGATTAATTAGTATTAATCTTGATTAATTAAGATAACTCGTGTTTAGAGTTTACCTGATCAAAATTTAATGATTATGGAAAGATTAGTTGAGCAAATTAGAATTATTAATGTGAATCTTAATTAAGAAGTGATGACTACGCACTTGGAAAGAATTGGTTCTTGTGTCTGACATGTTTTTTTAAAGAAAGTGCCAAACCCAGTGAGATTGGCAACAAATTTCAAGGGAAGGTCAACTATGTATTATGTACAACACAGGCTAGCAGATTTCCCTACAAAGCAATGGAGAATTCAGATGGACAAAGCTTTTTTAATATATAAAATATGGAAAAATAAAATGGCATTTAAATGTTTTGAAATCTGAATCAATCGAAGTCTTCAAAATTGTAGCAACCAAAACAACTAGACGAGAACAGAAAATCATTTCTAGAACACTGGCAACATTTCAAATGTCCTTCCCTACTGCTTTTTAAAAGAACAGGATTTCAAGCTCTTAAAAAATTATTGGTGAAAACAATTGATATAACTTGGGAATCAACTGTCATTCCTCATTCCATTTTAGTAGAACTGGGAAATCAGCTACTAACAAAATATGAATTTCTTCATATTCATAAGGAAATATGAACTTCTCCAACAAAATCAGTCTCCAACAAAATATGAGCTACCCATAATATACCCATAATTTTGAAACGAATATACCCATAATATACAATAAAGTAAATCATTCTTCATATCAGCTACCCATAATTTTGGAACGTAGAAAGTAATAAATTTTGAAAGGAAGATTGTAATATACAATAAATTGTGAAAGGAAGATTAAAGGGGTTACCGGCGATGGTACGGTGGTGGTGAAGGCGTCGGCCGGCCGTATGTTGGTGGTTCCCCTTCTCTTCTCCCCCTAATCCCTCTTCTCCCTCGTCTGAGTTTCTCCCTCTCTTTTTTCCTTGTCGACTGGTTCGAGCGAATGCCTGAATCTGATTAAGGTTATAAGAATCAGCGACCGCCATCAGCGACCGCATGCGGTCACTAGTTTTTAATGATGTGGACATATCAGCGACCGCTAGCGGTCGCTGATATAGATTGGTCGCCGCGCCAAAGTTTCGCACCAAATTTTGGGAGGGAAATTCTTCTCAGCGACCGATCAGCGACCGTATGCGGTCGCTGATATATACTAGCGACTAAATTTTGTGGCGGTCGCAGATAGCGGTCGCTAATAATATTATCAGCGACCGTATAGGGCGGTCGCTGATATCATTGGTCACAGATGGCCCTTTTTTTGTAGTGTATATACGACAGATTTCTATGAATTTGATGTTATGAAAACATACAAGATATAGTTAAACATGTTATGATAATATATTAACATGTATATACACCTAATCGTTACTCTTTTTCAATAATAGAGCTTTTACAGAATTTGAAAACCATTTTCATTAAAATATAACAACGTAATTTGAAATTGGTTAAAAGAATTACCCAGAGTATAGATTAGTAGAGATGATCCTTGATGATTGTAATAACCCGATATTTTTTATATAAATAAATAAAAAAATTTGCATATAATTTTTTTTATTTTAAAGAAGGGAATATGTGCCAAGTAATGTGTATGTATTTATGTGATAAATAAAATTTATTTATTACATGAATAATTTAAAATAATTTTATTTTAGAATTATTGATCATTATAAAGTATATACTTATAATAATTAATTTTATAGTAAAAAAGTCTTTAATATTTTATTTTCCATGAAAATATGATTTTATATTATTTAAATAATATCTGAAATTATTATTGGAATTATTATAATTACTATTTTATTATATGAATTTTAGTTCAAATTATTAAGTTTATTATTTTAACTTAATAATGTTATATATATGAAAGATAAATCAGATATGGAATCCAAACCCTAATTTTAGATTTTGAGCATTGAATGAGAATAATAATAGTATATTAATTATAATATTATTTTTTAGTGTTATAAATATATACTGTATATGTGTAGACTATTAATGGTTATTCAATTATGGTGTATCACGACAAACCCTAGTATTACTGTCATAAACCATTATTGGAAACTCAAAACTGGAGTTTAAGATAGGTCAAAAATTATGTTATATGAATTATGTTGTATATTATAGAATTTTTGTTAATTAGGAAAACCCTAATTAAAATTAGAAATCCTAATTTTCTAATTAGGAATCCTAATTGCTAAAATTAGAAACTCTAATTATTATTTTAGTAAATTGAATTGTTAATTTGGAAACCCTAATGATATTAAGGAACCCTAATTTCTATTTAAAAACCCTAATTTTAATTAGTAAGTCTAATTAAAATTTTATTAGACTTTAAACTTAATTTTTCAAACCCTAAAAATTATTTGGGAAACCTTAAAGTTTAAAATCTAGTGATTAAACCCTAGATTTAAGTACCTTGGACAAGAATACCCTTAAAATTGTAAGCAAAATGACCTAAATACCCTTTTTGTCCCATTCTTGCATTATTGCTAGGAAATCTTGCCAAATCTTGGCAAAATCATTACCCTAGTCTAGATATGAGCTATAGCATTCCAGCAAATCAGATTCAATTCACCAGCCATGTGCCTTGTGCCATTATTTGTATAGATCAAGAGAGAAAAAAGGTCACAATTATGCTAATTTGTTCACAACTCTCATCTTAGAACTTCTCTCTCTAAAAACCTCCAAATTTCATTGCTAATATCAGTCACAAACCAAGCCCCACAAATACATATAACCAAATCAGAAGTCAGAATCAAGATTTTCTTAGAAAGGTATAAAACCTAACCCTAGAAGTTGATCTTTAATCTTATGTTAGATTTTATGTTTTAGTGTTAAAATATGGTGTAGGTAGTGTATAATGATGATCTGGGTTGCTAGATGTTAGATCCATAACATCTAGAGGCTCGGATTTGAAGTTTATGAAATCTGGAAATCTGGAAAATGAAGTCTGACAACCTAATGTCAGACCTCATAGATCCGTGCTCGTTAATGATTTGTTTGTGTTAAAGGTTTGTACTTGTAGTATGTCATTTGGGCTTTACTCTAAAACTTGAATCAGGATCAGATCTGTTATGAATTGAAAGTTATTGATGGTCAAACAACGTTGACCGGCCACGACTTAACCATTCTGGGTAACCCAGATTATTGCCCAGAAAGTTCTGACAAGAAATATATGGACTTAGATCTTTGTTGATTAATTCTTTGTTATGTATGTTGTATCTGGATTGTAGTTTGTTACTTGGACTATAGTTTCATGCTATTAGAACACCTTAACTTCTAACAGGTTGAATGTTCTAGATGGTCAAACCAAGCAGAATGTTCACGACTTGCGTTTTCTGGGTAACCCAGAAAACTCAAGAGCGTGACGTCTGACAAGGTTTAACCGACCAAGATCTGTTTATGTATTTGTTGTTATATGTGTCTTATATACTAGATCTGTAGTATTACATGTTGTCTACAACCTGGAACCAATAGATCACATAAAGAAAACTCAGGACGCGAGATATAAGGATCCAAAGTAGCACTCTTGTTATGTTCTTCATATCTGGAAAATCCAGAAATGAAGAACAGCCTCTGACACAATTTTCTGAGGTCTAGATCTTTTACCTTGATGATTTTTAAACCTGATATGTGCTTGATTCATGTACCCTGATAGATATTCTGCAAAACCCAACGTCTAAACTACCTAATACATGATCAAATTTATAGATATAAGGTCAACAAAAGCGTTGACCGGCCATGACTGAAAATTTTGGGCAGCCCAGAAACTGGATGAACAGCTCTGACAGCCACTTTGCAAGCTTAGATCTCCTTAGTGTTATGTTGTTTGGCCAAGATTGTTGTTGGATCATGTAGTCTTGCACTAGCACTACAAGATCTAACCAACAACATACCTAAAAACATCATGGTCAGTGATTAATCCATGGTCAAACCTACCCACTTGAAACTGTCTATGAAGGTTCTGGGTTTCTCAAGTACACCTAAGGCGACACTTATTGTCGCCAAAGGGCTTTAGCGACAGACTTATTAAAATTAATTAATTTAATTTCTATAAATCATTTAAAAATAGAAAATAACTTCTGAAAAATTACAAAAATTATTTTAAAAATTATTTTAAGTTATAAAAATTAACTTTTAATAATTTGACATATTTTTCATAAATATTAATATTTATTTGAATATTATTGATATTTAAGTTATTTAAGAAATACATTAAATAAATTAATTAAAAATGATTTTATTATATTAAAAAATTATTTTAAATAATATTAAGGTATTTAAAAATATTTTAAGTTATAAAACATAACTTTTAATATTTTAAGATAAGTTTCATTAATTATTAAATATTAATGATATTAGATTTATTTGGTGATTATAATAAATAAATTAATTAAAAATAATTTTTATATTATAAAAGTCATTTTAAATGAAAATAAATAATTTAAAAATGTAAGATCCCGAATTTTATGAAATAAAAGTATTCAATTTTTCTTATAATTACTATTCAGTAAATGGTTAAATTGATAAATGTTAAAGTTAAGGGTGGTATATAAATTTTTTTTCGAAATACACAAGTGGTTATAAAATATTCATTGTTGTCGGGGAATATTCATTTGGTCGTGGAATATTCTTACTATCGGAGAATATTCGTACGACGGCGCAGTCTTTTATGGGCTCCATAACGGAAAGCGATTGGATGAAAAAAACGACAAGAGTAAGTTGTTTATAAATAACGGCGTAGTTGTTACCGTTAACACTGTTGGAATACCCGGTGGTTAAAACACAGTAATACGCGTTGTTGCACAGTAGCACACGGTATTGCACCAATTATTAATTTTTACGTAAGAAGACATTACTCAATAATTGTTACAGTAATTACTGTTCAGTATTTTATTTTATTGATTCAATAATTGCTGCGTTGATATTTTATATTACTGTTATTTTAATAATTGTCACTACACAGTATTTTTTATTATCGGAGCAATAATTCATATTATCTGAATAATATTATTAGATAACATTATTGGTAAAGTCTAGAAAGTTCTGTCTAAGGAGAGGTTTGGTCATCTAATTGCGCGTCAGTAAGGAAGAGATCCTTATTGGAAAGCCCCCTCTTTCCTGGGAACGGCCTGGTTGCCAGTACTGTGATTCTGTAATATTATTTGTGTATAATTAATTATTAATTTATATGATGAGAAAAATATTGATTTTATGTGGATATAGATGGAGAAAATTTTTAATGTGACAATTGTTAAAAATTAATATTTTATCTTTTTCTGATAAAATAATTCATTTAAATATATTATTTTAATAATATATTAATGGTGATATTTTTACAATGAATGTGGGATATATGAGTATATGAGGAGGAAGAGTATTTTTGTGGCATTAAATGATTAACACATGTTTTGTGTGTTGGTGGACACAATTCTTGACCGAAAATTTATTATTGACTGTAAAATCGTCCGTTTGTGGATTTCGATCAATTTTTGTTTGGAATTTGGAAAAACTTTCTTCTGCAAAGTTGTAGAGAATTGAATTTTCTATAAAAACTCGCGAGATTCGAATTTTATGATCAAAGGGCTATTTATTATGAATTATTGAAATTCCAAATTATTGAGTCTGAATTGATTTTTGTTACAAAAATTGTTTAAAACATGTTTTGCATTTTTGGTGCATTTGTGTGAAAAATATGTTTTTGATGTGGTGGGCTAAGAAAAATTTGGTTATAAATATATTATTATATTCAATTTTCTACTTTGGTGTTCTAAGCAATTTCCTATAAATAGGTGCTTAGATTAGAATTGAAAATCACACCAGAAACTGAAGTTTTCTCTCTATTTCTCTCTCTATATATCGAGCGTATTCTTGTGTGTATTTTGATATCTTGAGTGTTGCTATACGGTGCAAGTTCGTTCAGCGTTATTTCAGTCAGGAGTACTGCTCTTTTGAGGTAAGGGATGATATTTTATTTGAAAATGATATTATTTCTTCAATATCATTATGCTGAAATATTGGTTGGAAATTTTTATCAAATCTGAAACTTTTTCATGTCGGGGTTACTATTCAGAAGTTACTATTCACGAGTTACTATTCATGAGTTAGTATTCACGAGTTACTATTCACGAGTTACTATTCATGAGTTAGTATTCACGAGTTACTATTCATGAGTTACTACTCACGAGTTACTATTCACGATGGGTTACTATTCATGAGTTACTATTCACGAGTTACTATTCACGGGTACTATTCACTACAAAATTGGTTTCTTTTTCTAACCAAATTATAGTTGATTTATGAATATTACTCTGGAGATTAAAACTATGTATTGTTTATATTGATTTTATTATCATATATAACATTTTTATAACCCTAATGATGATATTTCTCTTTGACTTGAGTGTAAAGATGGGTAGATTTTTGGTACGATCATGACTATGGGTTCTCTTTTGCCAGTAGTGCAAAGTTGAATTGTTGACTGATATGATCATGACCATTGAATTTATAATTGAATATCTTTAGCTTAAGTGCAAAGTTGAAATGATCAACATGGTTATAATTATTGGTTATATAAATTCTGAAATGATTATATATTTCTTTGAGATAATAATATATTTGGCTTGTAGTGCAAATATGAGCTGTTGAGAAATATCTTTGGCCTGTAGTGCAAAGATGAGTTGTTGATGAATATCTTTGGCCCGTAGTGCAAAGATGAAATTATTAGTATGATTATGAACATGAACTGTGATTTGGTATAATCATGATCTTTGATGGTTCAGGTAAAGACAAGTGATGAAAATTATCTTCGTTCTAGATGAGAAGAGGAATTTAGAACTATAATTATGATTATGAGTTATACATGTGATTGTGGACAGGAATTGTTGATTAATGTTATAGGGATAAAACATTGTTGGTGGACTTTTAACATGGAGAAGATAATAGACTTTGTAGTCTATTTGACTCTTCTAATGGATTGCTCGTTCCGCTGCAACTATGGTTGAAAATTTTTATCATCTACCATATGTTCTAAATCTCTGATTTAATTCTGTTGAAGGCTATTGATAATTTAATTATCTTTCGTCATGATATTCTTTACTGAGCTAGTTGTGCTCACCCTTCTGTTTCACAATTCCTTTCAGGTAATAAGAGTGTAGCTGGGTCGAGCGAGGGTAATGGAAAAATAGAACGGTGGTCTCTAGCTGTGGAGGTTCTCCCTAAGCAGTATAGAAAAGTGTTGTATACATCATTTAGTAGTTTTATTTGGTGAATCCAATAGGGTAAGGTGTACCCAACGTTGGAAGGGTGATTTGCCACTATCATACAAGATGTCTAACGACATACAACCTCGTGTCATCATAAGACAGGGATGTGCTCATCCACTTGCTGAGTATATATACGAGCACTACCTATATAATCTTGGTGTTTGTTTGAAGTATAATTCTCAATTATAGACAATAGAGATAATGATATGTCAAGAGAAGACTCACCATTGGGAAGAATATGATTGTAATCTTCTCGTTTTTCTTTGGGGTCTATTGGGTCAACCAAGAATAATTCTGTGGCCATATGATATCTATCATAACCTAGACGCATGGCATCCCATGTACGAAGGTTTTCTTGAGCACTTCCCAAAGATTCTAATTTCTAAAACAGTTTTTGACTATACCTTTATGTAAGGTGTCATTGTGAGGTGATGTCCACGGTTGGAACATGAGTCACATTTGGTATATATTTGTATCCAAACTCACAGCATATGTGTTGTTGTATTTTGCACGATAATTGTTGTAATAAAGTTATAGTTGTTTTCTGTACCATGTATTTGACGACTCAGAATAGGTTGGATGGAATGGACCTATTTTGGGGGCGTTACAAAAAATATTTTAAGTTATAAAATATAACTTTTGACATTTAAAGGTAAATTTCATTAATAATTTTATATTAATGATATTTGATTTATTTAATAATTATATTGAATAAATAAATTAAAAATAATTTTATTGATTTAAAAATCATTTAAAATGGATATAAATGAATTAAGAAGATTTTAAGTTATAATAAATGACTTTTAATATTTTGATGAATAATATATTAATAATTAAATATTAATGATAATTATTTAAAAATAATTTTTAAATGTTTTAAAAATCATTTAAGGATAATAAAAATGTTTTAAAAATATTTTGATAGCCAGAATACTCCCGACTTATAATCATCCTAGGTTATAGAACGATTAATAAACACATAGCATAGAATAGTATTAATAAAAATTTATTTTATTAATAACTAATTCTTTAAACTTAAATTCTGGACAAACCGAATTTCTGGGTTGTCACAACGACCGCGTTTCCTTGTACCCTAGCAGCTTCAGTTTTTGACTTATGTTCTAACCATGCTTCCTCATTGCAATTGAATTGAACCTGAGAGGGTCACAAAACAACTATTAAAAACTATTTAACCTACCAAAAATTCTGCTTAATATTAAAAGTAAGAAGAATTAAACATAGAGGGAGAAATGATTGAATATGTAATGAGAATTAAACGAAGAGGGAGAAAAGATTGGATGGGGTGCCTCCCATCGAGCGTTTGGTTTATAGTCCTACAACCGGACTTCTTCTTGTTAAAGTTATCCAATTCCTCTTTGATAATTGAGGAACCATCCATCCATCAGTAGCAAATAATCAATTGGGAGGTCCCTATGAGTAATGGATAGTGCATCGAAGTCACCTAACTTGCACATTTTAGATAGGATCCCATATAAGAACGTCCAATAACTAGGCGTTTTCTCCATTGTGTCTGTAATTATATTGGGGCATGGTAGCTTGTCAAACACAACGGGCTCTTCTTCTATTTTCTCTTCCTCATCCCACCATGGCTTCACTGTTGTATTAGCTCTCATGTCATAAAGAGCTTTGCCGACAACATGACTACCAAATGGGCATAAGTTTGCAAAACTGACTGGAGTCTTGAACTTTGGTGGAGAAGGCACTTGGGGCACTAATAGAATAGGGTCATCTTCATTAATACTTAAAGATAGATCTTTGATGGCCTCATTTTCCTTATCCCCACTTGTCTCCCCTCTTTCGATATCTTGTGGCTCATCCAGTTGCAGATTTAGCTCGAGCTCACCATCAGTCTCAGAATCCATGTCATATCGACAAGTGTTTTGAGGACAGTTATTCAAGGCTTTGAACATTTGTTCCATTTGTTTCTCAAGATTTTGAATTGACAGCTCTTGATCAATTCTCCTCTCCTCATTTGACACTATGAACTTGGACAATAGCTCCGTCAATCTTGAATTTTCTATTTCAGTTTCAGAATCCATGTATTGAGGACCATTGGTTGAGGCATTTATGAGTTGTTCCATCTGATTTTTAGAATTTTGGCTTGATATTTCCTTACTCATCATCATCCCTCTTGGTCTGCTATGATCTTAGATATGAATTCTTCCAACTTTGAATATTCTTTCTACGGAATTGGAGGTGGAAATGAGAATTTTGGTGCATATGTTGTATATGGGGCATAAAATTGATCTTGTTTATTATAGCTCCCTGAAAAATCTGGGTGAAACCCCCAATCCCGATGATAGTTGGATAAGCATATTGGTTGAGGTAGTCACCAACATAATGTACCGGCCCAAAACTGATGGTGCATTGATGACTCGGATGATTACCAGCACAATAATTACAAACGACTGCTATCCTTCGAATTCGTTGGGCTGCAAGAACATCCAACCTCTTTGAAAGTGTTTCAAGTTGTGTTGACAATGCATAAATTACATTACGTCCATCAATCCATGTTTCCCTTGGTTGAGTCAAACTCATATATGGCCACAAACAATTAAATTCTGCCATGGTACCTAAAAATAAAGAAAAATAGGAAGAGAATTAAAATAAAAATAAAATGTTTAAATTTAGACTAATTTGATTGAAATTAATGATGGCAAAAATTATTAAACTAATTCCCCGACATCGACGCCAAAAACTTGTTGGTCGATTTCGCGATCAATATAAGTGTGCAAGTATACACAGTCAACAAGTAATAAAGAGTAAGTAAAGTATCATTCCTACAGAGAATTACATAACAAAATCTATCAAGCACTAACCCGTAACCAACTTAATCTTATTTAAATAATTGATTTAATATTTAAAATTATGAAATTAAGCTAATACTAATTACCCCTAGAATGAGAATAGATAATGAAGTCTTGAGATTATAATTTCATCTATTGATTCATTTAAATCGACACACTTCCTGTTAAGCCAAATTAATTATATCGGATTGTTAGTCGAGAATACGAAGGTAAGATATGATCATCTCTCGATGTACCATACCCATATCACACTAAATCCACAGATGATAGAATGAATGCAAACACCCTAATTAACTAACCTACTATATCTCTATGTGAATTACAATTAAAGAGGGTTGAAGCTTAAGTTCTCAATAGACTACATGCGGTGCATAGGTATATCTCTATCCTAGGCACGAATTATGAATTTCATCGCCATGTAGAAGTCACAAACACATGCTACTATAATCAGATCTAAACCCATAATCCGTCTCTCAATTTTATATGGATTATCACGGTAATTATTAGCTAGGCAATTAAACAATTAATCACAAACTATAATAGACAATCCAAGAATAACTAATAAGATAACAAGGAAGCATATCAAAATAAACTACTCATTAAGATTAATTGCAATCTCAAAATAGAGTTTAATTCATGATAGAAACAAAATCCACAATTGATTGTACATTGAAAGGTACAAAGAGATAAAAAGAGAATTTAGGTTTTGATGAAAGTAAATCTAAATTCCCTTACTTCCAATCTGAATCTCTAATGATCTTCAATTGCTTCAATCTTCAAATCTAACCTAATCTAGGGTTTTGTAATCTAATCTAATTTAAGATAGAAATTAAAGATGGAATATACAAGAGATCTATCCTAAATAGGGATTTATTAGGTCTTAGATATCTAGCTATCTCCTGATGTCTGTAAATATGACTGCATATATTCTTAGTCTCGAGTGCCTCCTTGCCCAAGCAATAATCCAATTGACCAGTTAAAAAGAGAAGTCAAAGTTTGTCAAACAGAAGACGGCGTGGCCGCGTAGCCCAGAAGGTCAATTTGGGCACGGCCGCGCTATAGAGCATTCTGGGACATGGACTGGCGAAGTCGCGCTGTCCCATAGTGCTTTTAAGGCGCAGCCACGCTCTAAATATTATTTTGAATAATATGGTGTTGATTTGATATAATACTATAGTTGTGGGTGAAATATGCATATGTTGCAAAGTAAGTAAGTTGTCATAAAATATTTATTTCGTCGGGGAATATTCTTTTTATCGATGAATATTTGTACGACGGTGCAATCATTGGTGGGCCACACATCGGAATAACGGTTGGATATAGAAAGCGATAAAAATAATTTTTTATAAAAATAAAGGCAAAACTTTTGTCGTTAAACTGTTGAAATACTCGGTGATAAAAGTACAATAATACACGTTGTTGCACAGTAGTACAAGGTATTACACAGTATCTCTGACTATTGATGCTTACGTAAGAAGTCACTCATTTTTATTCAATAATTGTCACAGTAGTTGCTGCATAGTATCTCATATTATTGATTATATTATTGTCACAGTATCATCTGCACAATATTGTATATTATTAAATCAATAATTGAGATGACACAATCATTCATATTATTATTTACATTATTAACAATGTCTAGAAAGTTCTGTCGAAGAAAGGGGTTAGGTTATTTAATTGTGTGTCAATAAGGAGAAATCCTTATCGGAAAGCCCCCTCTTTCCTGAGAATAATCTGGTTGTCAATATTGTGAATTATAATATTAATGATGAATAATTATGGATAAAAATATTTTCATTGTATTGGGAATACTAATGTTAGTATATAGAAATCGACATTTATTTTTATAATAGTTGATTTTTGGATGTTAAATTGATTAAACGGGTAATTAATCGGATAAATGAGTAATTAATTACTATTGGTTCACATGCAAAGAACTATTGGTTCACATGCAAGTACTATTAGGGGAGGTTATGAAAGATTGATAATACTTGAGGGACTAAATTAAGAATAGAGGTAAAGATGAAGGTACTAAAGTATAATTAACCTTGTAACTTATCACCTTTTCCTAGCCTATAAATAATCCTCCATCCATTTGTTATTTCCTACCATTTTTGAAGAGCAAAGTTATAATCACAAGCTATAGTGAGAGAAACTATAGAGAGAGAAAGAAGAAGAGTATTCTGCTACTACACCATTGCAGTATCCAATCTCCTACTAAGGTAAGGGGTATTATTTCTTTCGTATTTGTAAAGGATGTTATTTTCTTCATACTCATAAGGGTTGTCATTCCATTCCTTATTAATCTGTCTGAATAACATGTCTACGCGGATTACCGCATGCCTGGTGAATAACCCTTCGTATTCATTCTTTATTAATTTGTGGGAATAACCTGTCTACGCGGACTATCGTATGCCTGGTGAATAACCTTTCGTATTCATTCTTTATTAAGTTGTGGAAATAATTTGTCTACGCGGATTATCGCATGACAGGTGAAAATTCAATTGCAGTTTCGTATATTATTTCATTTCGTATTCCAAAATCTAAATTTACGATGGTAAGTATTGCTTCTATAATTCTTGAAATGATTAAAAATTCATTGAGATTTGCGCTTCATCTAATATTATTTCATTGGAAAATTGGTCTGACTTTTTTTATTAAATTTTAATACCGGAGTACTATTCATTCGGGGTACTATTCATGGGGTACTATTCACGACAAAATTAGTTTCTTCTCTGTCCAAATTATTTTTGATACATGAATATTATTCTTGAATTTTACTCCACAATTAGTTATCATGTTGACAATTTCGACATCCTTGAACTCTGGATAAATTAAATTATAAATCTCTAATATTTATCTTTGATCTCAATTGATTGATTCTTTATATCATTGTCATCATCCTCATGCTTATATTGTGCTGAAGGTCATCTTTGGCCCGTAGTGCAAAGATGGACTGTTGATTGGTATGATTATGACCAAGAATTGTGTATTGGTATAATCATGACCTTTGATGTTACAGATAAAGGTTGTGGTGAAAGTCCTCTTTGGCCCGTAGTGCATAGATGGACAGGTGTTTGACAAGATCATGACCACTGGTGATACAAATGATTATCTTTGGCCCGTAGTGCATAGATAATTTATTGATTGGAAATAATTATTGATTGGTGTAACAGGGATAAAATATTGAAGATGGACTTTTAAATCATAAAAGATAATAGACATCATGCTCTACTTGACTCTTCTAATGGATTGCTATTTTCGCAGCAGTTGTTGATCTAAAACTTGTTGTCTATTGTATTCTATCATATTTTTCCCTGTTGACCATTAAGGATAATTTGTTCTACATTATATTAGTCATAATATGCTTTACAGGGTTAGTTGAGCTCACCCTTTTCCTTTAGGTTCCATTGTTCTTCTCAGTAAGCAAAAATGTAGTTGGGACTAGTCGAGGAGTAGAGTAATGGTCCAAGATGGTTATTATAGTAGTCCTCACTATTTTTTAAAATAGTGTGACAATAATTGTAATGAGGACTTTATTTGAGTTTGGATATTGTTTACAAGACAATATTTGTATTGAAACTCTCAGCTTATGTGTTGTTGTATTTCGCACGACAGTTGTATAAATAAAGTTTGTATTTGGATTCTGTACCACGTATTTTGGCGACTCAAATTGGGTTGTGTGGACCTATTTTGCGGGCCTCACAGTTGGTATCCGAGCTTAGGGATATGATCTCTGGTGGAGATCTGGGAAGGGAGAGAAGAGTAAATTCTTCGCTAGTGTGTCATACCTAAGTTTATTTGTTATTTAATTGGTCAGTTGGAATATAGGGATAATATGTGGCATGTCAATTTCTTTAATTAACTCTTATTTTGTGACAGTATTTGAGAATGGCATCTAGAAATTTTGAGATAAACAATGGAGCACATGAGACCATTGAGACACTGCCAATCAATAACCAGGATAACGTGTATCAGGAAGGCAATAATCCTCCTGTAAACAACACCACCGACCATTTGATGAACGATGGGATGTTTAGGAGCTTTCTACAATTCATACAACACTAAAAGAGAGAGACTCCTGTTCAAAATTTAAGTGGAAATAATGGTAACACACGGCTAGTCACTGCTAAGTAATTCAAGAAGTTGGGACCGCCGGAGTTTTTGGGAAAGCCAAAGCCACTCAAGGTAGAAACTTGGATTAAGCAGATCACCAAGATATTTGATGTCCTGGGATGCACAGAGGAGCAAAAGGTTCCCTTCGCCACCTTTATGTTGCATGGAGAGGCAGATTACTGGTGGGAATCTGTAAAGCGTACTCATTTTTTCGCACATAAGATGTCTTGAGAGAAGTTCTACGAATTGTTCAATGACAAGTATTTTCTTGAAAGTATTTGTTATACGAAGGAGGTAGAATTCATCAAACTGGAATAGAACAATATGACGGTATCACAATACGAGGCCAAGTTTGCGGAGTTATCCCGGTTTGCATCCCATTTGGTAGATAATGAGGAGTGAATGACACGAATTTTTCTAAGAGATTTGAAACATAAAATTCATCAATACCACATTTCTCATAAACTTTGTTTGTATTCAGATGTTGTGAATAGGGCTCGATTATTGGAGCGAGATAATGAGACAGTTCAACCAAAAGACAACAACCGACACAATGATAGTAGTCATACCAGTGGCAACAATCATCGAAGTAGTGATAACCAACGTGAAGGAATTTATCATGTCACAAATGGTAACCACTTCGTGGTAATCATGGCCCAGATAATAGGAGAGGTGAACTAAGTGGAAACAAATTTAAAAAGAGAAGATTCAATAATGACAGCGGAAAGACATCGGCAGTAGCACCAGTGCCCGTTTTTAGGGAAGGAGAACGACCACCAGTTAGATGTTATAGATGCGGAGAGGAGGGACACTGTAACGACCCCAAAAATCCATACAATTTAAAATCTCAACTTCGGTCGTTAACCATACATTAAATCTCTAATTTTACATCATTATTCGATATTAAAAACACTAAAATAGCGGAATATTTAAAATGCTTATACAAATCCTTCTTTCTTGCCCTGAATCGCAACCTTTACACTATATCTCTTTGATTCAATCTTATATCATGATCGTTACAATAAAATGACTATACAAAGTCTTACATCATAACTAAATATCCATATACATTGGATAGCTCAACTTACAATTTAACAACATATTACGTTCAAAATATGAAATACATTTCTCATAAAATATAAGTAATCTTCGTGAATATAGATCTCTATAACTCACTTAGCACATATCTTTACCTTAAAATCTTGACCTGCAAAAGTAGTTATTTGCAAGAGTGAGCTCAACAGGCCAGCAAAGTCTAACAGTTTTCATGCATCACATAACACATAATAACATGCTCGATATACATCTCATTAAAGTAACATGGCATACATGCTTTTAATTCACATAGCAAATATAAAGATTGAGTTACTTACTCAATCATCATTACTTAGCCAAAACAATGCAGTCATATATTGACTTCAACATTTCATGATTCAACATGCATAACATATCATGCAATTTAAAACAGTTCATCAAGTCCACGTAAAAAAAAAAAGGAACCGAAAGACTTGTCTTGATCGTTGTTTACCAATAACAGTTTAACAGCTTACAGCTATCTGCACTTCACGTGCCCTACGTAATTATATAATCATACACATCAAATATTAGTTACATAACAACGCATAGTAATTATAATGTAAACTCTACTCTATGTCTCATAATCTTTCCTATTAATAAATACACAATGTTCAACTTAACTTTCAACTTATATCTCACTGTATTTCATATTCGCAGTTCATTCAAGTGTTTAAGTCTTGCTAGGACTACTTATTAGCTTTATATTAAATCCAATCCATATCTTATAATATTCATTTCAATTGAATTCAAACACTTTTTAAGTTCATTAACACTTGGCACGACGTTTCGACGTTCATTCGTCACACGCCCGATTTGCTTCTCTTGTGTATGCTTACTATGCTTCTATAACTCATCTAATACATTATTTATTAATGTTAAGTATCATTATATTTACTATTATTCATGTTTTGTAACTTAGGACAACATCTTTTATGGTCTGGAGCACTACACATGCATATGTGCATGCCCGACACCCTCCGATTACCTCTGAAAACACAACAGTCTTAAAGATGACCATTTTGACCCATCATAATGACCTCAAATTGAAAAACTTAAAGACTGAAAGTTGTAGGTCTACTCGTCCTCGTTCCGGATAATCTTGAATCACCTCAATCGGAGTTCGTATGAGGAAGTTATGGCTATTTTACTACAGGAGGTCAAAACTGTCCAAGTCAAACTACAAATCCGGCGCTGGGGCGCGAGGACTAAACCAACTAGTGGCGCTGGGGCTCGAGATTGGCACTGGGGCGCGAATTTCAGCGCTGGGGTGCGAACTTCTGGTGCTGGGGCGCGAATTTTGGCGTTGGGGCTCAAATTTTGGCGCTAGGGTGCCGAAACTTGCAGAACCCAACCATGAAGAACATAACAAAGCTACTGTCTTTATTTTTAACAGCAATTAACCCCAATTAACATGTATAACTTATATAAATTACACATATACACACTACCCAACATGCATATACTAGTTTAAATTACTAAACAATAATCACAGAAAACTAAATTCCTTGAAAACCTTATTTTAAAACAAAACTCCATGTTTGACATTTGTTAAACACAGTGAACACTGTAATCTCTAATAACCACCAATTTGATTACTTTTAAACTACAATTCTCTGTAGTTCATATCCAATTAACATACCCGACTTTCAATTCTACAATTAGAATACAATCAATTACTAATTTTGTTATCCTACAAAACATGTTCACACTTATATGTTTTTACTGTAAAAACTCATTTCTTTCTTTTTTTGATCGTAATTCACATAATCACGTACATGTATATCCTCTTCATACAATCACCTATATGTATACATAGGATATTTATACTATTACAACTTCATAATTTCATACTCAACTATAATATATGAATTACCGAATTTTATACTATAAAACACAGTGAATTTCAAAAACACAGAGACTAAGGAATTATACTATAAAAGATATATGTTAAGATTATAATACATACATTTTGTTGTTAAGAAATTCGTGTTAAACTCTAATAATAACTTGAAGAACTCAGCTCTTGTTGCTTCTCTTTCTCAGACTCTCTCAAACCTTTCTGAACATTTCCTTTCTCTGACAAAACTTCTTCTCTTTTCTTACTTAGGCTTTAGCCAAATAGAATATACGTAAAATAAAAACACAAACAACGTACGATTTTTAAAACGTCTAAACCGACGCTATACTTAATATACTAATAAATTATCAGTTACCAAAATAATATATATATTATATTTATATTTTGTTTAATTTAATTTATATTACTAATAAATCAAATTTAAAAATCCAAAAGCCATAGGGCTTTGTTTGGCAAAATTATTTAAATATAAAGACTTAATATATTTAAGCCTTGTTTGGCAAAATAAATTACAACTACTTTAATTTATTTTAATAACCACTTATAATATAGTTATTTGTCACACTTCTAATTAATTAAGTTTTCATACTTAATTTAATTAATTCTAATAACAATTCATTGCATAATATAATAATTTATTTAATCATTATAAATTCTCTAACTTAATTATTAAATTAAATTAGATTACTATTTCAAAATAATTACTTTCCTTAACTCATTAATTATTTATTAAACAAATAAATAATCAAATCACATCAAATAAATTAAACAAATACTTATTCAACAATAAACACATCCATTAAATATTTATATAATTTAATAAATATTTAAATATTATAATAAAAAACTAGATTGTTACAGACACATCAGTCCAAACTGTACACAACCTTCTAAGGTGTGTTTTACCCATTCTTTTATTCCTTACTAGATACCGGTTCTACCCATTCTTTTATTTCACCTGTTTGTGCTTAACGTTTGAACTTGACTCCTGAGAAATTAGACTTTGACTTATCTATTGAAACTCCGTTGGGAGAAACCTTCATTACATCCACCATTTAAAAATCTTGTTTGATTCAAATCGGCACCCTCACATTACCAGTTAATCTCATCTCTTTAAAAATACTTGCATTTGATATAATTTTAGGGATTGTTTGGTTAACTACTCATCATGCGAAAATTGATTGTTTTCGTAAGCTCGTTAGTTTTCATATTCCTAACCAACCTGTTATGTTAATTCAAACAACCAAACCACTAAAGTCAATCACTGTCATATCAAGCCATAAAGCTATTCGTTTATTGAAAAGCGGATGTCAAGTTTCTCAGTCCATGTCACGTATTTAAACAAAAATACGTCAGATTTGAATGATATTTCTGTTGTTAATAAATTTCCTAATTATTTCCCGAAGAATTTCTTGGCCTACCCCAGAGCGTGAAATTGAATTTTGTATTGACCTTGAACTCGGTACAAAACTTATTTCAAAAATTCCATATCGAATGGCTACTATTGAACTTTAGGAATTAAAAAACCCAACTAAAGGAACTATTAGACATTGGTTTCCTTCGTCCTAGTACATCGCCTTGGGCTGCTCCTATTTTATTCGTATGGAAGAAAGATGGGAGTATGCGACCTTGCATTGACTATCGGGAGTTGAACCATGTCACCATCAAAAATAGGTACCCGTTACCTCGCATTGATGCCATGTTTGACCAGTTGCAAGGTGCTAAATTCTTATTAAAGATCGATCATCATTCCGGATATCATCGGTTAATGATTAAAAACTGATGACATTCTAAAGACTGCTTTCATAACTCAGTACGGGCATTACGAATTCCTAGTCATGTCTTTTGGATTGACTAATGCTCCTGCTGCCTTCATGGATATGATGAACCGAGTATTCAAGGAATATTTAGATTATTTTGTGGTTGTCTTTATTAATGACATCCTAATATACTCTAAAAGGCTCAAATATTTCTTCACCCAAAAGGAACTCAACATGCGTCAACGATGTTGGCTTAAGCTGTTAAAAGATTACAACCATACTATTCAATACCATCTTGGAAAAGCGAATGTGGTAGCTGACGCGTTGAGTAGAAGATCATATGCGGGTACAAGTACGATATTATCAACACAAATGCCCATTTTGTATGACTTACGAAGGATGGAAATAGATTTAAAGACTTTAAGGACCCACATGAAAATGAAAAATATACGAGTAGAACCGACATTAATCTATAAAGTTAAAACTGCTCAAGCTACAGACCCAGAGCTGATGAATATGATGAAGAAGGTGCAAGAAGGTGTTATTCCAGAAGTAAGAATCGACGAAGAGAGAAAATCTCAACCCTCAATTTATTGGTCCATTTGAAATCCTCGACCGAGTAGGAGCGGTGGCCTATAGACTCGCCTTACTGCCAAGTATGTCTCGTGTTTATAACGTTTTTCACATATCTATGTTACGTAAATATGTAGAAGACCCAAACTACATTATTGAATTAAAACCAGATGAGATAGTGAAAGATTTAACGTATGAAGAGGTACCTGTTAAGATCTTGGATAAGAAGGAGCAGATTCTACGCTCAAACGTTATACCTCTAGTCAAAGTTTTATGGAGAAACCATGATATTGAGGAAATGACCTGGGAGTTAGAATCTGAAATTAAAATAAGGTACCCTCACCATTTCGACATACCAGATATGTACATCAATTTCGAGGATGAAATTTCATAAGGAGGTGAGGTTGTAAGACCCCAACTTTTTATGAATAAAGATTTAATTTTCTCTAAATATTATTTTGATTAATAAGGTGTGTATTTGATATAATGCTATAGTTGTGGGTGATATGTGCAAATTTTACAAAATAAGTAAGTTGTCATAAAATATTTGTTTGGTCGGAGAATATTCTTTTTATCATGGAATATTCGTACGACGACGCAATCATTGGTGGACCCCACAACGGAATAACTGTGGGATATAGAAAGCGACAAAAATAACTTTTTATAAAAATAACGGCAAAACTTTTATCATTAAACTGTTAAAATACCCGGTGATAAAAGTACAGTAATACACGTTATTGCACAGTAGCACACGGTATTGCACAGTATCTCTAACTATTGAAGCTTACGTAAGAAGTCACTCAGTTTTATTCAATAATTATCACAGTAGTTGCTGCATAGTATCTCATATTATTGATTCCATTAATGTCACAGTATCATCTGCGCAATATTTTATATTATTAAATCAATAATTAAGACGACACAGTTATTCATATTATTATTTGCATTATTGACAATGTCTAAAAAGTTCTGTCGAGAAAATGGATTAGGTTATTTAATTGTGTGTCAATAAGGAGAAATCCTTATCGTAAAGCCCCCTCTTTCTTGGGAACGGTCTGGTTGTCAATATTGTGAATTATAATATTAATGATGAATAATTATGGGTAAAAATATTTCCATTGTATAGGGAATACTAATGTTAGTAAAATTTTATATTTATTTTGATAATAGTTGATTTCTGGATATTAAATTGATTAAACGGGTAATTAATCGGATAAATGAGTAATTAATTACTATTGGTTCACATGCAAAGAACTATTGGTTCACATGCAAGTACTATTAGGGGAGGTTATGAAAGATTGATAATACTTGAGGGACTAAATTAAGAATGGAGGTAAAGATGAAGGTACTAAAGTATAATTAACCTTGTAACTTGTCACCTTTTCCTAGCCTATAAATACTCCTCCATCCATCTGTTATTTCCTACCATTTTTGAAGAGCAAAGTTATAATCACAAGTTATAGTGAGAGAAACTATAGAGAGAGAAAGAAGAAGAGTATTCTGCTACTACACCATTGCAGTATTCAATCTCCTACTAAGGTAAATGGTATTATTTCTTTCGTATTCGTAAAGGATGTTATTTTCTTCATACTCATAAGGGTTGTCATTCTATTCCTTATTAATCTGTGAGAATAACATGTCTACGCGGATTACCGCATGCCTGGTGAATAACCCTTCATATTCATTCTTTATTAATATGTAGAAATAACATGTCTACGCGGACTATCGCATGCCTAGTGAATAACCTTTCGTATTCATTCTTTTTTAAGTTATGGAAATAATTTGTCTATGTGGATTATCGCATGACGGGTGAAAATTCAATGCAGTTTCGTATATTATTTCATTTCGTATTCCAAAATCTAAATTTACGATGGTACGTATTGCTTCTATAATTCTTGAAATGATTAAAAATTCATTGAGATTTGCGCTTCATCTAATATTATTTCATTGGAAAATTGGTCTGAACTTTTTTATTAAATTTTAATACCGGAGTACTATTCATTCGGGGTATTATTCATGGGATACTATTCACGATAAAATTAGTTTCTTCTCTGTCTAAATTATTTTTGATACATGAATATCATTCTTGAATTTTACTCCACAATTAGTTATCATGTTGACAATTTCGACATTCTTAAACTCTGGATAAATTAAATTATAAATCTCTAATATTTATCATTGATCTCACTTGATTGATTCTTTATATTATTGTCATCATCCTCGTGCTTATATTATGCTAAAATTCATCTTTGGCCCGTAGTGCAAAGATGGACTATTGATTGGTATGATTATGACCAGGAATTGTGTATTGGTATAATCATGACCTTTGATGTTACAGATAAAGGTTGTGGTGAAAGTCATCTTTGACCTGTAGTGCATAGATGGACAGGTGTTTGGCATGATCATGACCACTGGTGATACAAACAATTATCTTTGGCTCGTAGTGCATAGATAATTTTTTGATTGAAAATAATTATTTATTGCTGTTACAAGGATAAAATATTGATGATGAACTTTTAAATCATAAAAGATAATAGACATCATGTTCTACTTGACTCTTCTAATAGATTGTTATTTCCCTTGCAGTTGTTGATCTAAAACTTGTTATCTATTGTATTCTGACAGACTTTTCCCTGTTAAGGACGAAGGATAATTTGTTTTACATTATCTTAGTCATAATATTTTTTACTGGGTTAGTTGAGCTCACCCTTTTTCTTTTGGTTCCATTGTTCTTCTCGAGAAGCGAGAATGTAGTTGGGACTAGTCAGGAAGTGGAGTAATGGTCCAAGATGGTTATTATAGTAGTCCTCACTATTTTGTAAAATTGTGTGACAATAATTATAATGATGACTTTTTTTGAGTTTAGATATTGTCTACAAGACAATATTTGTATTGAAACTCTCAGGTTATGTGTTGTCGTATTTTACACGACAATTGTATAAATGAAGTTTGCATTTGGATTATATACCATGTATTTTAGCGACTCAAATTGGGTTGTGTGGACCTATTTTGGGACATCACAGTTGGTATCAGAGCTTAAGATATGATCTCTGGTGGAGATCTGGGATTAGAACTGGGAGGGGAGAGACGAGTAAATTCTTCGTTAGTGTGTCCTACCTAAGCTTATTTGTTACTTAATTGGTCGGTTGAAATATAGAGATAATATGTGGCATGTCAATTTCTTTAATTAACCCTTGTTTTGTGGTAGTATTTGAGAATGGCATCTGAAAATTTTGAGATAAGCAATGGAGGAGCACAAGAGACCATTGAGACACTGCCAATTAATAACCAGGATAATATGTATCAGGAAGGTAATAATCCTTCTATAAACAACACCACCGACCAAAAAATGAACGATGGGATGTTTAAGAGCTTTCTACAATTCTTGCAACACCAAACGAGAGCGACTCCTATTCAAAATCTAGGTGAAAACAATGGTAACTCACGGCTGGTCACTGCTAAGCAACTCAAGGAGTTGGGACCGCCGAAGTTTTTAGGAAAGCCAAAGCCACTCAAGGCAGAAACTTGGATTAAGCATATCACCAAGATATTTGATGTCTTGGGATGCACAGAGGATCAAAAGGGTTTCTTCGCCGCCTTTATGTTGCGTTGAGAGGCAGATTGCTGGTGGAAATCTGTAAAACGTACTCATCTTTCCGCACTTAAGATGTCTTGGGAGAAGTTCCAAGAATTGTTCAATGATAAGTATTTTCCAGAAAGTATTCATCATATGAAAGAGGTGAAAATTATCAAACTGGAACAGAACAATATGACTGTATCACAATACGAGGCCAAGTTTGCGGAGTTATCCCGGTTTGTATCCCATTTGGTGGATAATGAGGAGCGAATAAGACAGTTCAACCAAAAGACAACAACCAACTAAACGATAATAGTCGTACTAGTGGCAACAGTCATCGAAGTAGTGATAACCAACGTGAAGGAATTTATCATGCCTCAAATGGTAACCAATTCGGTGATAATCATGGCCCAGATAATAGGAGAGGTGAACCAAGTGGAAATAACTTTAAAAAGAAAAGATTCAACAATGACAGCGGAAAGACATCGACAGCAGCACCAGTGCCAGTTTCTAGGAAAGGAGAACGACCACCAGTTATGTAAGACCCCGAATTTTATGAAATAAAAGTATTCAATTTTTTCTAATAATTACTATTCAGTAAATGGTTAAATTGATAAATGTTAAAGTTAAGGGTGATATATGAAATTTTTTTCAAAATAAATAAGTGGTTATAAAATATTTATTATTGTCGGGGAATATTCGTTTGGTCGTGGAATATTCTTTCTGTCGGGGAATATTCGTATGACGGCGCAGCCATTTGTGGGCCCCATAACAGAATAACTGTCGGATGAAGAAAATGACAAATTTGAGTTTTTACAAATAACGGCGTAGTTGTTACCGTTAACACTGTTAGAATACTCGGTAGTTAAAATACAGTAATACGCGTTATTGCACAGTAGCACACGGTATTGTACAGTATTTTTAAAATTATTGATTCTTACGTAAGAAGGCACTACTCAATAATTGTTACAGTAATTACTGTTCAATATTTTATTTTATTAATTCAATAAAATTGCTACGTTAAAATTTTATATTATTGTTGTTCAATAATTGTCACTGCACAGTATTTCCCATTATCAGATCAATAATTCATATTATTTGAATAATATTATTAGATAACATTATTGGCAATGTCTAGAAAGTTCTGTCTAAGGAGAGGTTTGGTCACCTAATTGCGCGCTAGTAAGGAGAAATTCTTATTGAAAAGCCCCCTCTTTCCTGGGAACGGCCTGGTTGTCATAAATGTGATTCTGTAATATTATTTGTGAATAATTAATTATTGATTCATATGATAAGAAAATATTCATTTTATGTGGATATAAATGAGGGATATATTTTTGTGGTTAAAAATGAAGGAGTTAATGTTGAGGTGTTTTATCTGTATTTTTGTCAGAACGGAGGTATTGAAAATCAAATTAGGATTTTTGAGATATTTTGCGAGGGTTATAATTTTTAATCCGACCGTTGGATCGTGGTAATATTTGGATATGTTATACATATATAAGTTAAGTATATGTCCACAAATTTTGAACCGTTAAAAATGAACGTATGATTTGTTATAAATTTTACGACATGACTGGTTCAGAAATTGTTGAATTTTCAGAGTTAATCATTTTGGTGGAAAATTATAGAATTGGTGGGCTCCACTCTTGGTTGGTGAAGAAATGTGCTGAGATTTTTTATTCAAAAGTGGTGGGTGGAAATAGTAGCAGGTAAAGCCATCAGGTTGCAAGTTAAGTCTGCTTCGGCGTGCTAACATTTTCCTATAAATAGAGGGCTAAGTTAGAATTGAAAATCACACCAGAATTTATAAGTTTTCTCTCTTTTTCTCTCTAGATTATCGAGTGTATTTTGTGAGTATTTAGAAACTTGGTGAGTTGCTATTCATCAGTGCAAGTTTTCTTCAGCGTCATATCCGATATCCAGTCAGAAGTGCTGCTCTTTTGAGGTAAGGGATAGTAAGGGATTTTAAGGGTTATTATGTTTTTCAGTTCGTAATTCTTCTGACCTTCAAAAAATTCTGAAAAAATTTGAAATGATATTTTGATGAGTTTTATTGATTGTGTCAAAAAATGGTGAGTTTTGGATGTATAGATTAAGAGTTGTGAATTTTATGAGAAAAGGCTATTTTAAAAATAACCGCTTACAATTCCTTGTGGTTAACTCCAAAATTGGTAAAATTTTTATTAAGAGTACATGTATATGATAGAAGTATACTCTAAAAATTTTGTAATTTTTGGATAAAAGTACAATTTTTGATAAATATCTAAATATTCGGCTGCTTTGGCCATATGAAAAATAGTAAATGAGTTTTAAAAATTTTGAGAAAAATATATGTTCAATATGGGACTATATTCTGCTAAATCCCAGAAAAGAAATATTTTTGGAACTGATTTGGTATTTTTCATGAAAATAGACTAGTTATGAGTAAATGAATTAAATATGTTATGTGAAGTAAGAAAATTAGAAAATAGGATTTTATGACTTGAGAATCCTATATGAGGTATATGCAGATTTTTGATGAGGGTTTTGGTTATTGGTAATGAAATCTTATGAGTTTGACATTTTAGGATGATTAAATGTATTATTTAGTAAAGTGTAAACAATTAAAATAAATTGTTTATAAGCTTAAAAAATATTATTCTTTCAATATCATTATACTGAAATATTGGTATGGATGTTATTGTAAAATTTTGACCTTTTTCATGTCGAGTTACTACTCATGAATTACTATTCATGAGTTACTATTCACGACTTACTATTCACGAGTTACTATTCATGAGTTACTATTCAGGAGTTACTATTCACGACAAAATTGGTTTCTTTTTCTGACCAAATTATAGTTAATTTATGAATATTACTCTTGAGATTAAATCTATATGTTGATCATATTGTTTTTATAACATTTTTATAACCCTGATGTTGAAATTCTCTTTCACTTGAGTGTAA
The DNA here is from genome assembly GCA_016801055.1 of Panax notoginseng. Taxonomy (NCBI): domain Eukaryota; kingdom Viridiplantae; phylum Streptophyta; class Magnoliopsida; order Apiales; family Araliaceae; genus Panax; species Panax notoginseng. Next base: position 82,578,939 of record CM029022.1, on the reverse strand, counting down.
AGATGGGTAGACTGTTGGTATGATAATGACTATGGGTTCTCTTTGGCCAGTAGTGCAAAGTTGAATTGTTGACTGGTATGATTATGACAATTGAATTTTTAACTGAATATCTTTAGCTTAAGTGTAAAGGTGAATTGATCAACATGGTTATAATTATTATTTATATAATTCTGAAATGATTGTATATTTCTTTGAGATATTAATATATTTGGCCTATAGTGCAAAGATGAACTGTTGATGAATATATTTGGCATGTAGTGCAAAGATGAATTATTGATGAAAATCTTTGGCCTGTAGTGCGAAGATGAACTGTTGTTGAATATCTTTGGCCTGTAGTGCAAAGATGGTTTGTTGATGAATATCTTTGACCGTAGTGCGAAGATGGATTTATTAGCATGATTATGAACAGGAACTGTGATTTTGTATAACCATGATCTTTGATGTTTCAGGTAAAGACAGGTGATGAAAATATTCTTCGTCCTGGATGCGAAGAAATATTTATAATCACAATTATGATTATGAGTTATTCATATGATTGTGGAAAGGAACTGTTGAGTGATGTTACAGGGATAAAACATTGTTGGTGGATTTTTAACATGGAGAAGATAATAGACTTTATAGTCTATTTGACTCTTCTAATGGATTGCTCGTTCCGCTGCAACTATGGTTGAAATTTTTATCATCTACCATATGTTCTAAATCTCTGATTTATTACTGATGAAGACTATTGATAATTTATTTGTCTTTAGTCATGATATTTTTTACTGGGCTAGTTGTGCTCACCCTTCTGTTTCACAATTCTTTTCAGGTAATAAGAGTGTAGCTGGGTCGAGAGGGGGTAATAGGGGAATAGAACGGTGGTCATCATTTAGTAGTTTTATTTGGTGAATCATCTAGGGTGAAGCGAACCCAACGTTGGAAGGGTGTTTTGCCACTATCATACAAGATGTCTAATGACATACAACCTCGTGTCATCATAAAATAGGATTGTGCTCATCCACTTGCTGAGAATATCTACGAGCACTACCTATATAATCTTGGTGTTTGTTTGAAGTATAATTCACGATTAAAGACAGTGGAGATAATGATAAGTCAAGAGAAGACTCACCATTAGGAAGAATATGATAGTAATCTTCTCGTTTATCTTTGGGGTCTATTGGGTCAACCAAGGATAATTATGTGGTCATATGATATCTATCATAACCTAGAAGCATGACCTCCCATGTACGAAGGTTTCCTTAAGCACTTCCCAAATATTCTAATTTTTAAAACAGTTTTTGACTATACCTTTATGTGAGGTGTCATTGTGAGGTACTGTCCACGGTTGGGACATGAGTCACATTTGGTATATATTTGTATCCAACTCACAGCATATATGTTGCTATATTTTGCACGACAATTGTTGTAATAAAGTTGTAGTTATTTTTTGTACCATGTATTTGGCGACTCAGAATAGGTTGGTTGGAATGGACCTATTTTGGGGTCGTTACATTTTGGTATCAGAGCTTAGGGATATGGTCTCTGACGGAGATCGAAAAATAGAACTAGAAGGGGAGAGATGAGTAAATCCTTCGCTAGTGTGTCCTACCTAAGCTTATTTGTTGGTCAGTCATAATATCGGGATATTTTGTGATATGTTAATTTGTTCAATTAACCTTTGTTTTGAAGCTGTATTCTAGAATGATATCTGAAATACAGGAGATGAGCAGTGGAGAAATCATGATGACCTAGGAGATAGAATCTGAAATGAAAGCAAGGTATTTTTAACTTTTCGAAATACCAGGTACGTAAATTTCGAGGACGAAATTTCATAAAGAGGGGAGATTATAAGACCCCGAATTTTATGAAATAAAAGTTTTTAATTTTTCTTATAATTACTATTCAGTAAATGGTTAAATTGATAAATGTTAAAGTTAAGGGTGATATATGAATTTTTTTTCAAAATACACAAGTGGTTATAAAATATTCATTGTTGTCGGGGAATATTCATTTGGGAATATTCATTTGGTTGTGGAATATTCTTTTTGTCGGGGAATATTCGTACGACGACGCAGCCATTTGTGGGCCACATAACAGAATAACTGTCGGATGAAGAAAATGATAAATTTGAGTTTTTACAAATAACGGCGTAGTTATTACCGTTAACATTATTGGAATATCCGGTGGTTAAAATACAGTAATACGCATTATTGCACAGTAGCACACGGTATTGCACAGTATTTTTGAAATTATTGATTCTTACGTAAGAAGGCACTACTCAATAATTGTTACAGTAATTACTGTTTAATATTTTATTTTATTAATTCAATAAAATTGCTACGTTGAAATTTTATATTATTGTTGTTCAATAATTATCACTGCACAGTATTTTCCATTATCAGATCAATAATTCATATTATTTGAATAATATTATTAGATAACATTATTGGCAATGTCTAGGAAGTTCTGTCTAAGGAGAGGTTTGGTCACCTAATTGCGCGCTAGTAAGGAGAAATTCTTATTGGAAAGCCCCCTCTTTCCTGGGAACGGCCTGGTTGTCATAAATGTGATTCTGTAATATTATTTATGAATAATTAATTATTGATTCATATGATAAGGAAATATTCATTTTATGTGGATATAAATGAGGGATATATTTTTGTGGTTAAAAATGAAGGAGTTAATGTTGAGGTGTTTTATCTGTATTTTTGTCGGAACGGAGGTATTGAAAATCAAATTAGGGTTTTTAAGATATTTTGCGAGGGTTATAATTTTTAATTCGACCGTTGGATCGTGGTAATATTTGGATATGTTATACATATATAAGTTGAGTATATGTCCATAAATTTTGAACCGTTAAAAATAAACGTATGATTTGTTATAAATTTTACGAGATGACTGGTTCAGAAATTGTTGAATTTTCGGAGTTAATCATTTTGGTGGAAAATTATAGAATTGGTGGGCCCCACTCTTGGTTGCTGAAGAAATGTGCTAGATTTTTTATTCAAAAGTGGTGAGTGGGAATAGTAGCAGGTAAAGCCATCAGGTTGCAGGTTAAGTCTGCTTCGGCGTGCTAACATTTTCCTATAAATAAAAGGGCTAAGTTAGAATTGAAAATCACACCAGAATTTATAAGTTTTTTCTCTTTTTCTCTCTAGATTATCGAGTGTATTTTGTGAGTATTTAGATACTTGGTGAGTTGCTATTCATCAGTGCAAGTTTCTTTCAGCGTCACATCCGATATCCAGTCAGAAGTGCTGCTCTTTTGAGGTAAGGGATAGTAAGGGATTTTAAGGGTTATTATATTTTTCAGTTCGTAATTCTTCTGACCTTCAGAAAATTCTGAAAAAATTTGAAATGATATTTTGATGAGTTTTATTGATTGTGTCCAAAAATGGTGATTTTTGGATATATAGATTAAGAGTTGTGAATTTTATGAGAAAAGACTATTTTAAAAGTAACCGCTTACAATTTCTTGTGGTTAACTCTAAAATTGATGAAATTTTTATTGAGAGTGCATGTATATGATAGAAGTATACTCTAAAAATTTCGGAATTTTTGGAAAAAAATACAATTTTTGATAAATATCTAAATATTCGGCTTTTTGGCCATATGAAAAATAGTAAATGAGTTTTAAAAATTCTGAGAAAAATATATATTCAATATGGGACTATATTCTGCTAAATCCCAGAAAATAAATATTTTTGAAACTGATTTGGTATTTTTCATAAAAATAGACTAGTTATGAGTAAATGAATTAAATATGTTATGTGAAGTAAGAAAATTAGAAAATATGATTTTATGGCTTGAGAATCATATATGAGGTATATGCAGATTTTTTATGAGGGTTTTGGTTATTGGTAATGAAATCTTATGAGTTTGGCATTTTAGGATGATTAAATGCATTATTTAGTAAAGTGTAAACAATTAAAATAAATTGTTTATAAGCTTAAAAAATATTATTCTTTCAATATCATTATACCAAAGTATTGGGATGGATGTTATTGTGAAATTTTGACCTTTTTCATGTCGAGTTACTATTCACGAATTACTATTCACGAGTTACTATTTACGAGTTACTATTCATGAGTTACTATTCACAAGTTACTATTCACGACAAAATTGGTTTCTTTTTCTGACCAATTTATAGTTGATTTATGAATATTACTCTTGAGATTAAATCTATATGTTGATCATATTATTTTTATAACATTTTTATAACCCTGATGTTGAAATTCTCTTTCACTTGAGTGTAAAGATGGGTAGATTGTTGGTATGATCATGATTATGGGTTTTCTTTGGCCAGTAGTGCAAAGTTGAATTATTGACTGGTATGATCATGACCATTGAATTTATAACTGAATATCTTTAGCTTAATTGTAAAGGTGAATTGATCAACATGGTTATAATTATTGTTTATATAATTCTGAAATGATTATATATTTCTTTGAGATATTAATATTTTTGGCCTATAGTGCAAAGATGAACTGTTGATGAATATCTTTGGCCCGTAGTGCAAAGATGAATTATTGATGAATATCTTTGACCGTAGTGCGAAGATGGATTTATTAGCATGATTATGAACAGGAACTGTGATTTGGTGTAACCATGATCTTTGGTGTTTCAGGTAAAGACAGGTGATGAAAATATTCTTCGTCCTGGGTGCGAAGAAATATTTATAATCACAATTATGATTATGAGTTATTCATACGATTGTGGAAAGGAACTGTTGAGTGATGTTACAGGGATAAAACATTGTTGGTGAATTTTTAACATGGAGAATATAATAGACTTTATAGTCTATTTGACTCTTCTAATGGATTGCTCGTTCTGCTGCAACTATGGTTGAAATTTTTATCATCTACCATATGTTCTAAATCTCTGATTTATTACTGATGAAGACTATTGATAATTTATTTATCTTTAGTCATGATATTCTTTACTGGGCTAGTTATGCTCACCCTTCTGTTTCACAATTCCTTTCAGGTAATAAGAGTGTAGCTGGGTCGAGCGGGGGTAACAGGAGAATAGAACGGTGGTCATCATTTAGTAGTTTTATTTGGTGAATCATATAGGGTGAAGCAAACCGAATGTTGGAAGGGTGTTTTGCCACTATCATACAAGATGTCTAATGACATACAACCTCGTGTCATCATAAAATAGGATTGTGCTCATCCACTTGCTGAGAATATCTACGAGCACTACCTATATAATCTTGGTGTTTGTTTGAAGTATAATTCACGATTAAAGACAGTGGAGATAATGATAAGTCAAGAGAAGACTCACCATTGGGAAGAATATAATAGTAATCTTCTCATTTATCTTTGGGGTCTATTGGGTCAACCAAGGATAATTCTGTGGCCATATGATATCTATCATAACCTAGAAGCATGGCCTCCCATGTACGAAGGTTTCCTTGAGCACTTCTCAAAGATTCTAATTTTTAAAACAGTTTTTGACTATACCTTTATGTGAGGTGTCATTGTGAGGTGCTGTCCACGGTTGGGACATGAGTCACATTTGGTATATATTTGTATCCAAACTCATAGCATATATATTGTTGTATTTTGCACGACAATTGTTGTAATAAAGTTGTAGTTATTTTTTGTACCATGTATTTGGCGACTCAAAATAGGTTGGATGGAATGGACCTATTTTGGGGTCGTTACATTTTGGTATCAGAGCTTAGGGATATGGTCTCTGGCGGAGATCGGAAAATAAAACTAGGAGGGGAGAGATGAGTAAATCCTTCGCTTGTGTGTCTTACCTAAGCTTATTTGTTGGTCAGTCATAATATCGGGATATTATGTGATATGTTAATTTGTTCAATTAACCTTTGTTTTGAAGCTGTATTCTAGAATGATATCTGAAATGCAGGAGATGAGCAGTGGAGAAATCATGATGACCTGGGAGATAGAATCTGAAATGAAAACAAGGTATTCTCAACTTTTCGAAATACCAGGTACGTAAATTTCAGGGACGAAATTTCATAAGGAGGGGAGATTGTAAGACCCCGAATTTTATGAAATAAAAGTATTCAATTTTTCTTATCATTACTATTCAGTAAATGGTTAAATTGATAAATGTCAAAGTTAAGGGCGATATATGAATTTTTTTTCAAAATACACAAGTGGTTTTAAAATATTCATTGTTGTCGGGGAATATTCGTTTGGTCGTGGAATATTCTTTCTGTCGGGGAATATTTGTACGACGGCGCAGCCATTTGTGGGCCCCATAACAGAATAACTGTCGGATGAAGAAAATGACAAATTTGAGTTTTTATAAATAACGGCGTAGTTGTTACCGTTAACACTGTTGGAATATCCGGTGGTTAAAATACAGTAATACGCATTATTGCACAGTAGCACACGGTATTGCACAGTATTTTTGAAATTATTGATTCTTACGTAAGAAGGCACTACTCAATAATTGTTACAGTAATTACTGTTTAATATTTTATATTATTGATTCAATAAAATTGCTACGTTTAAATTTTATATTATTGTTATTCAATAATTGTCACTGCACAGTATTTCCCATTATCAGATCAATAATTCATATTATTTGAATAATATTATTTGATAATATTATTGGCAATGTCTAGGAAGTTCTGTCTAAGGAGAGGTTTGGTCACCTAATTGCGCACTAGTAAGGAGAAATTCTTATTGGAAAGCCCCTTCTTTCCGGGGAACAGCCTGGTTGTCATAAATGTGATTCTGTAATATTATTTGTGAATAATTAATTATTGATTCATATGATAAGAAAATATTCATTTTATGTGGATATAAATGAGGGATATATTTTTGTGGTTAAAAATGAAGGAGTTAATGTTGAGGTGTTTTATCTGTATTTTTGTCGGAACGGAGGTATTAAAAATCAAATTAGGGTTTTTGAGATATTTTGCGAGGGTTATAATTTTTAATCTAACCGTTGGATCGTGGTAATATTTGGATATGTTATACATATATAAGTTAAGTATATGTCCACAAATTTTGAACCGTTAAAAATGAACGTATGATTTGTTATAAATTTTACGAGATGACTGGTTCAGAAATTGTTGAATTTTCGGAGTTAATCATTTTTGTGGAAAATTCTAGAATTGGTGGGCCCCACTCTTGGTTGGTCAAGAAATATGCTGAAATTTTTTATTCAAAAGTGGTGGGTGGGAATAGTAGCAGGTAAAGCCATTAGGTTGCAAGTTAAGTCTGCTTCGGCATGCTAACATTTTCCTATAAATAGAGGGCTAAGTTAGAATTGAAAATCACACCAGAATTCATAAGTTTTCTCTCTTTTTCTCTCTAGATTATCGAGTGTATTTTGTGAGTATTTAGATACTTGGTGAGTTGCTATTCATCAGTGCAAGTTTATTTCAGCGTCATATCTGATATCCAGTCAGAAGTGCTGCTCTTTTGAGGTAAGGGATAGTAAGGGATTTTAAGGGTTATTATGTTTTTCAGTTCGTAATTCTTCTGACCTTCAAAAAATTCTGGAAAAATTTGAAATGATATTTTGATGAGTTTTATTGATTGTGTCCAATAATGGTGAGTTTTGGATGTATAGATTAAGAGTTGTGAATTTTATGAGAAAATACTATTTTAAAAATAACCGCTTATAATTCCTTGTGGTGAACTCTAAAATTGGTGAAATTTTTATTGAGAGTACATGTATATGATAGAAGTATACTCTAAAAATTTCGAAATTTTTGGATAAAAGTACAATTTTTGATAAATATCTAAATATTCGGCTGTTTTGGCCATATGAAAAATAGTAAATGAGTTTTAAAAATTTTGAGAAAAATATATGTTTAATATGGGACTATATTCTGCTAAATCTCAGAAAAGAAATATTTTTAGAACTGATTTGGTATTTTTCATGAAAATATACTAGTTATGAGTAAATGAATTAAATATGTTATGTGAAGTAAGAAAATTGGAAAATAGGATTTTATGACTTGAGAATCCTATATGAGGTATATGCAGATTTTTGATGAGGGTTTTGGTTATTGGTAATGAAATCTTATGAGTTTGACATTTTAGGATGATTAAATGTATTATTTAGTAAAGTGTAAACAATTAAAATAAATTGTTTATAAGCTTAAAAAATATTATTCTTTCAATATCATTATACCGAAATATTGGTATGGATGTTATTGTAGAATTTTGACCTTTTTCATGTCGAGTTACCATTCATAAATTACTATTCACGAGTTACTATTCACAAGTTACTATTCATGAGTTAATATTCACGAGTTACTATTCACGACAAAATTGGTTTCTTTTTCTGACCAATTTATAGTTGATTTATGAATATTACTCTTGATATTAAATCTATATGTTGATCATATTATTTTTATAATATTTTTATAACCCTGATGTTGAAATTCTCTTTCACTTGAGTGTAAAGATGGGTAGATTGTTGGTATGATCATGACTATGGGTTCTCTTTGGCCAGTAGTGCAAAGTTGAATTGTTGACTGGTATGATCATGACCATTGAATTTATAACTGAATATCTTTAGCTTAAGTGTAAAGGTGAATTGATCAACATGGTTATAATTATTGTTTATATAATTCTGAAATGATTATATATTTCTTTGAGATATTAATATATTTGGCCTATAGTGCAAAGATGAACTGTTGATGAATATCTTTGGCCCGTAGTACAAAGATGAATTATTGATGAATATCTTTGACCGTAGTGCGAAGATGAATTTATTAGCATGATTATGAACAGGAACTGTGATTTGGTGTAACCATGATCTTTGATGTTTCAGGTAAAGACAGGTGATGAAAATATTCTTCGTCCTGGGTGCGAAGAAATATTTATAATCACAATTATGATTATGAGTTATTCATATGATTGTGGAAAGAAACTGTTGAGTGATGTTACAGGGATAAAACATTGTTGATGGATTTTTAACATGGAGAAGATAATAGACTTTATAGTCTATTTGACTCTTCTAATGGATTGCTCGTTCCGCTGCAACTATGGTTGAAATTTTTATCATCTACCATATGTTCTAAATCTCTGATTTATTACTGATGAAGACTATTGATAATTTATTTATCTTTAGTCATGATATTCTTTACTGGGCTAGTTGTGCTCACCCTTCTGTTTCATAATTCCTTTCAGGTAATAAGAGTGTAGCTGGGTCGAGCGGGGGTAACAGGGTAATAGAACGGTGGTCATCATTTTGTAGTTATATTTGGTGAATCATCTAGGGTGAAGCGAACCCAACGTTGGAAGAATGTTTTACCACTATCATACAAGATGTCTAATGACATACAACCTCGTGTCATCATAAAACAGGATTGTGCTCATCCACTTGCTGAGTATATCTACGAGCACTACCTATATAATCTTGGTGTTTGTTTGAAGTATAATTCACGATTAAAGACAGTGGAGATAATGATAAGTCAAGAGAAGACTCACCATTGGGAAGAATATGATAGTAATCTTCTCGTTTATCTTTGGGGTCTATTGGGTCAACCAAGGATAATTCTGTGGCCATATGATATCTATCATAACCTAGAAGCATGACCTCCCATGTACGAAGGTTTTCTTGAGCACTTCCCAAAGATTCTAATTTCCAAAATAGTTTTTGACTATACCTTTATGTGAGGTGTCATTGTGAGGTGTTGTCCACAGTTGGGACATGAGTCACATTTGGTATATATTTGTATCCAAACTCACAGCATATGTGTTGTTGTATTTTGTACGATAATTGTTGTAATAAAGTTATAGTTTTTTTCTGTACCATGTATTTGGCGACTCAGAATAAGTTGGATGGAATGGACCTATTTTGGGGTCGTTACAAGTTAGATGTTACAGATGCAGAGAAGAGGGACATATTAGTCTAAACTATACACAACCATCCAAGGTATGTTTCAATTGTAGAAAGGACGGTCACATAGCTCGATTTTGTCCTGTAGCAAAGTCAAATGTAGACACTCAAAATTTTACATTCCTATTACTAACATTGCAGGAGGGCAGAATCGTCTTTCAGAGATAACCCTGAAGGACAAATAAACTCAGTCCCGGAGATAACCCCGGGATACCCAATCTTTGCCATCTCGGAGACAACCCCGAGATATTCCATCACAGTCCCGGAGACAACCCCAGGATCTTCAGTTTCAACCTCGGAGATAACCCCGAGGACTGCAGTCACAATTCCGGAGACAACACCCAAGAAATTTGCCATCTCAGAGACAACCCCAAGATATTCAGTCCCAATCCCGGAGACAACCCCGGGATCATCAGTATAACATTTGAGATAACCCCGAGGAATGCAGTTGCAATTCCGGAGATAACCCCAGAAATGCTCTTTTCCACTCTCGGCAGTTGATGAGTGAGTTTTATACTCATAATTGATTGCATTTGAACTTAATCTTTTGGATGTTTTTAAGTGTTTATGTCTATTCATGTATGTTTTATATTGTTTTGTAGGAATTGGGACAAAAGTTACTTGGATCGACGTTTGGGGTGGCTAGATTCGTGTTTTCGGCTTGCCATTTACACAGCAGTCACTTCAGAGCCAATTTGAGTATTTCTTGAGACATTATTTCGGAACGCTCAACGAATGAAAGTTGTAGATCTACGTCTCCTCTTTACAGAACATCTTGAATCATCAAAATCAGAGTTCGGACGAAGAAGTTATGGCCATTTTCCCAAAGGACGTCGGAGCAAAAAAATTCCAAAAAAGCACCAGCACGGGGGCGCCCATTTCAAGGCAATTTCCAGCGTCGGGGCGCTATAAGGCAGTGTCTGAGCATTAAGCCCAGCGCTGGGGCGCTGGGGGAAGGGTTTGGTGCGGCCTGGACGCGTTTTGGGCGAATTTTGACACCTTTTTGATTGCAAATTGGATTGGGTTTGTTCTAAAGCTAAAAATTAGACTTGTAACCTATAAATACATGATGCAAGGCATAAAATAGAGGGGGGGATTACATAGCTTAGATTAAAGATACACTCCATTAGATTAGACATTAACCCTAATTCTTATTAGTTTTGGAGATTGAAACAACTTGGAGATCATTGAAGATCAAGAGCAGGAGTAAGAGGGAAGCCTCAGATTTGCTGACAACAGATTCTATTATCTTCTCTTATCATACTTTTATCTTTTAATGTTTATTTAATTGTGGATTCTTGGTTTTAATTCATTAATTATGAACTAACTCTTTTATTAATATTTCAATTGAACTTTTTATGGCTATAAATTAGTTATTTAATTTATTCCAATTATTTGTGTTGAAGTGAATTGTTCATCTTGCTTTGAGCTTATTGATTAATTATCTGATCAATAATTACCTTGTTACTCTAGAAGGAATTGGGAAAGGAATTCTAAGGTTAGAATTAGGCTTGGTGACATGTGACTTAGTTATTTGCACAGTGAATAATTAGGTTTATGAATAGAATGAGAATATCTATTTGCCGCATGTAACATAAGAGGAATTGGGTTTGTAGCGAGTTTAATTCAATTATTTTGCATAGAGATATAGCAAAATTAATCTGGGTTAAATAGAAGGCAATTGATCACTCGAGATAGGGCTTTTGGCATTTGAGAATTCCTGTTAATAATTCAGTAGATATAATAATTGGGATAGTTGAATAATTGATTTATAATTCATAATTGGGGATATTGGAGTCTTAATTCTTATTTATCTGAATTCCATCAATTCTTAGTTGTTTATTTGCTTTCTTTTAGAATAATCTTTTTGTTTTGTTTAATTTAGTTTTCTTAAATCTAGAAATCACAATTATTGGTTGTTTAAATAAAATTGATTTGGTTAAGAATTAGTACTTGGTGATTTTTATTAAATAATTCCTCGTGGGAACGATACTCTACTTTCACTTTATTACTTGTTGACCGTGTATACTTGCACGTATTCATTGATTGCGAAATCAATCAACAAGTTTTTGGCGCCGTTGCCGGGGAATTAATTTAATAATTATTTACCAATATTAATTTCAATCAAATTAGTCTTAATTTAAACATTTTTATTTTTATTTCTCATTCTCTTCCTATATTTCTCTCTTTTTAGGTACCATGGATGACTTTGCGTATCAATGGTCATACACGAACATGACTCAACTGTAAGACCCCGAATTTTATGAAATAAAAGTATTCAATTTTTTCTTATAATTACTATTCAGTAAATGGTTAAATTGATAAAAATTTAAAGTTATGGGTGAAATGTGATTTTTTTTCAAAATAAGCAAGTGGCTATAAAATAATCATTGCTGTCGGGGAATATTCGTTTGGTCGTGGAATATTCTTTCTGTCGGGAAATATTCGTACGACGGCGCAGCCATTTGTGGGCCCCATAACAGAATAACTATCGGATGAAGATAACGACAAAAATTAAGTTTTTATAATTAACGGCGTAGTTGTTACCGTTAACACTGTTGGAATATCCGGTGGTTAAAACACATTAATACGCGTTGTTGTACAGTAGCACACGGTATTGCACCAATTATTGATTTTTACGTAAGAAGGCATTACTCAATAATTGTTACAGTAATTACTGTTCAATATTGTATTTTATTGATTCAATAATTGCTGCGTTGATATTTTATATTACTGTTGTTTTAATAATTGTCACTACACATTATTTTCTATTATCGGAACAATAATTCATATTATCTGAATAATATTATTAGATAACATTATTGGCAATGTCTAGAAAGTTCTGTCTAAGGAGAGGTTTGGTCATCTAATTGCGCGCCAGTAAGGAGAAATCCTTATTGGAAAGCCCCCTCTTTTCTGGGAACGGCCTGGTTGCCAGTACTGTGATTCTGTAATATTATTTGTGAATAATTAATTATTGATTTATATGATGAAGAAAATATTAATTTTATGTGGATATAGATGGAGAAATTTTTAAATGTGACAATTGTTGAAAATTAATAATTTATCTTTTTCTGATAAAATAATTCATTTAAATATATTATTTTAATAATATATTGATGATGGTATTTTTATAATGAATGTGGGATATATGAGTATATGATGAGGAAGAGTATTTTTGTGGCATTAAATGATTAACACATGTTTTGTGTGTTGGTGGACATAATTCTTGACCGAAAATTTATTATTGACGGTAAAATCGCCCGTTTATGGATTTCGGTCAATTTCTGTTTAGAATTTGGAAAAACTTTCTTCTGCAAAGTTGTAGAGAATTGAATTTCCTATAAAAACTCGCGAGATTCGAATTTTCTGATCAAAGGGCTATTTATTATGAATTATTGAAGTTATGAAATAATTGATTTTTGGAAGTTTTAATTATTTATTTTAACAAAAACGTTTTTTGTGATTTTGGTGGGTTGGTGGCTGATTTGTTGACCAAAAAAGTGTGCTAAGGAAAATTTATATAAATATATTAATATTATATTCAATTTTCTACTTTGGTGTTCTAAGCAATTTCCTATAAATAGGGTGCTTAGGTTAGAATTGAAAATCACACCAGAAACTGAAGTTTTCTCTCTATTTCTCTATCTATATTATCGAGTGTATTCTTGTGAGTATTTTGATATCTTGAGTGTTGCTACACGGTGCAAGTTCGTTCAGCGTTATTCCAGTCAGGAGTACTGCTCTTTTGAGGTAAGGGATTGTAAGGGGTAGTAAGGGATGGTAAGGGATGTTATTTCTTCGTAAATGATATTATTTCTTCAATATCATTATGCCGAAGTATTGGTTGGAAATTTTTATCAAATTTGAAACTTTTCATGTCGGGGTTACTATTCATGAGTTACTATTCATGAGTTACTATTCATGAGTTACTATTCACGAGTTACTATTCATGAGTTATTATTCATGAGTTACTATTCACGAGTTACTATTCATGAGTTACTATTCACGAGTTACTATTCATGAGTTACTATTCATGGGTTACTATTCACGAGTTACTATTCATGACAAAATTGGTTTCTTTTTCTAACCAAATTATAGTTGATTTATGAATATTACTCTTGAGATTAAAACTATTTATTGATTATATTATTTTTATTATCATATATAACATTTTTATGACCCTGATGTTGAATTTCTCTTTTACTTGAGTGTAAAGATGAACAGTTATTGAATATCTTTGGCCTATAGTGCAAAGATGAACTGTTAAGGAATATCTTTGGCCGTAGTGCAAAGATGAACAGTTATTGAATATCTTTGGCCTATAGTGCAAAGATGAATTGTTATTGAATATCTTTAGCTTAAGTGCAAAGGTGAATTGATTAACATGGTTATAATTATTGGTTATATAAATTCTGAAATGATTATATATTCTTTGAGATAATAATATATTTGGCCTGTAGTGCAAATATGAACGGTTGATGAATATATTTGGCCTGTATTGCAAATATGAACTGTTGAGGAATATCTTTGGCCTGTAGTGCAAAGATGAATTGTTGATGAATATCTTTGGCCTGTAGTGCAAAGATGAATTGTTGATGAATATCTTTGGCCCGTAGTGCAAAGATGACATGTTGTTGAATATCTTTGGCCAGTAGTGTAAAGATGAACATGTGTTGAGATGAACATGACCAACTGGTGATACAAATGAATATCTTTGGCCGTAGTACAAAGATGAAGTTATTAGTATGATTATGAACAGGAAATGTGATTTGGTGTAACCATGATCTTTGATGTTTCAGGTAAAGATAGGTGATGAAAATTATCTTCGTCCTGGATGAGAAGAGGAATTTAGAACTACAATTATGATTATGAGTTATTCATATGATTGTGGACCAGAATTGTTGATTGATGTTACAGGGATAAAACATTGTTGGTGGATTTTTAAAATGGAGAAGATAATAGACTTTATAGTCTATTTGACTCTTCTAATGGATTGCTTGTTCCGTTGCAACTATGGTTGAAATTTTTATCATTTACCATATGTTCTAAATCTCTGATTTATTATTGATGGAGGCTATTGATAATTTAATTATCTTTAGTCAAGATATTCTTTACTGAGCTAGTTGTGCTCACCCTTTTGTTTCACAATTCCTTTCAGGTAATAAGAGTGTAGCTGGGTCGAGCGGGGGTAACAAGGGAATAGAACGGTGATCATCAATTAGTAGTTATATTTGGTGAAGAAAATAGGGTGAGGCGAACCCAACGTTGGAAGGGTGTTTTGTCACTATCATACACGATGTATAATGACATACAACCTCGTGTCATCATAAGACAAGGTTATGCTCATCCACTTGCTGAGTATATTTACGAGCACTACCTATATAATCTTGGTATTTGTTTGAAGTATAATTCTCAATTAGAGACAGTGGAGATAATGATAAGTCAAGAGAAGACTCACCACTGGGAAGAATATGATTGTAACCTTCTTGTTTTTCTTTGGGGTCTATTGGGTCAACCAAGGATAATTCTGTGGCCATATGATATCTATCATAACCTAGAAGCATGGCCTCCCATGTACGAGGGTTTCCTTGAGCACTTCTCAAAGATTCTAATTTTTAAAACAGTTTTTGACTATACCTTTATGTAAGGTGTCATTGTGACATGCTATCCAAGGTTGGAACATGAGTCACAGTTGGTATATATTTGTATCCAAACTCATAGCATATGTGTTGTTGTATTTTGCACGATAATTGTTGTAATAAAGTTGTAGTTGTTATCTGTACCATGTATTTGGCGACTCAAAATGGGTTGGATGGAATGGACCTATTTTGGGGGAGTTACATCAACCACGGGGAGCGGAGATTGACAGACTCAAGAAATTTTCTGCATTGTCAGCACAGATGGAGACACTTTCGAGGATGCTTGAAGCTTTTGAAGCTCAACGTCGTCAAAGTGTGGCGGTTACTTATGATTATTGTGTTGGAAATCATATGAGTCATCAATGTGCCATCAGTTTCGAGCCGGTACAGTATAGTGGTGATTACCCCAACAGTTATGTCTATACCAACAACTATCATCAGGATTGGGGGTATCACCCGGATTCTTCATGGAGTAACAATCAAGATCAATTTTATGCTCCAAGTCCAACATACCCACCGGATTTCTCGTGTCCACCTCCACTACAACAGGAAGAACATTCAAATTGGGAGGAAGCCTTGGAAAAACTCATTAGAGCTTCTGACAAAAGGAACGAGGAACAAGACAAAAGATTTAATCAAATAGAGCTGCATTTGCAAAGCTATGGAGCATCGTTAAAGAATCTGAAAAATCAATTGGGGCAGATAGCACATGCGTTGAACAACCGTCCTCAATACACTTAGCTCTATGACATGGATGACGAGACTGATGATGAGCCTGAACCAAATCTGCAATCGGATGTGCCAAATGATATAGATGTTGAAAGAGAGGAAAGACTTAGAGACCAACAAAAATAGATCGGCAAAGATCTAACTTTGAGTATCAACGAATATGAGCCAATTTTGTTAGTGTCCCATGTACCTTCTCCACCAAAGTTCAAGAATCCGGTTAGTTTTGCAAAACCATGTCCGCTAGGTAGTCATGTCGTCGGCAATACTCCTTGTGACGTAAAAGCGAGTACAACTTCGAAGCCATGGTTCAATGAGTTGGAGAAGATAGAAGAAGAGATTGTTGTGTCTGACAAGCCTCAATGCCAGAATCTATTCGCAGACACAATGGAAAAAACACCTAGATGTTGGACGTTCTTTAATGTGATCTTATCTAAACAAAGCATGCTAGGTGACTTTAATACAATGGCTATCGTAAATGGGAACCTACCAAAAGCTATATTATTTCCAATGGATGGAGGGTTCCTCAACTTTCGAAGAGGAATTGGATAGAGAATTGAAGAAGTCAGGCTGAGACTATAAAACAAGCGCTTATTGGGAGGCAACCCAAGTTTAATTTTTATTTTTAGTTTTTATTAAGTTTTATATTAGTAGTTTTGAATTTGCATTTATTTAGGATTTAATAAAATTGCTTCTATCATGGTTTTACAGGTTATTCAAGTCAAATTCCAGTGTGTTGCCCAATTTGTTCCACGTGCCTAGCATATTCTCCAAACTTAGTGGACAATGAGGAAGATTGCTATATTTTCAGGGAAGTCCTCTGCTTTACTTTTTTATATTTCATCCATTGAGAACAATGTCTAGTTTAAGTTTGGGGGCATTTTAGTGTCGTATTGCATATAGTTAGTTATCTATATAGTAGTTCATTTTTTTTGTGTTAGCATTGTGTTTTTTTTAGGTTGCATATAGTACATGGTAGTTATTTGCATATTCATATATGTGTTGCATTAGTATGTGTTCATGTAGTATAATTGTATTTTTTTTTTGCATGAATCTGTGTAATTGGTTGGTGTGGTCTTAGCTCGGCCTATGATAAGATTGGTTTTGCATGTTAACTTAAAAAGTGTTGATAATTGATGATGAGTTCTAATTTTAATCATGATGATAATCTGAGCCTGTTTGAAACTTATGTAACTGGTTAGCACTTAAAGTTTAACTGTTTTAATCCACTTGGTTCAAGGGTTTCATAATTCATTTCTGAGGGAAAATCTTGGTTAAAATTTAAGGAAATTAGTGAACTGGCGGTAAAGGTTGGAATGACGTAAAAGCTTGAGTTTGGGGGAATCTATGGGGTATATATATTACAAAAAGAGAAAAAAAAAAGAATTGATGAAAAAAAAATAGAAAATCCAGAAAAAGAAAAAAAAAGAGAATAAACACCGTGGCATGCTTGTCTAGTTTTGTGGTCTTTGTTACTTGAGTAAGTAAGTCCGAGGGGATTGTCTTTACACCTAGCGCCCTAAGGTCTTAATGGCTTGGGAGTCGTTGGTCGAAAGCTCGTTAAGGTAGCACTGAAAAACCTAAAGGGAATAAGACATTGCACAGCCATGAGAAAAAAAAATGAATAAAACACGAGAAAGAGCAAAAATGCCCACGTGATTGAATAAGAGTATAAATAAATCCTATATTTACCTTAAGACTTGGTAATTGCTTAGTTTTAACCGGAGTTGTCATGTTCACAAAAGTAATTGAATTGGAACTGAAATTTTCCTTTTAAGAAGTTTGTTATGTGATTATCTTGAACTGTGGTTGGTTAGAATGGTTAACAAGCACACACACACAACATGGGTGATGACATGTTTGGATTGACTAACTGGTTAGAGTTATGGACTTTGATTTGATCAGATATATTGTTTGAGTATCATTGATATCTTTGAGGCCTGTTGCTATGCATCATATTGATTTATTACTGGGTTCGTAGGTATATTAGGAAGTAGATCATACACATGCATTCATGTAGTTAATTTACGTTGTTTATTTTTAGTTCCTTTGTGTTTTTGCTTGAGGACAAGGAAAGGTTTTAGTTTGGGGGTATTTGATGAGTGAGTTTTATACTCATAATTGAGTGCATTTGAACTTAATCTTTTGGATGTTTTTAAGTGTTTGTGTCTATTCATGCATGTTTTATATTATTTTGTAGGAATTGGGACAAAAGTTACTTGGATCGACGTTTGGGGTGGCTAGATTCGCGTTTTCGGCTTGTTATTTACACAGCAGTCACTTCAGATCCAATTTGAGTATTTCTCGAGACATTATTTCGGAAAAATTAAAGAATGAAAGTTGTAGATCTACGTCTCCTCTTTACGGAACATCTTGAATCGTCAAAATCGGAGTTCGGACGAAGAATTTATGGCCATTTTCTCAAAGGACGTCGGAGCAGAAAATTTCCAAAAAAGCACCAGCGCCGGGGCGGCCATTTCAAGGCAATTTCCAGCGCCGGGGAGCTATAAGGCAGTGTCTGAGCGTCAAGCCCAGCGCTGGGGCGCTGGGGGAAGGGTTTGGTGCGGCCTGGACGCGTTTTGGGCGAATTTTGACACCTTTTTGACTCCAAATTGGATTGAGTTTGTTCTTAAGTTAAAAATTGGACTTGTAACCTATAAATACATGATGCAAGGCATAAAATAGAGGGGGGATTACATAGCTTAAATTAGAGATACACTCCATTAGATTAGACATTAACCCTAGTTCTTATTAGTTTTGGAGATTGAAACAACTTGGAGATCATTGAAGATCAAGAGCAGGAACAAGAGGGAAGCCTCAGATTTGCTGACAACAGATTCTATTATCTTCTCTTATCATACTTTTATCTTTTAATGTTTATTCAATTGTGAATTCTTGGTTTTAATTCATTAATTATGAACTAACTCTTTTATTAAGATTTCAATTAAACTTTTTATGGCTATAAATTAGTTATTTGATTTATTCCAATAATTTGTGTTGATGTGAATTGTTCATCTTGCTTTGAGATTATTGATTAATTATCTGATCAATAATTACCTTGTTACTCTAGAAGGAATTGGAAAAGAAATTCTAGGGTTAGAACTGGGCTTGGTGACATGTGACTTAGTTATTTGCACAGTGAATAATTAGGTTTGTGAATAGAATGAGAATATCTATTTGCCGCATGTAACATAAGAGGAATTGGGTTTGTAGCGAGTTTAATTCAATTATTTTGCATAGAGATATAGCAAAATTAATCTGGGTTAAATAGAAGGCAATTGATCACTCGATAGAGGGCTTTTGGCATTTGAGAATTCCTGTTAACAATTCAGTAGATATAATAATTGGGATAGTTGAATAATTGATTTATAATTCATAATTGGGGATATTGGAGTCTTAATTCTTATTTATCTGAATTCCATCAATTCTTAGTTGTTTATTTGCTTTCTTTTAGAATAATCTTTTTGTTTTGTTTAATTTAGTTTTCTTAAATCTAGAAATCACAATTATTGGTTGTTTAAATAAAATTGATTTGGTTAAGAATTAGTACTTGGTGATTTTTATTAAATAATTCCTCGTGGGAACGATACTCTACTTTCACTTTATTACTTGTTGACCGTGTATACTTGCACGTATTCATTGATTGCGAAATCAATCAACAGTAATCAGCTTCAACACTCAGCGATAGTCCCGAGGCACTCATTCCACAAACCTGGAGATAACCCTGGGGAGCCAGGCACACCTCATTGATAACCCTGAGGACGGTCAACACTTGCAACAGTCTAATCTCAGTGATAACCCTGAGCAACGACCGCTAAATTAGCTCAAACCAGAGATAACCCCGGTGAGGGGCAAAATCGTTATTTTTCCATCCCACATTGCACCTTCTCAACAACATTCAAACATACATTCTACACAGAAGTGTCCTACAAGAATCAAAGAGCTCCAATCCCGAGTGACTACTACACAAGACAGCACACCGGATAGAATTTGAAGCCTGAAGACTAAGGGCATGGTCCCATCTTCATGACTTCGTACAACCTCTAATCCCATGTCATTGTGTAGCTCTCTACAATAGCATGCCAAAAAAGGTCTTATACACCTCGATCGGATGCCCGGATTGAAGTTTTGAAAGTTCAAACGAACATCACAATGCACGCGTGTACGTACTTTGAGACAGCGGGACTCGCGAATCTCGGGGCAGCCCTGGCAGCAGCAAGTGCATCTACAGTTGCCGCAAGTACACCTGCGGCTCTGATAAATGGATTTCATATCCACGAATTGTTGTGGCATTTAAAGAAGAATTGGAGTCATTTGGAGCATTTCTGGAAGTAATCATGAAGTTAGCAAAGTCATCTGGCAGAATAGACCCCCGTCGGGGCGGGCTCTTTTTGCCTATGTACCCCCGCCAGGGCGGGGGGTCTTCAACAGCAACTAACAAAAAGGGTGCCCGCCGAGGCGGGCCTGTTTTAGGCTTGTACCCCCGCCGGGGCGGGGGGTCTCGACTGGTGAACTCTCCTGTTTTGATTTGGACTCTGTTGGGGCATGAACTCTAGCATTTGGATGGCAAGTGGACTCTATTGGGCATGGAATTAACCAGAAAAACGTGTGTTGGATGTTTATTACTCAATTAGCAACAAATTAAACGATACACAAGGCTTAATACAAAGATCAATTCCAGTTTTTCATAGCAAGCATTGGAGGAAGATTTTGAAGAGATTTTCGAGACGATTGCAGATTTAGGCTATGTGAAAGGTGTTTTTCACTATTCTTCTCCTTAGTCTTTTATTTGTAATTGAAAGAATGTTATCTTTGAATTATTCAGTTGTTCTTTCATTTATGATGAACTAATTCACTTTTTAGGCTTATGGTGGATCCTTAAGTGAAACGATGATTTTGTAAACTTTGATTTCCAGTTCAATAAGCTATTTTCCAGTTTATCTATATTAATTTGAGCTTGAATTTATGAATTGCCTGATCAACAATTCTTTGTGGATTTCTATGGAATCGAAAGAGGATATTCGAATCTAGACTTAGTTAATATAGCGTGTGTTCATGAATTTTGTGAATAGCAGATTCTTGATGAATGTTAAGGTAGAGATATGCTTGACATCGCATGTAATCGGATAGAGAACTTAATCTTAAACCTTCTTTAATTATAATTCACATAGAGATATAGTGAGTTAGTTGATTAAGGTGTTTAACTTGTTTCTATCTAATTTGTGGATTTAAGTTAATACGGTATTAGTGCATCGAGAGGTGGCTAGTACTACATTCGTGTTCTTGATTAATGAACTGGGATAGTGATTTGAATTAGAATAAAGGTGTAAAAATCAGAGTGAAGATTATAGGTTGAAATCATAAGTCTAATTCTCTATTAATTGTTTAAAATTTTAGATTTTGATATTTGTGATTGTTTTGTGATAGTATATTTATTAATAATTTAGTTTTCTTTAATTTCAATCATTGAATTGGATAGTTTAATAAAATTAGGATTAATAGGAAATTGATAATTGTGAGGTTGAATTTCTTACTAAGTTGTCTTTGTGGGAACGATACTCTACTCATTACTTTATTACTTGTTGACCATGTATATTTGTGTGTTGTGCGTAATTAGATTCTATCCAATAAGTTTTTGGCGCTGTTACCGGGGACTATTTAGTATAGATTTTAATATTTTACGATAACAGTTTAATTAGTCCAATTTTACTTAAATAATTTTTATTTTCGTTTTGTTCCTCTTATTTCAGGTTTTTGAAGTAGTTTATGCAAACTCCAGACTTGCTTCCTTTTGAGGACGACATTGAGAGACGGATTCAGAGGTCAAGTAAGTGGATCAAGGAAACAAGGGAAGACTTTGAAAATTCTGAAAAAGAAGAAGCAATGGCAGCTGAAGATCAGAAAGCGTTGAGGGATTTCGCTACACCCAAGGTGACCGAACTACAGTCAAGTATCATCAGGCCTGCGATAGCTGCGAACACATTCGAAATCAAGCCTGGGACGATTCAAATGATCCAGAATTCAGTTCAGTTTGGGGGATTGGCGAATGATAATCCGAACGAACATCTAGTCAGCTTTCTGGAAATTTGTGACACCTTCAGATATAATGGGGTGTCGGATGATGCAGTGAGACTTCACTTGTTCCCATTCACTCTATGGGACAAGGCGAAGAGTTGGTTACATTCTCTACCGCCAGGATCGATAACTACATGGGAAGACCTTGCTCAGAAGTTTCTTGCAAAAAATTTCCCACCAGCGAAAACTACAAAAATAAGGAATGAGATAACGATGTTTGAACAACAACATGGGGAATCACTGTACGAGGCATAGGAGAGATACAAGGAATTGCTCAGAAAGTGCCCGCATCATGGATTGCCTAAGTGATTGCAAATGAATACTTTCTATAACGGACTACATGGGAATCTCAGGACCAGTATTGATGCAGCGTCAGGTGGAACGTTCATGGCTAAGAGTTATGAGGAGGCCTAAAATTTGATTGAGACAATGGCAGCTAACAACTACCAGTGGCCCACGGCAAGAGTGACACAGGCAAAGGCAGCTGGAGTGTTAGAAGTAGATGGTGTAACGGCAATACAAGCGTAGATTTCAGCACTGTCTAAGAAGTTGGATGCTATGTCGGGGACACAGGCACAGGCACAGGTACAGCAGGTTGCGGTCGTATGTGAATTGTGCGCGGGTGAGCATCTTATAGATCAATGCGCAATCAACCCAGTGTCCATATAATTCGTGGGTAGCTACAACAGGATTCCACAGAATATGTACCAGAATAATTACAACCGAGGGAATAGGAATCACCTAAATTTCTCGTGGAGTAATAATCAGCAACACCAAGCTCCACGACCATCATACCCCCCAGGTTTTCAGAATCATCAATGTAAGACCCCAAATTATTATTAAATGAAATTTAAATTCCCTCTATTTATTATTTTGAAATAGTAAGGGTTAAATTGATTAACGAGGTCAGTTATGGGTAAAATGCGCAAATATTTCAAATAAGCAGGTGGTTATAAAATATTCATTGTTGTCGGGGAATATTCGTTTGGTCGTGGAATATTCTTTCTGTCGGGGAATATTCGTACGACGGCGCAGTCTTTTGTGGGCCCCATAACGAAAAGCGATTGGATGAAGAAAACGACAAGTATAAGTTGTTTATAAATAACGGCGTAGTTGTTACCGTTAATACTGTTGGAATACCCGGTGGTTAAAACACAGTAATACGCGTTGTTGCACAGTAGCACACTGTATTGCACTAATTATTGATTCTTACGTAAGAAGGCACTACTCAATAATGGTTACAGTAATTACTGTTCAGTATTTTATTTTATTGATTCAATAATTGCTGCGTTGATATTTTATATTACTGTTGTTTCAATAATTGTCACTACACAGTATTTTCTATTATCGGAGCAATAATTCATATTATCTGAATAATATTATTAGATAACATTATTGGCAATGTCTAGAAAGTTCTGTCTAAGGAGAGGTTTGGTCATCTAATTGCGCGCCAGTAAGGAGAAATCCTTATTAGAAAGCCCCCTCTTTCCTGAGAATTGCCTGGTTGCCAGTACTTGATTCTGTAATATTATTTGTGAATAATTAATTATTGATTTATATGATGAGAAAAATATTAATTTTATGTGGATATAGATGGAGAAAATTTTTAAGTGACAATTATTAAAAAAATGATATTTTATCTTTTCTGATAAAATAATTTATTTAATAATATAATAATGGTGATAGTTTTACAATGAATGTGGGATATATGAGTATATGAGGAGGAAGAGTATTTTTTTGGTATTAAATGATTAACACATGTTTTGTGTGTCGGTAGACCCCATTTCTTGATTGAAATTTGATTATAGCCTGTTAAATCGCCCGTTTATGGATTTCGGTCAACTTCTGCTTGGAATTTGGAAAAACTTTCTTCTGCAAAGTTGTAGAGAATTGAATTTCCTATAAAAAATCGCGAGATTTGAATTTTCTAATAAAAGGGTTATTTTCTATGAATTATTAAAGTTTTGGAAAATAAAATAATTTTTATTAATTATGGGTGGGACCCACTTTTATTCTAACACATGTGGGCTGCTAATTTGGGCCAAGGATGGCTGGTGGCTGAATTGGCATGCGTAGAAATGAGTTTTGTAATTATAATATTTTATTATTTAGTCTCCTTTGGCGTTCTAGCATTTTCCTATAAATAGGTGCTTAAGTTAGAATTGAAAATCACACCAGAAACAAGTTTTCTCTCTTTCTCTCTCTAGATTATTGAGTGTATTTTGTGAGTATTTAGATACTTTGAGAGTTTCTATTCATCAGAGCAAGTTTCTTTCAGCCTTATACCGGTATTCCGACCAGAAGTACTGTCTTTACGAGGTAAGAGATGTTATTTTATTCGAAAATGATATTATTTCTTCAATATCATTATGCCGAAATATTGGTTAGAAATTTTTATCAAATTTGGAACTTTTCACGTCGGGATTACTATTCATGAGTTACTATTCATGAGTTACTATTCACGAGTTACTATTCACCGAAAATGAAATTTTCTTCTTTTCGTCCAAAATATCTATTCTGGGTACTAGCTTTGATTGTATCCATGTTTTGATCATTCTTGAATTTTACTTCACTATAAATAATTATAAGGTATTTTTGGACATGGATAAATCGAAATACGAATCCTTAATATTTGTTATTTTGTTTCACTGGATTCGTTTTCTTTAAGATATTTTTTCATCATCCTCAGTCCTAAATGATGATATTACTGAATATCTTTGGCCTGTAGAGCAAAGATGAATGATTAACTAATGAATATCTTTGGCCCGTAGTGCAAAGATGAACAGGTGTTGAGATGAACATGACCGACTGGTGATACAAATGAATATCTTTGGCCTGTAGTGCAAAGATGAATATTTGATTAAAGATGGTTATTGATTGTTGTTACAGGGATAAAATATTGATGATGGACTTTTAAATCTTAGAAGATAGTAGAACTCATTCTCTACTTGACTCTTCTAATGGTTTGTTGTTTCCGCTGCAGTTATTGATTTAAAACTTGTTGTCTATTGTATTCTATTAGATTTTTTCCTGTTGAAGACTAACGATAATTTGTTCTGTATTATCTTAGTCATAATATTCTTTACTGGGCTAGTTGAGCTCACCCTTTTCCTTTTTGTTCCATTTTTCTCAGGAGGCGAGAATGTAGCGAGTACTAGTCGGGGTATGGAATGATGGTTCTAGAAGTTATTTTAGTAGTCCTCACCATTTTTGTGAAATAATGTATCAATAATTGTGATGAGGACTTATTTAAGTGTGGATATTGTCTAGATGATAATATTTGTATTTAAACTCATAGTTCTTATGTTGTAACAGTAAAGATGTAGTTGTTTCTGTACCATGTATTTTGTCGACTCAGAATGGGTGTTGTATACCTATTTTGGGGGCGTCACAGTTGGTATCAGAGCTTAGGGATATGATCTCTGGCGGAGATCGGAGAATAGAACTAGGAGGGGAGAGACGAATAAATCCTTCGCTAATGTGTCCTACCTGAGCTTATTTATTGGTCAGTCATAATATAGGGGTATTATGTGATTTGTTAATTTATTTAATTAACCCTTGTTTTATGGCAGTATTTGAGAATGTCGACTGAGAATGTTAACAGTGGAGTAAATAAGACCGTGGAGACACCGGTGCTTACCAACGAGGAGAACATGCAACAGGCTGGCAATGTTCCTCCTGTGAACAACACCAATGAGCAGATGATGAACGATGGAATGTTTAGAAGTTTTTTGCAATTCATGCAAAACTAGACGAGGGAGACTCGTGTTCAAAATACAGGAGGAAATGATAGCAATTCACGGTTTGTCACAGCCAAACAGTTCAAAGAATTGGGACCACCAGAATTTAAGGGAAAGCCATATCCGATCATGGCGGAAATGTGGGTCAAGCAAATTACCAAGATATTCGATGTCTTGGGATGCACGAAAGAACAGAAGGTTCCATTCGCCACCTTTATGTTTCGTGGCGAGGCAGACTACTGGTGGGAGTCTGTGAAGCGTACCCATCCAGCCGCACTCAGCATGTCTTGGGAGACATTTCAGAAACTGTTAAATGATAAGTACTTTCCTGAAGTATTCGTCATATGAAGGAGGTAGAGATTATTAGACTAGAGCAGAATAATATGACGGTATCTTAGTACGAGGCGAAGTTTGCAGAGTTGTCCAGGTTTGCACCTCATTTGGTGGAGAATGAGGAACGTATAACGAGGATGTTTCTGAGAGGTTTGAAACCCGGCATACGTCAATATCTCATTTCTCATAAATTTTCTCTCTATTCAGATGTTGTCAACAGGGCTCAATTATTAGAGCGAGATAACGAGTACGGTCAACTGAGGGACCACAACCAGGATCATATCGGTGACAACAGTCATCAGAGCAATGATAACCAGCGGAGAAAGAAAAATACAGACAAGAACGGCAACTACTATGGTGGTAATCGTGGCTATAAAAATAGAAGAAGCGAGTCGGGAGGAGATTTTAAAAAGAGGAGATTCAACAATGACAATACGAAGACGTCAGTACCAGCAACAACTGGTTCCAAGGGAGGAGAACGACCACCGGTTATATGCTATAAGTGCGGAAAAGAAGGACATATCAGCCCAAACTGCCCACAACAGTTTAAGGTATATTATAATTGTGGAAAGGAAGGACATATCGCTCGAGATTGCACTGTAGCAAAACCAAGTCCAGCGGGGATGGTGACTCAAAAAGCTGCCCCAGAAAAGATAAAGTCAACGGTTCCTGGAAGAGCGTTTGTCGTGACTGGTCAACATGCGAGGAACCCAAACGAGGTGATCACGGGTAAGCTAATCATAAATTCATGTGAAGTTTATACCTTATTAGATACCGGTTCTACCCATTCTTTTATCTCTCATGCTTGTGCTCAACGTTTAACTTGACTCCGGAGAAGTTAGACTTTGATTTATCTGTGGAAACTCCGTTAGGAGAAACTTTCATCACATCCACTGTTTATAAATCTTGTTTGATCCAAGTTGGCACCATCACATTACCTGTTGACCTTATCTCTTTAAAGATACTTGCTTTTGATGTGATTTTAGGGATTGATTGGTTAACTACTCATCATGCCAAAATTGATTGTTTTCGTAAGGTTGTTAGTTTTCATATTCCTAACCAACCTGTTGTACGAATTCAAGAAACTAAGCCATTAAAATCAATCACTGTTATATCAAGCCATAAAGCCATTCGTTTATTAAAAAACGGATGTCATGCTTTCTTAGCCCATGTTATGGATTTGAATAAAGACACGTCAAATTTGAATAATATTCCTGTTGTTATTGACTTTCCTGACGTATTTCCTGAAAAACTTCCCGGTCTACCCCTGGAACGTGAAATTGAATTCTTTATTGATCTTGAACCTGGTACAAAGCCCATTTCTAAAACCCCATATCGAATGGCTCCTATTGAACTTCAGGAGTTAAAGGTCCAACTACAAGAATTGTTGGACATCGGTTTCATTCGTCCTAGTACATCTTCTTGGGGTGCTCCTGATTTATTTGTAAAGAAGAAAGATGGGAGTATGCGAATTTGTATTGATTACCGAGAGTTAAACCATGTCACTATTAAGAATAGGTATCCGCTACCTCGTATTGATGACCTGTTTGACCAGTTACAAGGAGCACAATTCTTTTCAAAGATCGATCTTCGTTCTGGATATCATCAGCTGAAGGTTAAAACTGAGGATATTCCAAAGACTGCCTTCAAAACTCGGTACGGGCATTATGAATTCCTAGTCATGTCTTTTGGATTGACTAATACTCCTGCGGCTTTCATGGATATGATGAACCGAGTATTCAAGGATTATTTGGATCAGTTCGTTGTTGTCTTTATTGATGACATCCACATATATTCCAAAAGCCGTGAAGATCATGAGCATCATTTGAAGCTGGTACTCCAAAGGCTGCGTAAAAACAAATTATATGCTAAGTTGAAGAAATGCGAGTTTTGGCTTGAGGAAGTGGCATTCCTAGGGCACGTGGTGTCAAAACATGGAGTATCTGTTGACCCGGCGAAGATTGAAGCAATATAAAGTTGGGAGCAACCAAAGACGGTGACTGAAGTACGTAGCTTTCTGGGCTTAGCTGGTTATTATCGGAGATTCGTGGAAGGGTTTTCTCGAATCGCTACCCCGTTAACTCAGCTAACTCGG
Source organism: Panax notoginseng (assembly GCA_016801055.1). NCBI lineage: Eukaryota > Viridiplantae > Streptophyta > Magnoliopsida > Apiales > Araliaceae > Panax > Panax notoginseng. Next base: position 82,550,506 of record CM029022.1, on the reverse strand, counting down.
AAAGATATCAAATTCGTATGGAGCGAGGAATGCGAGAAGAGTTTTCAAGAGCTTAAGAGGAGACTCATTTCGGCACCTGTTTTGACCATACCATCTGGTTCGGATGGATTTGTTATCTACAGCGATGCTTCAGGCAAAGGGCTAGGATGTGTTCTTATGCAATGTGAAAAAGTTATAGCCTATGCCTCGCGACAACTTAAAGAATATGAGAGAAATTATCCTACTCATGATCTAGAGTTGGCAGCAGTCGTTTTTGCGCTAAAGATCTGGAGGCACTATCTATATGGGGAGAAAGTGGAGATTTATTCAGACCATAAAAGCCTCAAATATTTCTTCACTCAAAAAGAACTCAACATGCGGCAACGACGTTGGCTCGAGCTGTTGAAAGATTACGACCACACTATTCAATACCATCCTGAAAAAGCAAACGTGGTAGCTGACGTGTTGAGCAGAAGATCTTATGCAGGAACGAGTGCGATGATGTCAAGTATACGCATAGAACCAACTTTAATTGATAAAGTTAAAGTTGCTCAAACCACAGACCCGGAGCTGATGCGTATTAAGAAGAAAGTGCAAGAAGGTGCTATTCCAGAAGCAAGAATCGATGAAGAAGGAATACTTCGAGTCCACTCCAGACTTTGTGTTCCTAACGATTCTGATTTGAAGTACAAGATCATGATGAAAGCACACAATACACCATTTGCAATCCATCCTGGAAGTACCAAAATGTATCGTGATCTTCGACATACATTTTGGTGGAATAATATGAAGAGAGAGATTGCAAAGTTTATCTCGAGGTGTTTAACTTGTCAACGTGTAAAGGCGGAACATCAAGTGCCAAAGGGTCCATTGCAACCACTTGAGATTCCGAAATGGAAGTGGGAACACATTACCATGGATTTCGTTACGGGTCTTCCCACGGTTTCTCAAGGCATAAATGCTATTTGGGTTATTGTTGATAGATTAACTAAGTCTGCTCATTTCTTGCCGATACGGGAGACTTATTCCCTTGAACGTCTTGCTCATATATACGTAGATGAGATTGTGAGACTGCATGGCATGCCAGTATCCATAGTTTCGGATCGTGACCCAAGATTTACTTCAAGATTTTGGGTTAGCTTGCAAAAAGCTATGGGCACAGATTTACGATTTAGTTCGGCATACCATCCTCAAACGGACGGACAATCAGAGAGGACTATTCAAACCCTTGAAGATCTATTAAGACTTTGTGTCCTAGATTTCAAAGGGAGTTGGGATAAGTACCTACCATTGGTGGAATTCTCCTACAATAACAGTTATCAGGCAAGTATAGGTGTGGCCCCATTTGAAGCATTATATGGACGAAAGTGTCGCTCTCCAGTATGTTGGGATGAGGTGGGAGAAGCAACGTTGCTAGGACCAGAGTTGGTACGAATGACTACAGAGAAGATCCAAACGATTCGACAACGTATACAAACGGCACAGGATCGACAAAAGAGTTATGCGGATCTTCATCGAAAGGACATAGAATTTGACATTGGGGATCATGTATTGTTGCGTGTGGCTTCATGGAAAGGAGTTACAAGATTTGGGAAGAGAGGAAAGCTCAATCCACGATTTATTGGTCCATTTCAGATTCTTGACCGAATAGGAAATGTGGCCTATAGACTCGCGTTACCTCCAAGTATGTCTCGTGTTCATAATGTTTTTCATATATCTATGTTACGTAAATATGTGAAAGACCCAGACCACATTATTGAGTTAGAACCGGACGAGATAGCTGAAGACTTAACGTACGAGGAGGTACCTGTCAAGATTTTAGATAGAAAGGAGCATGTCCTACGCACGAAGGTCATACCACAAGTAAAAGTTTTGTGGAGAAACCATGCTATTGAGGAAATGACCTGGGAGTTAGAAACGGAAATGAAAGCGAGGTATCCTCATCTTTTCGAAACACCAGGTACGTACGTCAATTTCGAGGACGAAATTTCATAAGGAGGGGAGGTTGTAAGACTCCAAATTATTATTAAATGAAATTTAAATTCCCTCTATTTATTATTTTGAAATAGTAAGGGTTAAATTGATTAACGAGGTTAGTTATGGGTAAAATGCGCAAATATTTCAAATAAGCAGGTGGTTATAAAATATTCATTGTTGTCGGGGAATATTCGTTTGGTCGTGGAATATTCTTTCTGTCGGGGAATATTCGTACGACGGCGCAGTCTTTTGTGGGCCCCATAACGGAAAGCGATTGGATGAAGAAAACAACAAGTATAAGTTGTTTATAAATAACGGCGTAGTTGTTACCGTTAATACTGTTGGAATACCCGGTGGTTAAAACACAGTAATACGCGTTGTTGCACAGTAGCACACTGTATTGCACCAATTATTGATTCTTACGTAAGAAGGCACTACTCAATAATGGTTACAGTAATTACTGTTCAGTATTTTATTTTATTGATTCAATAATTGCTGCGTTGATATTTTATATTACTGTTGTTTCAATAATTGTTACTACACAGTATTTCCCATTATCAGATCAATAATTCATATTATTTGAATAATATTATTAGATAACATTATTGGCAATGTCTAGAAAGTTCTGTCTAAGGAGAGGTTTGGTCATCTAATTGCGCGCCAGTAAGGAGAAATCCTTATTGGAAAGCCCCCTCTTTCCTGAGAATTGCCTGGTTGCCAGTACTGTGATTCTGTAATATTATTTGTGAATAATTAATTATTAATTTATATGATGAGGAAAATATTAATTTTATGTGGATATAGATGGAGAAAATTTTTAAGTGACAATTATTAAAAAAATGATATTTTATCTTTTCTGATAAAATAATTTATTTAATAATATAATAATGGTGATAGTTTTACAATGAATATGGGATATATGAGTATATGAGGAGGAAGAATATTTTTTTTGTATTAAATGATTAACACATGTTTTGTGTGTCGGTAGACCCCATTTCTTGACTGAAATTTGATTATAGCCTATAAAATCGCTCGTTTATGGATTTCGGTCAACTTCTGTTTGAAATTTGGAAAAACTTTCTTCTGCAAAGTTGTAGAGAATTGAATTTCATATAAAAATTCACGAGATTTGAATTTTCTAATAAAAGGGTTATTTTCTATGAATTATTAAAGTTTTGGAAAATAAAATGATTTTTATTAATTATGGGTGGGACCCACTTTTATTCTAACACATGTGGGCTGCTAATTTGGGTCAAGGATGGCTGGTGGCTAAATTGGCATGCGTAGAAATGAGTTTTGTAATTATAATATTTTATTATTTAGTCTCCTTTGGCGTTCTAGCATTTTCCTATAAATAGGTGCTTAAGTTAGAATTGAAAATCACACCAGAAACAAGTTTTCTCTCTTTCTCTCTCTAGATTATTGAGTGTATTTTGTGAGTATTTAGATACTTTGAGAGTTTCTATTCATCAGAGCAAGTTTCTTTCAGCCTTATACCGGTATTCCGACCAGAAGTACTGTCTTTACGAGGTAAGGGATGTTATTTTATTCGAAAATGATATTATTTCTTCAATATCATTATGCCGAAATATTGGTTAGAAATTTTTATCAAATTTGGAACTTTTCACGTCGGAATTACTATTCATGAGTTACTATTCATGAGTTACTATTCACGAGTTACTATTCACCGAAAATGAAATTTTCTTCTTTTCGTCCAAAATATCTATTCTGGGTACTAGCTTTGATTGTATCCATGTTTTGATCATTCTTGAATTTTACTTCACTATAAATAATTATAAGGTATTTTTGGACATGGATAAATCGAAATACGAATCCTTAATATTTGTTATTTTGTTTCACTGGATTCGTTTTCTTTAAGATATTTTTTCATCATCCTCAGTCCTAAATGATGATATTACTGAATATCTTTGGCCTGTAGAGCAAAGATGAATGATTAACTAATGAATATCTTTGGCCCGTAGTGCAAAGATGAACAGGTGTTGAGATGAACATGACCGACTGGTGATACAAATGAATATCTTTGGCCTGTAGTGCAAAGATGAATATTTGATTAAAGATGGTTATTGATTGTTGTTACAGGGATAAAATATTGATGATGGACTTTTAAATCTTAGAAGATAGTAGAACTCATTCTCTACTTGACTCTTCTAATGGTTTGCTGTTTCCGCTGCAGTTATTGATTTAAAACTTGTTGTCTATTGTATTCTATTAGATTTTTTCCTGTTGAAGACTAACGATAATTTGTTCTGTATTATCTTAGTCATAATATTCTTTACTGGGCTAGTTGAGCTCACCCTTTTCCTTTTTGTTCCATTTTTCTCAGGAGGCGAGAATGTAGCGAGTACTAGTCGGGGTATGGAATGATGGTTCTAGAAGCTATTTTAGTAGTCCTCACCATTTTTGTGAAATAATGTATCAATAATTGTGATGAGGACTTATTTAAGTGTGGATATTGTCTAGATGACAATATTTGTATTTAAACTCACAGTTCTTATGTTGTAACAGTAAAGATGTAGTTGTTTCTGTACCATGTATTTTGGCGACTCAGAATGGGTGTTGTATACCTATTTTGGGGGCGTCACAATCAACAACCGGCTCAACATCAAGAAAGAAAATCAAACTTAGAGGAGTTGTTGTCAAAGTACATAACAAGCAATGAGGCAGCGATGAAAAACCAAGCAATGGCCATCAAGAATTTGGAAAATCAGATGGGACAAATTGCCATAGCATTGAACAACAGACCCCAAGGGTCTCTACCGAGTGATACCGAGAGAAATCCAAAGGGAAGTCATGAACAGTGTCAGGCAATGTTGAGAAGTGAAAAACATCTCGTTGGTAAAGATGCAGAAAATTTAGCTATATCGGATAATAAAATTGATGACAGCAAAGTGGGTGAAGAAAATAAGGGTGAGGACAAACAAAGTGAGAAAACAAAGTTAGATGACAAGCCAGTTGTGTATCCTCCACCACCGTTTCAGCAGAGAGTTCAAAAGCAGAAATTAGATAAGCAGTTTGCGAAGTATTTAAGAAACTTCATATTAACATCCCGTTCACAGAAGCCCTAGAGCATATGCCAAGTTATGCGAAGTTCATGAAAGGGATTCTATCCAGGAAAAGGAAATTGGAAGACTTCGAAACAGTGGCATTAACAGAGGAGTGTAGTGTAATTTTACAGTGAAAGTTGCCACCGAAGTTGAAAGATTCGGGGGTTTCACTATTCCGTGCACAATCGGGAACATGTCATTTAATAAGTGCTTATGTGATTTGGGGGCGATTGTGAACCTTATGCCGTTATCAGTTTATACAGAATTGGGTTTGCCCACGCCAAAGCCTACGAATATTTCACTACAGTTGGCATATAGGTCAGTCACATATCCGAGAGGCATAGTAGAGGACATATTAGTTAAGGTGGATAAGTTTATATTCCCGGTGGATTTCATCATTCTGGATTTTGAGGAGGATAAGAACATCCCGATTATCCTAGGGAGACCTTTCTTAGTAACGGGTAGGACACTCATCGACTTACAAAAAGGTGAACTGACTATGAGAGTTCAAGTTCAAGAAATCAAATTTAACGTGTTCAAGGCCATGAAATTCCCTGCGGATGAAGAAGAATGTTTCAGGATGGACATTATTGAGTAGATAATCAGTGAAGACATGGACAAGAGTTTGGTCAACGATCCATTGGGGGGATAAAGAGTTTGATGATTCAGAATTTGTGGATTACTTGCAAATGCTAGACTCACTGCCACGAGTTAGCCGATTCAGAACACCATTTGAACCATTGCACACGGAGGAGAAAGCCATAGTAAGGATGAAACCGTCATTGGAGGAGCCACCAACTCTTGAACTGAAACAACTCCCTAAACACCTCAGGTATGCGTATTTAGGCCATTCAAATTCTTTACCTGTTATTATTTCTGCTGCACTTTACAATTTACAGGAAGAAAAGTTGTTGAGGGTGCTTAGAAAACATAAATCAACAATGGGATGGACGATAGCGGATATCAAGGGAATCAGCCCTTCTTTTTGCATGCACAAGATTCTGATGGAAGACGATGCAAAATCGACAGTGGAGCAACAATGACGACTCAACCCAATTATGAAGGAAGTTATAAAGAAAGAAATTCTGAAATTGTTGGATGCTGGTATCATCTACCCGATTTTCGACAGTAAGTGGGTTAGTCCGGTTAAGTGTGTGCCGAAAAAGGGAGGAATGACTGTGGTACAAAATGAGGACAACGAGCTAATTCTGACAAGGACAGTGACCGATTGGAGGGTTTGCATGGACTACAGGAAGTTGAATAAGGCAACCCGCAAAGATCACTTTCCTTTGCCTTTCATCGATCAAATGTTGGACAGACTGACGGGACATGAATATTACTGCCTTTTGGATGGATACTTGGGCTACAATCAAATCGTCATCGCTCTGGAGGATCAAGAGAAGACCACGTTTACGTGCCCATACGGCACATTCACATTCAGGAGAATGTCGTTTGGTTTGTGTAATGCACCCGCTACCTTCCAGCGGTGTATGATGGCCATCTTCTCAGACATGGTGGAGAAAAACGTGGAAGTATTCATGGATGACTTTTCTGTCTATGGGGACGATTTTGATACTTAGGGAATTTGGTGATGGTGTTACAAAGATGCAAAGACACGAATCTGGTACTTAACTGGGAAAAATGCCACTTCATGGTTGAAGAGGGCATAATTTTGGGTCACAAGGTCTCGGCTCAAGGATTGGAGGTTGATAAAGCTAAGTTAGAAACAATCGAGAAACTACCTCCACCAAGCTCGGTAAAGGGAATTAGAAGCTTCCTGGGACATGTTGGGTTCTACAGGAGATTCATAAAGGACTTCTCTAAAATTGCAAAACCTTTCTGCAGTCTTTTAGAGAAGGATTCTATTTTCAACTTTGATGAGGAGTGTAAGTCGGCTTTCGAGTTGTTGAAGAAGAAGTTGACTATAGCCCCCGTGATTGTCGCACCGGATTGGAATATGCCTTTCGAGCTAATGTGTGATGCAAGTGACTATGCAGTTGGGGCTATTTTGGGACAACGCCGAGAGAAGATATTTCACTCCATATATTACGCAACCAAGACACTCACGGAGACTCAAATGAATTACACAACTATGGAAAAGGAATTGCTTACAGTGGTGTATGCGTTCGACAAATTCAGGGCATACTTGATCGGGACTAAGGTGATAGTCTACAAGGATCATTCGGCGATTCGGTAACTAATTACGAAAAAAGATGCTAAGCCATGCCTTATCCGATGGATTCTTCTTCTTCAAGAGTTTGATCTAGAAATAAAGGATAGAAAGGGGACGGAGAATCAAGTCGCTGATCACTTATCTAGGCTGAAAAATTAAGGGAAATTGAAAGAGGACAAGTGTGAAATCAACGACTCATTCCCGAATGAGCAATTATTTGGGATAAATGCAGAATTTCCTTGGTACATGGATTATGCAAATTATCTAGTGAGCAACATTCTTTCACCTGATCTCACAAGACAACAGAAAAAGAAGTTTCTTCATGACGTAAAATGGTACATGTGGGACGAACCTTATTTATTCAAGCAGTGCGCCGACAAAATGATTAGAAGGTGTGTGCCCTATAGTGAAGTGAAGAACATACTGCATGAGTGTCACTAATCTGCATATGGCAGTCATTATGGTAGTGAGAGGACAGCAACAAAGGTGCTACAATTTGGGTTTTATTGGCCTACATTATTCAAGGACGCCCACCAGTTTGTCAAAACATGTGATAGATGTCAAAGAGTGGGAAACATTTCTAAAAGGAATGAGATGCCTCTATAAACAATTCTTGAAGTTAAAATTTTTGATGTATGGGGCATAGATTTCATGGGGCCATTCCCTTCATCACTTAACAATCAGTACATTCTACTCGTAGTGGATTACGTATCAAAGTGGGTTGAAGCTGCAACACTCCCATCTAATGATGCCAAGGTGGTTCTTAAATTCCTACAGAAGAACATTTTCATGAGTTTTGGCACGCCAAGAGCTATTATAAGTGATGAAGGTAGTCACTTCTGCAACAAATCGTTTACAGCTCTATTGGCAAAATATGGGGTCAACCATAAGGTGGCGACGGCTTATCATCCCCAAACCAGTGGGCAAGCTGAGGTTTTGAACAGGGAAGTAAAGAGAATCTTGGAAAAAGTGGTAAACCCGAATTGAAAGGATTGGTCGCTCAGGTTGGATGATGCACTATGGGACTACCAGACTGCGTATAAAACATCGATTGGTATGTCACCGTATCAACTACTATACGGGAAGGCTTGTCACTTACCGGTCGAGTTACAGCATAAGGCTTATTGGGCGATTCAGAAACTCAATTTTGATCAAGCAGTTGTAGGGGAGAAGCGACTACTGCAATTAAACGAGCTCGATGAATTTCGACTTCAAGCCTATGAAAACTCCAAGTTATACAAGGAAAAGGTCAAAAGATGGCACGACCAAAAAATTATGCATAGAACATTCGAACCGGGGCAATCAGTCCTATTGTTAAACTCATGGTTGAGATTGTTCCCAGGCAAGCTTAAGTCAAGATGGTCGGGACCATTCATCATTAAAAGAGTTTTCTCTCATGGCACCGTCGAACTCTACAGTCGAAATCCATTAGAAACGTTCAAGGTCAACGGTTGAAACACTATTGGGGTGGCGAGTCCAATTGGGACGTCATCGCAATCACTCTGACCAATGCACCATAAACAGGGAATAGTCAGGCTGAACGACTTAAAATCAAGCGCTAATTGGGAGGCAACCCAATCATATTTTTATTTTTCTTATTTTCAAACATAACTGTTAGATGTTAGTTTAGCATAATTAGTAATTTATAATAAGTTTATAATTAGTAATCTCTCAACCATGCACAAATTGATCAACAAACTAATAACTTTCATGTATCATGGCTTGTAGGATGTCTAAAGAATCATTAAGTGGGAAAACATGAAGCAAAGAAGAGCACACGATTCAGTTAACAGGATGCATGCCCGCCGGGGCGGGCATTTTTTGCCTAATACCCCCCCGCCGGGGCGGGGGTCGTTCACATCCGAAGTCAGGGGCTAGCCCGCCGAGGCAGGCCTTTTAGGCGTTGTACCCCCCGCTGGGGCGGGGGTCCTTGAATCTGGGCACGCAATTTTGGCAGTTACATAGCACACACCCATACATAACCCCCACTACATACCCACAATTTCACAATTTACACTCCATCTTCCCATTCCATTAACCACTACCTCACTCAATCAATCCATTAATTCTATCCCTCTTCACCACCACACCACCTATATATATACATTCCCTCACAACCTAAGTTCACTACATACACTCAATTTGAAATCAGGAAGCCACGAATTAGGGTTCTTTTTGTGGGTATTCATCTTGTGCTTACGAGTGAGTAACCTATTTTCAAAGCTCTTCATCTGCAATCACCTTAATTGCCACACATTCATCAAGTTGGAAAAAAAATGACTGTGCATACCAAGTGTTCAATAAGTTGTGTGAGTGAAATTTGGTGAGAGAATAGTGGGTTAACGTATCCGAAATTCAATGGCTTCTCAACCAATATCCAAACGACAATGCGGCGAGAGTTCAAGGCCAACACCACCATCACGAACATTCGACCGTAAAGTGTCGCCGCCGCCGACCGGTACGACTACATGGTCACAAAGGCTCTAACACCGGAGTAGGGGTTGGCACCGGATGCTCATGACGATGAAATGTTGCAACAGATTTATCAGAAAGGGTGGACCAAGTTCACTGAGGAGCCCGAGGCCACCGCTGTCAATGTGGTCAAAGAGTTCTATGCTAATGCCGAGGACAAGGCACCTTTCAATACTTTTGTGCGGGGTCGTTTGGTCCCGTTCAGTGTCGATGCCATCAACATGTATTATCAGTTACGGGTGCCTAGACAGTGTCAGTATGCTCACTTGAGGGGTTTTGACCCTGACTTTGAGGAGGTCCTCAAAGAAATGACTAAGCCTGGAACAACATGGATAAAGGGTCGAAAAGGAGGCACGGTTTTTCATAGCAAAGATCTTAGCCGATATGGGAAGATTTGGTATGCCTTTTTATGTGCTAAATTGTTTCCATCCACGCACACCTCGGACGTGACCAAAGAAAAAGCACTACTCTTATTTGCGATTGTGCAAGATTTCATCATCGACGTCGGGGTAATAATCAACTTTTCCATTCGCCGATGCTTGCGAGGCAATTTTTTGGGCGGCTTGTCACACCCATCCCTCATTTGTGGGTTGTGTCACCAAGCAGGAGTTCGATGGTCTGATGATGAACCCACCCTAATGCCGCTGCAGCTGCTAGATTTGAGAATGATAGCACGGTATTCGGTATGGGCTAGAGGAGAGTCATATCCTTGTGGTTTAGGTTTTGTATTTCCATCAACTTCGGAGGAAGAAGTTGACGCTGAAGACACCTCAGAGGATGAGGACGAGACTATGGGAGAGCAAAGAGCTGAGGAGGAACCGCATTATGATACCATATCTAGCCCCAGTTTCTTACATTTCAACGCCGAGTAGATGAGCACAATAAGAAAGCATGACGAGAGATGAGGTGTCTCGCTGCTAGGCAGGACCATATGTTCGAGGCAATGAACCTATCATTTGCATCCTTGAATACAACACTCCAAAGCTTTAATCCCACTGCGCAGTTTCCATATCAGCAGTCGGCCTCAATGCCACGATTTCCACCAAGTGACTCCGATAATGAAGAACACCACCACCCCAGGCTTGAAGGAATTACAGGGAAGTCCTCATGTTTTATTGCTATATGTTTACAATGAGGGCATTGTAACTGTCAAGTTTGGGGGATTTACATTCATGTTTGCATTTCATGTTTGCATATTTATTAAGCTAGGATTACATAGTAGTTTATTATTTTGTTTAGGTTGATAATCTGTTGCATTTATGTAATCATGCATTTGCATAGTAGCTTAAGAGCATATAGTCAGTTTATTATTTAGTTTGCATTTATGTTATGTTTATCATCAGTTTATCATCTATATATTAAAAAAAAGTTAGTTAAACATTGTGTTAATTTTGCATATGTCCAGCAGTTGTTGTAGTTCATGTTGTTATGGCCAATGATGAGATTGAGAATAAGTTAACCAATACAGCATTGATTATTAGAACTGTGATATGATTTCTGTTATGAATCGAATCTTGCGCTTGTTTGAAACTGGTATAAAAAGGTTAGAACGCTAATAACATCTTTGTTGACTGGTCAGTTCAAATTGATACATAAATAGTTTCTAAAGGATAATGCTAGGGTAAATGAGAAAACGACAAGGATAGGCAGTAAAGGCGAAAATTAGGCAAGAACCTAAGTTTGGGGGATTATATGTGGGGTATATAAGCTTTATCTATTAAAAAAAGAAAAAAAAGAGATTATATATCGTGACTGTTTCGGGGCCTTTGTTACTTGAGCAAGTGTACGCCCGAGGGGATTGTCTTTACACCTAACGCCCTAAGGTCTTTTATGGTCTGGGAGTCGTTGGTCGAAAGCTCGCTAAGGGGTAGCACTGTTAGCCTAATGTGATGAGACATTGCACAGTCATGTGTGTATTTTCCAAAAAAAAATAAAACGGGAAAAGAGCAAAATGCCCCCGTGTGAAAAAAAAATTAATATAAATGAAGTATAAGTACCCTGCATGAACCCTTGATTTTGGTATTGCTTAGTTTTAGTTGGAATGTGCTTATTTTTGAAATTTTTAAGCTTGCGCTGTATGATTCCTTCTAAGAAATTGATTATGTATTGAATTTGAGTCTGTATCAGTTATCATGGATGTTGAACACACACGCACATTATACCAGTGATGATGGTTTAAGATTTGTTTTGTGTTCTTTTATGTGTAGGGTGGTTGTTGTGGCATTTAACGAAGAATTGGAGTCATTTGGATCATTTCTAGAAGTAATCATGAAGTTAGCAAAGTCATCTGGCAGAATAGGCCCCCGCCGAGGCGGGCTCTTTTTGCCTATGTACCCCCGCCGAGGCGGGGGGTCTTTAACAACAACTAACAGAAAGGGTGCCCGCCGGGGCGGGCCTGTTTTAGGCTTGTACCCCCGCCGGGGCGGGGGGTCTCGACTGGTGAACTCTCCTGTTTTGATTTGGACTCTGCTGGGGCATGAACTCTAGCATTTGGATGGCAAGTGGACTCTATTGGGCATGGAATTAACCAGAAAAACGTGTGTTGGATGTTTATTACTCAATTAACAACAAATTAAACGATACACAAGGCATATTACGAAGATCAATTCCAGTTTTTCATAGCAAGCATTGGAGGAAGATTTTGAAGAGATTTTCGAGACGATTGCAGATTTAGGCTACGTGAAGGGTATTTTTCACTATTCTTCTCCTTAGTCTTTTATTTGTAATTGAAAGAATGTTATCATTGAATTATTCAGTTGTTATTTCATTTATGATGAACTAATTCACTTTTTAGGCTTATAGTGGATCCTTAAGTGAAACAATAATTTTGTAAACTTTGATTTCCATTTCAATAAACTATTTTCCAGTTTATCTATATTAATTTGAGCTTGAATTTATGAATTGTCTGATCAACAATTCTTTGTAGATTTGTATGGAATCGAGAGAGGATATTCGAATCTAGACTTAGTTAATATAGCGTGTGTTCATGAATTTTATGAATAGCAGATTCTTGATGAATGTTAAGGTAGAGATATGCTTGACATCACATGTAATCGGATAGAGAACTTAATCTTAAACATTCTTTAATTATAATTCACATAGAGATATAGTGAGTTAGTTGATTAAGGTGTTTAACTTGTTTCTATCTAATTTGTGGATTTAAGTTAATATGGTATTAGTGCATCGAGAGGTGGCTAGTACTACATTCGTGTTCTTGATTAATGAACTGGGATAGTGATTTGAATTGGAATAAAGGTGTAGAAATCAAAGTGAAGCTTAGGGTGAAATCATAAGTCTAATTCTCCATTAATTGTTTGAAATTTTAGATTTTGATATTTGTGATTGTTTTGTGACAGTATATTTATTAATAATTTAGTTTTCTTTAATTTTAATCATTGAATTGGATAGTTTAATAAAATTAGGATTAATAGGAAATTGATAATTGTGAGGTTGAATTTCTTACTAAGTTGTCTTTCTGGGAACGATACTCTACTCATTACTTTATTACTTGTTGATCACGTATACTTACATGTTGTGCGTAATTAGATTCTACCCAACAGGCTCTCCCCTCTATAAATAGAGGGCTTGGGGCAGCCATTTTACAAAGGAAAAAGGCGAGGAAGCCCTGTCCAATTTGCTCTGTACACACCCTATATTAAGTGTTTTCTCATTTCAAACACTTGTGAGCTTATATTTGGCTATTTTTTTACTGGTGGGAACCGAGTGTTCATCCATTTAAAGCTATTGAAGTCTTCTTTAGCAATCCACTGTAAGCTTTCTTGCCTCATTTAAAGCCTTTTCCTCACTTTTGGCACACACACAGTTCTTCACGTTGAGAGTCGTGTAGCGTGTGTATGCCTTTTATTTCTTTTTGTATATATATATATATATATATATATATATATATATATATATATATATATGTACTAACATTATTGAGTTATGCCTCGATTAAGCCTAGGCTCACGTCCGGAGCGTTTATTTGCTTTTATATATATACTTATATATAAACTGTTGTCGAACATTGTTCGGTGAGCCTGGACTTACGTCCGGAGCGTTTATTTACTTTTATATATATATATATATATATATATATATATATATATATATATATATATATATATATATATATACTTATATATAAACTGTTGTCGAACTCTGTTCAATGAGCCTGGATTTTATATCCGGAGCGTTTACTACTTTTATATATATATATATATATATATATATATATATATATATATATATATATATATATTTCTGTCAGGCCTAGAGTTCACTTCGTGACTTTTTACAGTTTTCTTCATCTTTAGTCCTGCATGGAGTTTACTTCGTGGCGGTTGATTGCTTTTACAGCTTTATTTATATTTCGTCCCGCCTGGAGTTTACTTCGAGACGATTGATTGTCTTTACTGCTTTCTTTTTATTTTCGATCCCCCATTGAGGTGTTTCGTGGTGGTTGATCATGTCTCTATATATATATTTACCACTTTTATATATTTACATTTTCGATCCCCCATGGAGGTGCTTCGTGGTGGCTGATCACGTCTGTATATATATATATTTACAGCTTTTATATATATAACTGTTTACAGCTTTTATACAAATTGCTACATCATGTGAGCCTATGAATCATGTGATCACAGATTCAGTCTCCTGAATCTAGATTTAGTTCCCATGATGGACATTTTCAGCTGTACATGGCTTATAAATTATGCACAGTGTTTGAATTTCCTTAGATGGCTCTCATGCCCACGAGAAATTCGGCATTGCTTTTTTTATCTTGTTTTCTCGAATATGCTTCACATCTCGGAAATAAAAGCAATCCAGCCGAACCCATGATAAAATGGAAGTATCAAAGGCCTCAATTACTATTGAGCATAAGGGTTTGAAAAAACCTCTTTTATAAAACATCATTGCTATATCTTGTTAAAACTGAACTTTTATACAAAATTCAAACCCTTTGTATATAGGTGCAAACGAGGCATAACACTACTTCCAGATAATTGCACATTAATCCACACACACACATTCATATAACAGTTTAATTGAAAAGTGGTGGTCACCATGGTAACACGGATGTCGGAGGGTGCCTAACACCTTCCCTCCGCATAACCAAGTCCCCAGACCCTAACGAATCTCGGTTTCACAGACCCGTTAAGTAGTGTCATATCACTGGGTCAATGTGCAAACTTTTTCTCGGTTGTATTGGTACAACCACTTAAAAAACCAACTGGCGACTCTTATTGTCCAATTGTCGACATATACATGTCGGATCTTTTCACAACTTATTTTTTCAAACAAATCTCACCTAACATGAGAACACCAAAAGACAAGAACAGAAAAGGGACAAATAAAAATCCCAGCGTCGACATCAAGTTCTGCTGGGACGGTGACACCAAAGGTTGTACCGGACAAGTTAAAGTTGGTGGTTCAAGGGAGAGCGTTTGGCGTGACTTCCCAAAAAGCGAGGAACCCGAACGAAGTTATTACAGGTAAGCTAATCATAAACTCTTGCAAAGTCTATACCTTATTAGATACCGGTTCTACCCATTCTTTTATTTCACCTGCTTGTGCTCAACATTTGAACTTGACTCCTGAGAAATTAGACTTTGACTTATCTGTTGAAACTCCGTTGGGAGAAACCTTCATTACATCCACCATTTATAAACCCTGTTTGATTCAAATCGCCACCCTCATATTACCTGTTGATCTCATCTCTTTGAAAATACTTGCATTTGATGTGATTTTAGGGATTGATTGGTTAACTACTCATCATGCTAAAATTGATTGTTTCCGTAAGGTCATTAGTTTTCATATTCCTAACCAACCTGTTATGCCAATTCAAACAACCAAACCACTAAAGTCAATTACTATCATATCAAGCCATAAAGCCATTCGTTTATTAAAAAACGGATATCAAGCTTTCTTAGCCCATGTCACGGATTTAAATAAAAATACGTCAGATTTGAATAATATTTCTGTTGTTAATAAATTTCCTGACGTATTTCTTGAAGAACTTTCTGGCCTACCCCAGAGTGTGAAATTGAATTTTGTATTGACCTTGAACCCGGTACAAAATCCATTTCCAAAATCCCATATCGAATGGCTCATATTAAACTTCAGGAGTTAAAAAACCCAACTACAGGAACTATTAGACATTGGTTTCATTCATCCTAGTACATCACCTTAGGTGTGACGCCCCCAGAATAGGTATACAACACCCATTCTGAGTCGCCAAATACATGGTACAGAAAGCAAACTACAACTTCAATAATACAATTGTCGTGCAAAATACGACAACACATACTGTGAGTTTAAATACAAATATTGTCTTCTAGACAATATCCACACTCAAATAAATCCTCATTACAATTATTCAAACACTATTTTACAGAAATAGTGAGGACTGCTAATACATCTTTCTAGAACCATTACTCCATACCCCGACTAGATCCTGCTATGTTCTCACCTCCTGAGAAGAAAAATGGAACAAAAAGGAAAAGGGTGAGCTCAACTATCCCAGTAAAGAATATTATGACTAAGATAATATACAACAAATTATCGTTAGTCTTCAACAGGGAAAAATCTGATAAAATATAATCGACAACAAGTTTTAGATCAACAACTGCAGCGGAAACAACAAACCATTAGAAGAGTCAAGTAGAGAAAGAATTCTACTATCTTCTAAGATTTAAAAGTCCATCATCAATATTTTATCCCTGTAACATCAATTAATAATCATCTTTAACCAAATATTCATCTTTGCACTACAGGCCAAAGATATTCATTTGTATCATCAGTCGGTCATGTTCATCTCAACACCTGTTCATCTTTGCACTACAGGCCAAAGATATTCATCAAGTAATTATACATCTTTGCACTACAGGCCAAAGATATTCATTTGTATCATCATTTAGGACTGAGGATGATGAAAAATATCTTAAAGAGAACGAATCCAATGAGACAGAAGGACAAATAGTAGGGATTCGTATAACAGTTTATCCAAGATCAATAATACTTCATAATAATCAATTGTGAAGCAGAATTCAAAAATAAAGATCAAAACATGGATACAATCAAAGATAGTAACCATAATAGACATCTTGGACAAAAAGGGAAAATTTTATTTTTCGGTGAATAGTGCCGTATTCGTGAATAGTGCCGTATACGTGAATAGTGCCGTATACGTGAATAGTAACCCCCGACACAAAAAGTTCCAAATTTGATAAAAACTCATATCAATATTTCAGCATAATGATATTGAAGAAAATAATATCATTAAGAAGAAAATAATATCCCTTACCTCAAAATATCAGTACTTCTGGTCGGAATACCGGTATAAGGCTGAAAGAAACTTGCTCTGATGAATAGAAACTCTCAAAGTATCTAAATACTCACAAAATACACTCAATAATCTAGAGAGAGAAAGAGAGAAAACTTGTTTCTGGTGTGATTTTCAATTCTAACTTAGCCCTCTATTTATAGGAAAATTTTGGTAGGTTTGACCTGCAACCTGATGGCTTTACCTGCTACTATTCCCACCCACCACATTTGAAATATAATTCAGCACATTTCTTCACCAACCACAAGTGGGGCCCACCAATTCTAGAATTTTCCACCAAAATAATAAACTCCGAAAATTCAACAATTTCTGAACCAGTCATCTTGTAAAATTCATAATAAATCATACGTTCATTTTTAACGGTTCAAAATTTGTGGACATATACTCAACTTATATATGTATAACATATCCAAAGATTACCACGATCCAACGGTCGGATTAAAAATTATAACACCCGCAATATTTCTCAAAAACCCTGATTTGATTTTTTTTAATACCTCCATTCCGATAAAAATACTGATAAAACACC
Organism: Panax notoginseng; assembly: GCA_016801055.1. NCBI lineage: Eukaryota > Viridiplantae > Streptophyta > Magnoliopsida > Apiales > Araliaceae > Panax > Panax notoginseng. The sequence continues at coordinate 82,532,966 of CM029022.1, read as the reverse complement.
TCAACATTAACTCCTTCATTTTTAACCACAAAAATATATCCCTCATTTATATCCACATAGAATAAATATTTCCTTATCATATGAATCAATAATTAATTATTCACAAATAATATTACAGAATCACATTTATGACAACCAGGCCGTTCCCAGGAAAGAGGGGGCTTTCCAATAAGGATTTCTCCTTACTGGCGCGCAATTAGATGACCAAACCTCTCCTTAGACAGAACTTTCTAGACATTACCAATAATGTTATCTAATAATATTATTCAAATAATATGAATTATTGATCTGATAAATGAAAATACTGTGCAGCAACAATTATTGAAACAACAATAATATAAAATATCAACGCAGCAATTATTGAATCAATAAAATAAAATATTGAATAATAACTACTGTAACAATTATTGAGTAGTGCCTTCTTACGTAAGAATCAATAATTGGTGCAATACCGTGTGCTACTGTATTTTAACCACCGGGTATTCCAACAGTATTAACGGTAACAACTACGCCGTTATTTATAAACAACTTATACTTGTCGTTTTCTTCATCCAATCGCTTTCCGTTATGGGGCCCACACAAGGCTGCGTCGTCGTACGAATATTCCCCGACAGCAAGAATATTCCACGACCAACCAAATATTCACCGACCAAAAATAAATATTTTATAACCACTTGCTTATTTTGCAAAATTTGCACATTTCACCCATAACCAAAGTATTATATCAAATTAACCCCTTATTATTCACAATAATATTTAGAGAAAATTTAATTTTATTCATTAATAAGTTGGGGTCTTACAACCTCCCCTCCTTATGAAATTTCGTCCTCGAAATTGACGTACGTACCTGATGTTTCAAAAAGGTGAGGATACCTCGCTTTCATTTCTGATTCCAACTCCCAGGTCATTTCTTCAATAGCATGGTTTCTCCACAAAACCTTAACTTGTGGTATAACCTTCGTGCGTAGGACATGCTCTTTCCTATCCAAGATCTTAATAGGTACCTCCTCGTACGTTAAATCTTCAGCTATCTCGTCTGGTTCTAACTCAATAATGTGGTTCGGGTCTTTAACATATTTACGAAGCATAGATATGTGAAAAACATTATGAACACGAGACATGCTTGGAGGTAATGCGAGTCTATATGCCACATTTCCTATTCGCTCAAGAATCTCAAATGGACCAACAAATCTTGGATTGAGCTTTCCTCTCTTCCCAAATCTTGTAACTCCCTTCCATGGTGCAACACGTAACAATACATGATCCCCAATATTAAATTCCACGTCCTTCCGATGAAGATCCGCATAACTCTTTTGTCGATCCTGTGCCGTTTGTATACGTTGTCGAATCGTTTGGATCTTCTCTGTAGTAATGCGTACCAACTCTGGTCCCAACAATGTTGCTTCACCCACCTCGTCCCAGCATACTGGAGAACGACATTTTCTTCCATACAACGCCTCAAATGGAGCCATACCTATGCTCGCCTGATAACTGTTGTTGTAGGAGAATTCCACCAATGGTAGGTACTTATCCCAACTCCCTTTGAGATCTAAGACACAAAGTCTTAATAGATCTTCAAGAGTTTGAATAGTCCTCTCTGATTGTCCGTCCGTTTGAGGATGGTATGCTGAACTGAATCGTAAATCTGTGCCCATAGCTTTCTGCAAGCTAACCCAAAATCGTGAAGTGAATCTTGGGTCACGATCCGAAACTATGGATACTGGCATGCCATGCAATCTCACAATCTCGTTCACGTACATACTAGCAAGACGTTCAAGGGAATAAGTCTCACGTATCGGCAAGAAATGAGCGGACTTGGTTAATCTATCAACAATAACCCAAATCGCATCTATGCCTTGAGAAACCTTGGGAAGACCCGTAACAAAATCCATAGTAATGTGTTCCCACTTCCATTTCAGAATCTCAAGTGGTTGCAATGGACCCTTTGGTACTTGATGCTCCGCTTTTACACGTTGACAAGTTAAACATCTCGAGATAAACTCCGCGATCTCTCTTTTCATATTGCTCCACCAAAATGTATGTCGAAGATCGTGATACATTTTGGTACTCCCAGGATGGATTGCAAACGGTGTGTTGTGTGCCTCCATCATTATTCTATGCTTCAAGTCAAAATCGTTAGGAACACAAAGTCTGGAGTTGACTCGAAGTATTCCTTCTTCATCGATTCTTGCTTCTGGAATAGCACCTTCTTGCACTTTCTTCTTCATACGCATCAGCTCTATATCCGTAGCTTGAGCAGCTTTAACTTTATCGATTAAAGTCGGTTCTACTCGTATATTTGATATCATCATGTGGGTACTTGGAGCCTTCATCTCTATCTCCATCCTTTGCAAGTCATACAAAATGGGCCTTTGTGTTAAAAACATTGCACTCGTACCCGCATATGATCTTCTACTCAATGCGTCAGCTACTACGTTTGCTTTTCCAGGATGGTATTGGATGGTATGATCGTAATCTTTCAACAGCTCAAGCCAACGTCGTTGCCGCATGTTGAGTTCCTTTTGGGTGAAGAAATATTTGAGGCTTTTATGATCTGTATAGATCTCCACTTTCTCCCCATAAAGGTAGTGTCTCCAGATCTTCAACGCAAAAACGACTGCTACCAACTCCAAATCATGAGTAGGATAATTCCTCTCATATTCTTTGAGTTGTCGTGAGGCATAGGCTATGACTTTCCCATGTTGCATGAGAACACATCCTAACCCTTTGCCTGAAGCATCGCTGTAGATAACAAATCCATCCGAACCAGATGGTATTGTCAAAACAGGTGCCGAAATGAGTCTCCTCTTGAGTTCTTGGAAACTCTTCTCGCATTCCTCACTCCATACGAATTTTGTATCTTTCCGAGTCAGCTGAGTTAACGGAGTAGCGATTCGAGAAAATCCTTCCACAAATCTCCGATAATAACCAGCTAAGCCCAGAAAGCTACGTACTTCGGTTACCGACTTCGGTTGCTCCCAACTTTGTATGGCTTCAATCTTCGCCGGGTCGACAGATACTCCATGTTTTGACACCACGTGCCCAAGGAATGCTACTTCCTCAAGCCAGAACTCGCATTTCTTCAGTTTGGCATATAGCTTGTTTTCACGAAGCCTTTGCAGTACCAGCTTCAAATGGCGCTCATGATCTTCACGGCTTTTGGAATAGATGAGGATGTCATCAATAAAGACAACAACGAACTGATCCAAATATTCTTTGAATACACGGTTCATCATATCCATGAAGGCAGCAGGAGCATTAGTCAATCCAAAAGACATTACTAAGAATTCATAATGCCCGTACCGAGTTCTGAAGGCAGTCTTTGGAATATCCTCAGTTTTAATCTTCAGCTGATGATATCCAGAACGAAGATCGATCTTTGAAAAGAATTGTGCTCCTTGCAACTGGTCAAACAGGTCATCAATGCGAGGTAGCGGATACCTATTCTTGATGGTGACATGGTTTAATTCCCGGTAATCAATACAAAGTCGCATACTCCCGTCTTTCTTCTTTACAAATAAAACAGGAGCACCCCAAGGAGATGTACTAGGACGAATGAAACCGATGTCCAACAACTCTTGTAGTTGGACCTTTAACTCCTGAAGTTCAATAGGAGCCATTCGATATGGGGTTTTAGAAATGGGCTTTGTACCGGGTTCAAGGTCAATAAAGAATTCAATTTCTCGTTCCGGGGGTAGACCGGGAAGTTCTTCAGGAAATACATCGGAAAATTCTCTAACAATAGAAATATTATTCAAATCTGACTTGTCTTTGTTCAAATCCATAACATGGGCTAAGAAAGCTTGACATCCGTTTTTCAATAAACGAATAGCTTTGTGGCTCGATATGACAGTGACTGATTTTAGTGGTTTAGTAGTTTGAATTCGTATGACAGGTTGGTTAGGAATATGAAAACTAACAACCTTACGAAAACAATCAATTTTAGCATGATGGGTGGTTAACCAATCAATTCCTAAAATCACATCAAAAGCAAGTATCTTTAAAGAGATAAGATCAACAGGTAATGTGATAGCGCCAACTTGGATCATGCAAGATTTATAAACTGTAGATGTAACGAAGGTTTCACCCAACGGAGTTTCAACAGATAAGTTAAAGTCCAATTTCTCCGGAGTCAAGTTTAAACGTTGAGCACAAGCAGGAGAGATAAAAGAATGGGTAGAACCGGTATCTAGTAAAGTATAAACTTCGTAAGAATTCAAGATTAGCTTACCCGTGATCACCTCGTTCGGGTTTCTCGCGTTTTGGCCAGTAACGACAAACGCTCTTCCAGGAACCGCTGATTTCGCCTTATCCGGGACAGCCCTTGGAATCACCACTCCCGCTGAACTTGGTTTCGCTATAGTACAATCTCGAGCGATGTGGCCTTCCTTCCCACAGTTGTAACACACCTTGGATTGTTGTGGACAGTTTGGGCTGATATGTCCCTCTTTCCCGCATTTGTAACATCTAACTGGCGGTCGTTCTCCTCCCCTAAAATTTGTTGTTGGTGCTGGTGCTGGTGCTGATGTCTTCCCGTCATTGTTGAATCTCCTCTTTCTGAAATTTCCACTTGACTCACCTCTCCTATTATCATGGCCACGATGACCACCCGAGTGGTTACCGCCTTTGTTCGTATTTTTCCCTCCTCGTTGGTTATCATCGCTCTGATGATTGTTGTCACCGGTATGACCCTGGTTGTGGTCCCTCGGTTGAGTATACTCATTATCTCTCTCTAATAATTGGGCCCTGTTGACAACGTCTGAATACAGAGAAAATTTATGAGAGATAAGGTATTGACGAATCTCAGGTTTTAAACCTCTCAGAAACATCCGCGTCATTCGTTCCTCATTTTCGACCAAATGAGGTGCAAACCTGGATAACTCTGCAAACTTCGCCTCGTACTGGGACACCGTCATGTTGTTTTGTTCCAGTCTAATAAACTCAACCTCCTTCATATGACGAATACTTTCGGGAAAGTACTTGTCATTGAACAGTTTCTGAAACGTTTCCCAGGACATATTGAGTGCGTCAGGCTGGGTACGCTTCACAGACTCCCACCAGTAGTCTGCCTCACCGCGGAACATAAAGGTAGCGAATGGAACCTTCTGCTCCTCCGTGCATCCCAAGACATCGAATATCTTGGTAATTTGCTTGACCCATGTTTCCGCCATGATCGGATCCGGCTTTCCCTTAAATTCTGGTGGTCCCAACTCCTTGAACTGCTTGGCTGTGACAGACCGCGTGTTGTCATTATTTCCACCCGTATTTTGTACACGAGTCTCCCTCGTCTGATTTTGCATGAACTGCAAAAAGCTCCTAAACATTCCATCGTTCATCGTTTGCTCGGTAGTGTTGTTTACAGGAGGAATATTGCCTTCCTGTTGCACGTTCTCCTGGTTTGTGACTAAAGGTTGTTCCACAGTCTCATACACTCCATTGTTAACGTTCTCAGCTGCCATTCTTAAATACTGCCATAAAACAAGGGTTAATAGTCATGTCATATATTATCCCTATACTCTGACCGACCAAATAAACACCAAATAAACTTAGTCAGGTCATACTAGCGAAGGAATTCCCCGTCTCTCCCCTCCTAGTTCTTGTCTCACATCTCAGCCAGGGATCATATCCCTAAGCTCTGATACCAACTGTGACGCCCCCAGAATAGGTATACAACACCCATTCTGAGTCGCCAAATACATGGTACAGAAAGCAAACTACAACTTCAATAATACAATTGTCGTGCAAAATACGACAACACATACTGTGAGTTTAAATACAAATATTGTCTTCTAGACAATATCCACACTCAAATAAATCCTCATTACAATTATTCAAACACTATTTTACAGAAATAGTGAGGACTGCTAATACATCTTTCTAGAACCATTACTCCATACCCCGACTAGATCCTGCTATGTTCTCACCTCCTGAGAAGAAAAATGGAACAAAAAGGAAAAGGGTGAGCTCAACTAGCCCAGTAAAGAATATTATGACTAAGATAATATACAACAAATTATCGTTAGTCTTCAACAGGGAAAAATCTGATAAAATATAATCGACAACAAGTTTTAGATCAACAACTGCAGCGGAAACAACAAACCATTAGAAGAGTCAAGTAGAGAAAGAATTCTACTATCTTCTAAGATTTAAAAGTCCATCATCAATATTTTATCCCTGTAACATCAATTAATAATCATCTTTAACCAAATATTCATCTTTGCACTACAGGCCAAAGATATTCATTTGTATCATCAGTCGGTCATGTTCATCTCAACACCTGTTCATCTTTGCACTACAGGCCAAAGATATTCATCAAGTAATTATACATCTTTGCACTACAGGCCAAAGATATTCATTTGTATCATCATTTAGGACTGAGGATGATGAAAAATATCTTAAAGAGAACGAATCCAATGAGACAGAAGGACAAATAGTAGGGATTCGTATAACAGTTTATCCAAGATCAATAATACTTCATAATAATCAATTGTGAAGCAGAATTCAAAAATAAAGATCAAAACATGGATACAATCAAAGATAGTAACCATAATAGACATCTTGGACAAAAAGGGAAAATTTTATTTTTCGGTGAATAGTGCCGTATTCGTGAATAGTGCCGTATACGTGAATAGTGCCGTATACGTGAATAGTAACCCCCGACACAAAAAGTTCCAAATTTGATAAAAACTCATATCAATATTTCAGCATAATGATATTGAAGAAAATAATATCATTAAGAAGAAAATAATATCCCTTACCTCAAAATATCAGTACTTCTGGTCGGAATACCGGTATAAGGCTGAAAGAAACTTGCTCTGATGAATAGAAACTCTCAAAGTATCTAAATACTCACAAAATACACTCAATAATCTAGAGAGAGAAAGAGAGAAAACTTGTTTCTGGTGTGATTTTCAATTCTAACTTAGCCCTCTATTTATAGGAAAATTTTGGTAGGTTTGACCTGCAACCTGATGGCTTTACCTGCTACTATTCCCACCCACCACATTTGAAATATAATTCAGCACATTTCTTCACCAACCACAAGTGGGGCCCACCAATTCTAGAATTTTCCACCAAAATAATAAACTCCGAAAATTCAACAATTTCTGAACCAGTCATCTTGTAAAATTCATAATAAATCATACGTTCATTTTTAACGGTTCAAAATTTGTGGACATATACTCAACTTATATATGTATAACATATCCAAAGATTACCACGATCCAACGGTCGGATTAAAAATTATAACACCCGCAATATTTCTCAAAAACCCTGATTTGATTTTTTTTAATACCTCCATTCCGATAAAAATACTGATAAAACACCTCAACATTAACTCCTTCATTTTTAACCACAAAAATATATCCCTCATTTATATCCACATAGAATAAATATTTCCTTATCATATGAATCAATAATTAATTATTCACAAATAATATTACAGAATCACATTTATGACAACCAGGCCGTTCCCAGGAAAGAGGGGGCTTTCCAATAAGGATTTCTCCTTACTGGCGCGCAATTAGATGACCAAACCTCTCCTTAGACAGAACTTTCTAGACATTACCAATAATGTTATCTAATAATATTATTCAAATAATATGAATTATTGATCTGATAAATGAAAATACTGTGCAGCAACAATTATTGAAACAACAATAATATAAAATATCAACGCAGCAATTATTGAATCAATAAAATAAAATATTGAATAATAACTACTGTAACAATTATTGAGTAGTGCCTTCTTACGTAAGAATCAATAATTGGTGCAATACCGTGTGCTACTGTATTTTAACCACCGGGTATTCCAACAGTATTAACGGTAACAACTACGCCGTTATTTATAAACAACTTATACTTGTCGTTTTCTTCATCCAATCGCTTTCCGTTATGGGGCCCACACAAGGCTGCGTCGTCGTACGAATATTCCCCGACAGCAAGAATATTCCACGACCAACCAAATATTCACCGACCAAAAATAAATATTTTATAACCACTTGCTTATTTTGCAAAATTTGCACATTTCACCCATAACCAAAGTATTATATCAAATTAACCCCTTATTATTCACAATAATATTTAGAGAAAATTTAATTTTATTCATTAATAAGTTGGGGTCTTACATTAGGGTGTTCCTGTTTTATTCGTAAAGAAGAAAGATGGGAGTATGCGACCTTGCATTGACTATCGGGAGTTGAACCATGTCACCATCAAAAATAGGTACCCTGTACCTCGCATTGATGACATGGTTGACCAGTTGCAAGGTGTTAAATTCTTCTCAAAGATCGATCTTCGTTTCGGATATCATCAGTTAATGATTAAAAACTGATGACATTCCAAAGACTGCTTTTAGAACTCGGTACGGGCATTACGAATTCCTAGTCATGTCTTTTGGATTGACTAATGCTCCTGTTTCCTTCATCAATATGATGAACCGAGTATTCAAGGAATATTTGGAGCAATTTGTGGTTGTCTTTATTGATGACATCCTAATATACTCTAAAAGCCTCAAATATTTCTTCACTCAAAAAGAACTCAACATGCGGCAACAACGTTGGCTTGAGTTGTTAAAAGATTACGACCATACCATTCAATACCATCTTGGAAAAGCGAACGTGGTAGTTGACGCGTTGAGTAGAAGATCATATATGGGTACAAGTGCAATATTATCAACACAAAAGCCCATTTTGTTTGACTTACAAAGGATGGAGATAGATTTAAAGACTTCAAGGACCTACGTGAAAATGAAAAATATACGAGTGGAACCGACTTTAATCGATAAAGTTAAACCTACTCAAGCTACAGACTCAGAGCTGATGAATATGAAGAATAAGGTGCAAGAAGGTGTTATTCCAGAAGCAAGAATCGATGAAGAGAGGAAATCTCAACCCTCGATTCATTGGTCCATTTGAAATCCTCGACCGAGTAGGAACTGTGGCCTATAGACTCGCCTTACCGCTAAGTATGTCTCGTATTCATAATATTTTTCACATATCTATGTTACGTAAATATGTGGAAGACCCAAACCACATTATTGAATTAAAATCAGATGAGATAGCGGAAGATTTAACGTATGAGGATGTACCTGTTAAGATTTTGGATAAGAAGGAGCAGATTATACGCTCAAAGGTTATATCTCAAGTCAAAGTTTTATGGAGAAACCATTATATTGAATAAATGACCTTGAAGTTAGAATCTGAAATTAAAACAAGGTATCCTCACCTCTTTGATATACCAGGTACGTATATCAATTTCGAGGACGAAATTTTATAAGAAAGGGGAGGTTATAAGATTTCAACTTTTTATGAATAAAGATTTAATTTTCTCTAAATATTATTTTGAATAATAAGGTGTTGATTTGATATAATGCTATAGTTATGGGTAATATGTGCAATTTTACAAAATAAGCAAGTTGACATAAAATATTCGTTTTGTCGGAAAATATTCTTTTCACTACAAGAAAATAGGGATGTAGTGAAGGAAAATTTGTGAATGAATTCATTCCTTCACATGAGGAGTTTTCTAGCGAGAGAACAATAAAGCAAAACAATTTAGTGACAATATAGTTATCCTGAAGGAAACATCCTTCACAATTAGATTTTTTTCTTTCGCAAAATTGAGATAATAGAAGGATGTTTAGCGCCAATTTTTTATGAACATTTGCGAAGAAAAATATTATTAATGAAAAAATTATTACTCGCTATATATTATTAATGAGAGATTTTTTGCGAGAAATAAAATTAGTCACTATTTTATTAAAAAAAGTTTTTTAGAATTAATTATAGTGAATATAAATTGTATTATATATGTAATAATCCAAGTTTTCAGTATATATTAAAATAAGAATTTTGTGAATAATATATATATATATATATATATATATATATATATATATATATACACATATATATACTGCATTGAATATATATTATAGTGTACGTGAATACGTGCGATGTAGCGAGTATTTGAATATGTGATAAATAGGTTAAGTGTTTGGTTTTTTATGAATTAATTTTTTTTCGCGAAAGAAATAATTGGTTTAAGAAATATTATGTTTTAAAAAAATAAGCATAATATAATAAACAATGTAAGACCCCAACTTTTATAAATAAAGATGAATTTTCTATAAATATCATTTTTGAATATTATGGAGTTAATTTGATATAATGTTATAGTTGTGGGTAATATTTATAAATTTTGCAAAGTAAGCAAGTTGTTATAAAATATTCGTTTGGTCGGAGAATATTCTTTTTGTCGGGGAATATTCGTACGACGGCACAATCATTGGTGGACCCCACAACGGAATTATTGTCGGATGGAGAAAACGACAGAATTATCTTTCTATAAAAATAACGGCTGAGGTGTTACTGTTAAAACCGTTAAAACTGTTGAACTACTCGGTAGTAAAAGTACAGTAATACGCGTGGTGCATAGTAGCACACGGTATTGATTATTGATGCTTACGTGAGAAGTCACTCAGCTATACTCAATTATTGCTACAGTAATTGCTGCATCATATCTCTTAAATTATTGTCATAGTATCATCTGTATAATATGTTATATTATTGAGACGTTGTGGTAAGTTTGGTTATTTTATGGGGGGCCATATGTCATCATCTAAGAGTCTCTTCGTCAATAGTAATTACCGTCGTCAATAGTAATTACCGTCGTCAATAGTAATTACCGTCGTCAATAGTATTTACCTTGGTCAATAGTAATTACCTTCGTCAATAGTATTTACCTTGGTCAATAGTAATTACTTTCGTCAATAGTAGTTGTCCCTTCAATATTACCAAGAGTCATTTGACCTTTCGTTAAGACCAAGAGTCATTTGACCCTTCGTTAAGACCAAGAGCCACCCTCAGTTTTTCTATAAATAGAGGCCTAGGGCTTCATTATTTTTCACGAATTCATTCAAGCTATAGAGAGAGAAAGTATAGAGAGAATAAGAGAGAGAGAGACTAAAAGTATTCTGCTACATCACTTTTCCAATATCCAGTTCTTTTAAGGTAGGGAATATTATTTCTTTTATATTCATGAAGAGAACTTCTGTTATTCCATTTGTTATTATTCTGTTGGAATAACCAGTATACGCGGTCTACCCTATACTTGGTGACATTCTTCTATTATTCTGTTGGAACATCCTGTCTGTGTGTTTTACACCGGACCTGGTTCCGTTTATTATTCTGTTGGAACATCCTGTCTGTGTGTTTTACACCGGACCTGGTTCCGTTTTATTATTATTCTGTTGGAATATCCTGTCTGTGTGTTTTACACCGGACCTGGTTCCATTATTTATTATTCTGTCGGAATATCCTGTCTGTGCGTTTACGCCGGACCTGGTTCCATTATTTATTATTCTATTGGAATAACCTGTCTGTGCGGTCTATCGCATGCATGGTGATTTCTTTTGTTATTCCATTCTTTATTGTACTCAGTTGGTTAAGTTTTGACTTCTATACTCCATGAAATTTGTGGAATATCCTTGATAGTTGCGTTTCATCCAGTATCTTTTCAAGAAAATATTCTTCTAAGCGTTCTTGAATTTTACTCCACAATGCAGTATCATGTTGACAATTTGGACGTTGTTAATTCCTGGATAAATTAATTCTTGAACTTGTTTTATTGAATTCTTATATCATTGTCATCATCCTCATGTTTATAAAATGTTGAAAGTCATCTGTGGCATGTAGTGCATAGATGGACTTGGTATGATTATGACCAGGGATTATTCGGTATAATCATGACCGTAATGTTACAAATGATGTGGTAAAAGTCCTCATTGGCCCGTAGTGCATTGATGGACAGTTGTTGGCATGATCATGACCATTAATGAATACACGAATATCCTTGGCCGTAGTGCAGGGGTGATTCGATGATGTGGATTATTTTATTAAGCTGAGTCTCAGCGATCGCAGTGTTGAAAAACCTTTTAAATCATAAAAGATAGTAGAGTTTATTTTCTACTTGACTCTTTTAATGGATTGCTTGTCCCGCTGCAGTTAAACTTGATGTCTATTATATTTTATCAGTTTAACATTGTTGAAGGCTAATGATAATTTATTCTGCATTATCTTAGTCATAATATTTCTTACTGGGCTAGTTGAGCTCACCCTTTCTTTCACTGTTCTCTTCAGGAAATGAGAACGTAGCTGGGACAAGTCGGGGTACGGAGTGATGGTCCGAATGATAGTATTAGTTAGTAGTCCTCACTATTCTATGTAATGGTGTGTTAATAAATGTAATGAGGACTCCTTTTGAGTATGAATACTCTCTAGAAGATAATATTTGTATTCAAACTCACAGTTTATGTTTTGTCGTATTGTACACGACAGTTGTATTATTAAGTTGTATTTGTATTCTGTACTATGTATCTGACGACCCAAGATGGGTGATGTATACCTAATTTTGGGGGCGTCACATTTGGTATCAGAGCTTAGGGATATGATCCCTGGCTAAGATGTGAGAATAGAACTAGGAGGGGAGAGACGGGGAATTCCTTCGCTAGTATGGCATACCTAAGTTTATTTGCATGGTATTTAATTGGTCGGTCATAATATAAGGATAATATATGACATATCAATTAATTTTTATTTTGTGGCAGTATCTGAAAATGGCATCTGAGAATGTTGAGAATAGCAATGGAGCACAGACGACTGTTGATTCACCACACATCAATAATCATGATAATGTGCATCAGGAAGGTGTCAATCCTCATGCAAACAACAACACTGACCAAATGATGAATGATCAAATGTTCAGAGGCTTTATGCAATTCATGCAACAACAGGTGAAAGCGGCTCCTGTCCACAACGTAGGTGGAAATACTGGAAACTCTCAGGCGGTCACCGCTAAACAGTTTAAGGAGCTGGGACCACCGGAGTTTAAGGGGGAACCCAAACCACTTGTAGCTGAAACATGGATAAAGCAGATCACCAAGATATTTGATGTCTTGGGTTGCTCCGAGGAGCAAAAGGTTCCCTTTGCCGCCTTTATGTTGCGAGGAGAGGCAGATTACTGGTGGGAATCGATAAAGCGTACTCAACCTGCCGCACTGAAGATGTCTTGGGAGAAGTTCCAAGATCTGTTTAACGACAAATACTTTCCCGAGAGTATTCATCACATGAAGGAGGTGGAGTTCATCAAATTGGAGCAGAATAATATGACCGTGTCGCAGTACGAGGCAAAATTTGCGGAGTTATCCCGGTTTGCGTCCCACCTGGTGGATAATGAAGAAAGAATGACGCGGATGTTTTTAAGAGGTTTGAAGCCGGAGATACGTCAACATCTTGTTTCTCATAAACTGTGTTTGTATTCAGATGTTGTAAATAGGGCTCAGTTGATGGAGCGCGATAACGAGATAACGCAACCAAAAGAGAGCAGCCGGCAAAATGATAATACCAGTGAGAGCAGTCATCGAAGCGGTGACAACAAGCGTGGAGGGAATCAACAGGCCAGAAATGGTAACCACTTCGGTGGTAATCAGGGCCAAAACAATAAGAATGGACATTTTAAGAAGAGGAGATTCAACAATGATGGAAAGATGTCAGCACCAGCACCTGTCGTTAAGGAAGGAGAACGACCATCTATCATATGTTTCAAATGCGGAGGGGAGGGGCACATCAGTCCAAACTGCGCGATGCCGTCCAAAGCATGTTATAATTGTGGAAGAGAAGGTCATTTAGCCCGATTTTGTCGTTTACCGAAGACAAATTCAGCTAGGATGGAGGCACCAAAGGCCGTCCCAGAAAAGTCAAAACCGGTTGTGCAAGGGAGAGCGTTTGTTGTGACCTCCCAGAACGCAAGGAACCCGAATGAGGTCATCACGGGTAAGCTTATCATAAACTCTAACGAAGTCTATACTTTATTTGATACCGGTTCAACCCATTCTTTTATTTCTCCTACTTGCGCTCATCGATTAAATTTGATTCCGGAGAAATTAGACTTTGACTTAGCAGTTGAAACTCCATTGGGAGAAACCTTCATTACATCCACGGTTTATAAGTCTTGTTTGGTTCAAGTTGGTACCCACACATTACCTGTCGATCTTATTTCATTAAAAATACTTGCATTTGACGTGATTCTAGGGATTGATTGGTTAACTACTCATCATGCAAAAATTGATTGTTTTCGTAAGGTTGTTAGCTTTCATATTCCTAATCGACCTATTATGCGAATTCAAGCAACCAAACCATTAAAATCAATCGCTGTCATCTCAAGCCATAAAGCTATTCGTTTATTGAAAAACGGATGTCAAGCTTTCTTAGCTCATGTCACAGATCTAAACAAAAATACGTCAGCTTTGAATGATATTTCTGTTGTTAATAAATTTCCTGACGTATTTCCCGAAGAACTTCCTGGCCTACCCCCAGAGCGTGAAATTGAATTTTGTATCGACCTTGAACCTGGTACAAAACCCATTTCCAAAGCCCCATATCGAATGGCTCCTATTGAACTTCAGGAGTTAAAGACCCAACTGCAGGAATTGTTAGACATTGGTTTTATTCGTCCTAGTACTTCTCCTTGGGGTGCTCCTGTTCTGTTCGTGAAGAAGAAAGATGGGAGTATGCGACTTTGTATTGATTATCGGGAGTTGAATCATGTCACCATCAAAAATAGGTACCCATTGCCACGTATTGATGACCTGTTTGACCAGTTGCAAGGAGCACAATTCTTTTCAAAGATCGATCTTCGTTCTGGATATCATCAGCTGAAGGTTAGAACTGAGGATATTCCAAAGACGGCTTTTAGAACTCGGTACGGGCATTATGAATTCTTAGTTATGTCTTTTGGATTGACTAATGCTCCTGCTGCCTTCATGGATATGATGAACAGGGTATTTAAGGAATATTTGGATCACTTTGTGGTCGTCTTTATCGATGACATCCTTGTTTATTCCAAAAGCCGTGAAGATCATGAGCAACACTTGAGGCTGGTACTCCAAAAGCTTCGTGAATACAAACTTTATGCCAAGTTGAAGAAATGCGAGTTCTGGCTGGAAGAGGTAGCATTCCTTGGGCACGTAGTATCAAGTCGTGGAATATCTGTTGACCCGGCAAAGATTGAAGCTATTCAAAGCTGGGAGCAACCTAAATCAGTGACCGAGGTACGTAGCTTTCTTGGTTTAGCTGGTTATTATCGAAGATTCGTGGAAGGATTTTCTCGAATCGCTACTCCATTAACTCAGCTGACTCGGAAAGATACAAAGTTTGGTTGGAGTGAAGAATGTGAGCAGAGTTTTCAAGAACTCAAGAGGAGACTCATTTCAGCACCTGTTCTAACAATACCATCTGGCTCGGAGGGATTTGTCATCTACAGTGATGCTTCGAGCAAAGGGTTGGGATGCGTTCTCATGCAACATGGAAAAGTCATAGCCTATGCATCAAGACAACTCAAGGAATATGAGAGGAATTATCCTACTCATGATCTAGAGTTGGCAGCTGTTGTCTTTGCACTTAAAATTTGGAGGCATTACTTGTATGGGGAGAAAGTGGAGATCTTTACGGATCATAAAAGTCTCAAATATTTCTTCACTCAAAAGGAACTCAACATGCGACAACGACGTTGGCTTGAACTGTTGAAAGATTATGATCATACCATTCAATACCATCCTGGAAAAGCGAACGTGGTAGCTGACGCATTGAGTAGAAGATCATATGCGGGTACAAATGCAATATTAACAACGCAAAGGCCCATTTTGTGTGACTTCCAAAGGATGGAGATAGAGTTGAAGACTCCAAGGACCCATGTGATGATGGCGAATATACGAGTAGAACCGACTTTAATCGATAAAGTTAAAGCTGCTCAAGCTACAGACCTGGAGCTGATGCGTATGAGGAAGAAAGTGCAAGAAGGTTCTATGCCGGAAGCAAGAATCGATGAAGAAGGAATACTTCGAGTCAACTCCAGACTCTGTGTTCCTAACAACCCTGACTTAAAGTATGAAATCATGATGGAGGCGCACAACACACCATTTGCAATCCATCCTGGAAGTACCAAAATGTATCATGATCTTCGTCATACATTTTGGTGGAGCAATATGAAGAGAGAGATAGCGTTGTTTATCTCAAGGTGTCTAACTTGTCAACGAGTCAAAGCGGAGCATCAAGTACCAAAAGGTCCATTGCAACCACTTGAAATTCCAGAATGGAAGTGGGAGCACATCACCATGGATTTCGTTACCGGTCTTCCTAGGGTTTCTCAAGGTATTGATGCGATTTGGGTCATTGTTGATAGATTGACCAAGTCTGCTCATTTCTTACCGATACGAGAAACTTATACACTTGAACGTCTTGCTCGTATGTACATAAACGAGATTGTAAGACTGCATGGTATGCCAGTATCCATAGTTTCTGATCGAGACCCAAGATTCACTTCACGATTTTGGGTTAGTTTACAAAAAGCTATGGGCACGGAGTTACGATTTAGTTCAGCATATCATCCTCAGACGGACGGACAATCAGAGAGGACTATTCAAACTCTTGAAGATCTATTAAGACTCTGTGTCTTTGACTTCAAGGGAAGTTGGGACAAGTTCTTACCATTGGTGGAGTTTTCCTACAACAACAGTTATCAAGCAAGTATTGGCATGGCTCCATTCGAAGCATTGTATGGAAGAAAATGTCGTTCTCCAGTATGCTGGGATGAGGTGGGCGAAGCAACGTTGTTGGGACCGGAGTTGGTACGTATGACTACGGAAAAGATTCAAACGATCCGACAACGTATAAAAACCTCACAAGATCGACAAAAGAGTTATGCTGATCTTCATCGAAAGGACGTGGAATTTGATGTAGGAGATCATGTGTTCTTACGTGTTGCTCCATGGAAAGGTGTTACGAGATTTGGAAAGAGAGGAAAGCTAAATCCTCGATTCATCGGTCCATTTTTAATCCTCGATCGAGTAGGAACTGTGGCTTATAGACTCGCTTTACCGCCAAGTATGTCTCGTGTTCATAACGTTTTTCACATATCCATGTTACGCAAATATGTGGAAGACCCGAACCACATTATTGAGTTAGAACCGGACGAAATAGCGGAGGATTTGACGTATGAAGAAGTTCCTGTTCAAATCTTGGATAAGAAGGAACATATTCTACGCTCCAAGGTTATACCTCAAGTCAAAGTTTTGTGGAGAAACCACGATGTTGAGGAAATGACTTGGGAGTTAGAATCAGAAATGAAATCAAGGTATCCTTACCTCTTCGACATACCAGGTACGTACCCTAATTTCGAGGGCGAAATTTCATAAGAAGGGGAGGTTGTAAGACCCCAACTTTTATAAATAAAGATGAATTTTCTATAAATATCATTTTTGAATATTATGGAGTTAATTTGATATAATGTTATAGTTGTGGGTAATATTTATAAATTTTGCAAAGTAAGCAAGTTGTTATAAAATATTCGTTTGGTCGGAGAATATTCTTTTTGTCGGGGAATATTCGTACGACGGCACAATCATTGGTGGACCCCACAACGGAATTATTGTCGGATGGAGAAAACGACAGAATTATCTTTCTATAAAAATAACGGCTGAGGTGTTACTGTTAAAACCGTTAAAACTGTTGAACTACTCGGTAGTAAAAGTACAGTAATACGCGTGGTGCATAGTAGCACACGGTATTGATTATTGATGCTTACGTGAGAAGTCACTCAGCTATACTCAATTATTGCTACAGTAATTGCTGCATCATATCTCTTAAATTATTGTCATAGTATCATCTGTATAATATGTTATATTATTGAGACGTTGTGGTAAGTTTGGTTATTTTATGGGGGGCCATATGTCATCATCTAAGAGTCTCTTCGTCAATAGTAATTACCGTCGTCAATAGTAATTACCGTCGTCAATAGTAATTACCGTCGTCAATAGTATTTACCTTGGTCAATAGTAATTACCTTCGTCAATAGTATTTACCTTGGTCAATAGTAATTACCTTCGTCAATAGTATTTACCTTGGTCAATAGTAATTACTTTCGTCAATAGTAGTTGTCCCTTCAATATTACCAAGAGTCATTTGACCTTTCGTTAAGACCAAGAGTCATTTGACCCTTCGTTAAGACCAAGAGCCACCCTCAGTTTTTCTATAAATAGAGGCCTAGGGCTTCATTATTTTTCACGAATTCATTCAAGCTATAGAGAGAGAAAGTATAGAGAGAATAAGAGAGAGAGAGACTAAAAGTATTCTGCTACATCACTTTTCCAATATCCAGTTCTTTTAAGGTAGGGAATATTATTTCTTTTATATTCATGAAGAGAACTTCTGTTATTCCATTTGTTATTATTCTGTTGGAATAACCAGTATACGCGGTCTACCCTATACTTGGTGACATTCTTCTATTATTCTGTTGGAACATCCTGTCTGTGTGTTTTACACCGGACCTGGTTCCGTTTATTATTCTGTTGGAACATCCTGTCTGTGTGTTTTACACCGGACCTGGTTCCGTTTTATTATTATTCTGTTGGAATATCCTGTCTGTGTGTTTTACACCGGACCTGGTTCCATTATTTATTATTCTGTCGGAATATCCTGTCTGTGCGTTTACGCCGGACCTGGTTCCATTATTTATTATTCTATTGGAATAACCTGTCTGTGCGGTCTATCGCATGCATGGTGATTTCTTTTGTTATTCCATTCTTTATTGTACTCAGTTGGTTAAGTTTTGACTTCTATACTCCATGAAATTTGTGGAATATCCTTGATAGTTGCGTTTCATCCAGTATCTTTTCAAGAAAATATTCTTCTAAGCGTTCTTGAATTTTACTCCACAATGCAGTATCATGTTGACAATTTGGACGTTGTTAATTCCTGGATAAATTAATTCTTGAACTTGTTTTATTGAATTCTTATATCATTGTCATCATCCTCATGTTTATAAAATGTTGAAAGTCATCTGTGGCATGTAGTGCATAGATGGACTTGGTATGATTATGACCAGGGATTATTCGGTATAATCATGACCGTAATGTTACAAATGATGTGGTAAAAGTCCTCATTGGCCCGTAGTGCATTGATGGACAGTTGTTGGCATGATCATGACCATTAATGAATACACGAATATCCTTGGCCGTAGTGCAGGGGTGATTCGATGATGTGGATTATTTTATTAAGCTGAGTCTCAGCGATCGCAGTGTTGAAAAACCTTTTAAATCATAAAAGATAGTAGAGTTTATTTTCTACTTGACTCTTTTAATGGATTGCTTGTCCCGCTGCAGTTAAACTTGATGTCTATTATATTTTATCAGTTTAACATTGTTGAAGGCTAATGATAATTTATTCTGCATTATCTTAGTCATAATATTTCTTACTGGGCTAGTTGAGCTCACCCTTTCTTTCACTGTTCTCTTCAGGAAATGAGAACGTAGCTGGGACAAGTCGGGGTACGGAGTGATGGTCCGAATGATAGTATTAGTTAGTAGTCCTCACTATTCTATGTAATGGTGTGTTAATAAATGTAATGAGGACTCCTTTTGAGTATGAATACTCTCTAGAAGATAATATTTGTATTCAAACTCACAGTTTATGTTTTGTCGTATTGTACACGACAGTTGTATTATTAAGTTGTATTTGTATTCTGTACTATGTATCTGACGACCCAAGATGGGTGATGTATACCTAATTTTGGGGGCGTCACAAACAATATAATATATATATATATATATATATATATATATATATATATATAATATATATATATATATATTGTGTGAATATGGGAAATAATAAATTATATTATTCGAATAAAGAAAATAAAATTTAAACTAAACAAATCAAATAAAAACCTAACTAGAGAATTAATAAATTAAGCCAACCAAGCATGGCTATAACAGCCGAATTGGGGGAAAATAGCGGTTAGGGCAATTTCGGAAAAGGAGGAAGAAGAAAGAGCAGTAACTGGCAGAGAAGGAGAGCATCTCGACAAAGATGAAGCAGGAGGTGGCGATTCGGGGGTGGAAGCTGTGCGCCCCAAAGGCTTAAGGACCAAGGAATTTTTCGTGAGGAGCAAGGGTATGAGGTCTATAAAAGCTTCAGCCTCTCTTCTCCTTCTTCCTCATTGCCGACCGAGCCCATCCCCCTTTTTTCCCTCACTGTGCTGCCAAGGTTCTCCTTCACTCATCTTTCGGCTGAAATCACCCAGCCTTGTCCAGCCCAACCATTTCCCATCTATTTAATTTTCAGATTTGCTCGGTTGAATAAGAAAGTTGAAGCTAAGGAAGATTAAAAATCAAAGCATACAAGAAGGTAATCAATTAACTTTGAATTACAGTATTGGTTAGCATAAAGTTTTGATCAATTAGTTGCTATTAAATTGGGGTAAGTGATAATTTACGGTTATGTGAATTGTTAGTTTTGTTAGATAATTAGAAGATCAGTATATGTATGCTATATTACTTATGTTTGTGTTAGTAAGGAAATAGAAATATTCTGATGATTTATGAAATAGTTTTTCAAAACAGTGAGTATATAGTTTTATCAGTTTATGCTAGTACTATGATTAAAAATTTGTAAAGCCACTTATAAATAATATTATGTTGCAAGTACGAATTGCTTGAGTATGATACTATATCTACTAGTAGTTTAATTGGTAACTACATGCTACTTAAGGAGTTTAAAGGCATTAAAAGATACACTTAGTAGAATACCACATCTGGGATCTTTTATGCTATTATAATTTTGGTGATGATTAGGATTTTTTTTTAAGATATACACATTCCGAACCTGGTTTATCATATTGCCATTAATACAGGATTGTCATGTTTAATAGGTTGAAGACTTACATGCTTCATGTATGGAAGATGAGCTATGAAATAAAAGTTAGCAAACTAACTTGTTGAATTATATATATTTATGTATGATTTGTTATGTGAGTTGGTTGGTGATGGTCTAGTATAGACCCATGGAGATTAGCGTGGGTGTGAGGCGTTATAAGAATGGTGAAAATGGAAGAAAAGCATAAACCCAGCCCTTAGAATTCAGTCCCAAATAACTACACATGCGGTATGTTCGATAAAAGTCCTAAAAGGACTATTTTGTGTAAAAAGTGAAAATTTAATGGAACTAAATATGGGATTAGGTACACTTATGTTTTATATTGCTAGTCGAAGATTTAGTACAAATTAAATTAGGTGGGAAAATGATTTTTC
This sequence comes from Panax notoginseng, assembly GCA_016801055.1. Classification (NCBI taxonomy): domain Eukaryota; kingdom Viridiplantae; phylum Streptophyta; class Magnoliopsida; order Apiales; family Araliaceae; genus Panax; species Panax notoginseng. The sequence continues at coordinate 82,511,821 of CM029022.1, read as the reverse complement.
CAAACAAAACAAAATGTTAAAAACCAACGCGTTGAGCCATTTTTGAGTATTAATTTGAACAGTCTAAAGAGTCCGAAAAGGGTGGATAAAAATTTCTAAATATATCCTACTATAGTGTCTAAAATATATCAAGAATTTGTTGCAAGTGAATAAACAAATTAGAAAATACAAAGTAGCGAAGTAGCTGGGGTGCTATAGTGCAAAGCAGGCCTTGGCTTTGCTGCCGGTGAACAAGCTGGGCAGGCCATTTGGCCTTGTCACTTGACTCGTTTAACTCGTCCGAATTATACGACTTGTATTTTTTTAAAATAGTTTGCTATGATTTTTATAGCATATCCAAATTTGGTTGTCATTGGATCTACGAGTTAGAAACTAAAAATGCGTAAAGGGGCTGAGAGGGAAAGGCAAACTGACTGGTGCAGTCAACAGCGCGCTTGCGTTGTGCTGCTGCTGCAGCAGTTCACCTGGGCCAATTTTGGCTCAGATATTTAGCTCGTTTAATCACCCATAATGCATAGTTTATATGTTTTTAAAAATAGGTGGGTATACCACCTATAACATATTCAAATTTCAACGAAATTGAATTGGTGGTTTAAGAATTATAAATTGGGAAAGCGGACGTCATGGCGTGTGAGGGTTGCAAAGCCTGTGGCTGGGCTGGCCAGGCCAAGCCTGGCAGCTAGCGCACAGTAACAGCAGTGGCGGTTAGGCTACGCCTAATTGCGAGCTATTTTGATATTTTAATGGTTTTCATGATTTGGCACACTAAAATAAATCGATGTACATGTATAATATAGTATAACAACTATATAACGCATATATTTGCTTAAAGCATATTCGAATTTATAAAAGCAATATGTAAACACAAGTTTACATATATGTAGATAATCTATCTATATAATGGAAAAGCGTTGGCATCGTTAGAAATTATCCTAAAGCTATTACCATTATCCTCAAGCAGCTTTCATCTGGACTACTTCTCATTACTGGTGAATTCATTATGATTCAACTTAATTAATATTTGTTTGCAAATGCTGGCTATGTAATGTGCACTTCTTTTTTGTTATCTTTACTTAATAAAGTACAAGTTGATATTTTTGGGTCATTTTTAATGTTAATGTCCTCTTGACCTGTTTACTCCCTTATAATATTGGCTTGAAGCAAAATGCAGTTCAAGTCTTTGACCACACACAACTCAAGAGTAATAAGATTAAAATTTTATTTGGAAATTTTTATTTTTTTAAGTCATCTAGACATGAAGATTTGTTTCTCAAATTTAATGACTTTTGATTATTTTTCAGTCTAGTGTAGTCGTAGTGTAATCAATGTTTTCCTTTTGGTTATGTGATAACCCAAATTTTTGAGTAATATTAAAATAAGAATTAAATAAATAAAATTCTTATTATATAATATGTTGTATGATATTATATTGCATAAGTGGGTATGAACTGAGCAATATTTGATGTTTATGCTTAATAAATATATTCGTATTATATATTTATTATATGTAAATAAATTGTAGGGGTAATTTATTAAAGAAAATGAGATGTAATCCAATATATAAAATATGTATATTGGTATCAAAGCTAGTTAGTAAATTAAATTCATATTTGAATAAATTAAATATATTAAATTATATATTTAATACATAAATAAATTGTTTGAAAACAATTTATGGAAAGGAAGAAATTAAATTTAATTATACAATATAGATTGTATAATTTAAATAAGTTATTTAAATTAGGTAATGGAGAGTTAATAAATATATATTACGCTGGGAAATAAAATTGTGGGAACAATTTGCGTAATGAGGCAAAAAGAGGCGGGTTAAGCATATAATATTTGTATATACTTTACCCAAGAGTATTAGAATAAATTCTTATATAAATTAATTTAATAAAGAAAAGATATTATATTTATCGTAATATCTTAAAAAAATAAATAAATTCTTAATTTAATTTATGATAATGAGGTAAGGATATTATATTATAATACCTTGGGTATGTAAATAATTGTATTTAGATACGAAATTATGTGTAGCATATTATTTATTTTATAATTATAAAATAAATATGTAATTTGAGTATGTTATGTTATATTTTATATAATTTATATATCAAAGATGGGTTATGTAAATTATATAATTTCAAGAGGGTAAAATAAATTAAAGAGATTTATGCAGTGACTTATTTGATTAAATTAAGTTACTAAGATTGGGTAATTAAATAACTTAATAAAGTATGGAAGTGAATTATGAAAGTTAAGGGAGAATTGTGCGAGTTAAGAAAACTTTAGGGTTAAAAACTTAATATTTGAAATTTAAGAAAATATCTTAAGGAATATGCTAAAGAATAAAGAATATTTTGAGAATATGCTAAAGAATATGTGATGGGGTGATTTGCAAGCTTTTAAAAACGAGGGGGAAGACTCGAGGAAACTTAAGTTGGGTAACCAACTTATAAGAAATTGAAAGTAACTTTTATATAAGTAAAATCAAAATTTACTTATATTCATTTTTAGCCAAATTGGCTAAGTTTAGAGACAGAACAAAAATGTGACAATATATTAGAAAGTAAAGCATCCATTAAGCAGGAGCTGTTAAAATTTTGAGGCTTTATTAGAATGACTATGCAGAGTTATTATTTGCCAAAGAAAAGCTATAGAGGGTAACAATCTGCTGATTTATTTTCTTTCTTCAGACCATTTCATGCTCTCTCCCTCTTGGCTTTCCATTCCCGACCCACTCTATTCCTTTTACTCTCTTTTAATTTCAAAATTCTCATCTTATACACCAAAAGCTTGTACATTCACGAAGGAAATGTTAAGAATTTCACTAAATTGGTATGAAATCAAGGTTAGTCTCAGCATTGAAAAATTAGAAGTTGTCAATTGCAGCTAACATCAACTAGAGCTATATTAAAGCATCATCAGTTTTAAATTTTCAACAAACAAAAAGTAATAATGAATGGAGTCTATGAGACTAAAAGTATAAAGAGAAAGGAGATCGTAAAACAAAACGATCATAAGATAGAAGAGAATCGTAATATAACACGATTATAAGATAAGATCACGACGTGATCAGATTGAATAGCAGAAAATCTATGAAATGATGGAAATGATATAGTCTGACGCTATAAAGAGAATGTACTATGAAATGGTACTATGCAATCTCAGAAAAAGAGTTGTAGATGATGAGATACGGATTAAATGAAATTCGTATTGAGTAAAGAGAAAGCTAGAATTATGTGGGATTTCAATTGAGAACTCATGTCAGCAGCTAAGTTGTATGATTCTTTGTATGGACAGGGAATTGTACTTGGTGTAACAACCACTTAGCTTCTGGTAGTGATAATCATTGAAATGTTTGTGTCGCACTATTTGCTATATACCTGTTGAGAAGGAGATTCTTTTCTCATGTGTATAACGGTTAGGTAGAGAATATAAGATTAGGTTAGATGATATTAAGATTAGGTACGGTTCTTAAAACTAATACATATGGTAAGTTTGTGACTCATAATCATATGGTATGTTTTGAACCCCTCCGCGAATGGACGCCTATGGTCTGACTAGGATAAGTTTCTAAACTCATATGATTATGGCAAGTTCTTGGATTTTCAAAGTGTGGTAAGTTTGATGAACTGGGGTATAATTAAGTGAACGGAGTATTGAGGATGATAGGAATAGATAGACTTATTAAGCAAAGGATCATTAGAGAAATTGAAGGTGATGGTGGAAGCATAGGTATTTCAAATCTTCTAGCTATGCTAGACTTCAAAATTTTTGACATCAAGCTAAATTCGCACTATGGTGCTTTAAAAACGAATTTTGTTATCAGTAACATACGATAACAAAGGTGTGTATGTGGACTATGAACCACTAACATCTCGTTATCTGTTACGACATGATAACACTAAAACTGATTTTCAATGGTTTTGAACCATTTAAAGAAGAGTCTATGCTAATTGTTTCGGCTAAACAAAAATGATTTGAATTATATCAAAATATATTTTATATATTATCAATGCATCATGGAACCTGGTGCAGAGATGATAAAAACGATAGTCATCAATGCAGTATTACTTAGTGTTGGATGTGATCTAAGGATCGTCAGCCCACTATGGTAAGATGTAGTATAATAAAATCACCAAATGACCGAATCCTCAAACGGACTGTAAATACAGTGCGGTATCATGACGTCATAAAATAATTTTTAGAATTTTAAACCAATTAAAGAAAAGTCAATGCCAATTATAGTGGTTAGACAAATGTTTCGATTGATGTTCGAATTATTGATATGCGTCTAAGCTATTTGAATCAGCTAGACAAATGTTTATGAAAATTCAAGTATTTCTTTGAGAATTTATCCCGAACTAAATTGTTTTGGTACGGAATCTTATGTTAAGTCTGAGGTGAACAACCCCAATTGGATAAAATAATCCAATCTAGTAGCGTAAATAGTCGCTAAACAAGATTGATACGTTGTGCATGACGTAGGGTACGATAGGCCGATCACCTAACGTACTTGTATCTGTACTAGGCTGATCGCCTAGTACAACATGTTTACAAAATTGGTTGTCGTGAATACCGTTAAACTTGAGAGTTCATTGTCTATATGACCCCTCATCATAATATGAAAAGTTTTAACTTCTTAAAAAGGGTAGCAATAGTTGAAAGAGACGATAGAAGAGAAATCCTCAGAGGAGGAAAATGTAAAGGTTAAATTGAAAACCTATTTTGGGTGAATAGAAGAAGCAAAGATTAGTAGACTGTAATTTCGAGGACGAAATTCTTAGAAGGGGTGAATGTGACAACCCCAAAAATTAGAAAATCTTAAATGATTAAATTAAATGTTAAAGTTTAAAACTTAGAGTGAAAATAGATGATTTATTTAAAAAATTTAAGAAAAATCTAAGGAAATGGTATGTTGAAATGATTCAACGTAAAAGTTACGAGAAAGAATAAGATCTAAACCGATTAAGAAGGATTTAGTATTATGATTCCGGGGACGGAATCCTTATAAGGGAGAAAGAATGTGATAACCCAAATTTTTGGATAATATTAAAATAAGAATTAAATAAATAAAATTCTTATTATATAATATGTTGTATAATATTATATTGTATAAGTGGGTATGAACTGTGCAATATGTGATGTTTATGCTTAATAAATATATTCGTATTATATATTTATTATATATAAATAAATTGTAGGGGTAATTTACTAAAGAAAATGAGATGTGATCCAATATATAAAATATGTATATTGGTACCAAAGCTAGTTAGTAAATTAAATTCATATTTGAATAAATTAAATATATTAAATTATATGTTTAATACATAAATAAATTGTTTGAAAATAATTTATGGAAAGGAGAAAATTAAATTTAATTATACAATATAGATTGTATAATTTAAATAAGTTATTTAAATTAGGTAATGGGGAGTTAATAAATATATATTACTCTGGGAATACGTGGACTGTGTGTAAAGCTATTTTTAAAATTATACTTGAAACTAAATGGTTTTCGAAATACAAAACGAGAATTGTGTAAACAGAGTTGAAAAAACGCTTGACATAAATAAACTATGTGTAGGTATAAGACATACAAATAACATATGTCTACCTACAAGTCAAGTAAATGAGGCAAGGTTTGACATTATAAGAGAGACGTATATGCAAAAACATATTTATACCTCATATGTATATAAGATGGGAAAAAAAATGTTATGTGAACACGTTAAGCATGAAAAATTAGTATACATGCAAAATGAAGTTTAAGTTACTCACGAAATCAGAGTTAAGCTATAAATACACGAGGGATGACACAGATGCACTATAGGACTATAAGACTACATATAGATGCGTGTAAAGTCCGTAAATGCATTATAAAAGTTTTATAAATTATAAATGCAATGTACTGATGTTTAAAAGTTTTGATGGCTATATTAAGCCAAAACTCTGAAATTTCTAAAGAAATAAGAAAGTTTTTCAGAAACAAACATAAAGAGGTATTGATATAGTTTATGTGAATGTTTATTAGCTATATAGGTTATGGGTTATGAATGTGTGACTAATGTATTCATACATATGAACATAATTGTGTAGGATTCGTGAAGCGAAGTTAAACTAAAGTTTGTATCAATGGTCATTGATCGAGGCAAGTTTTTCAGTTCTATTATGTTTGTGGATTAAATGTGATTATGTGGTGAGTTATATACCATGCTTTATGAATTGTTAAAGTCAAAATATGACTAAGTTAATTGGGTTATGGAACTCAATTTATATGTGAGAGCACATGTTGTATGATGTAACTCGATAAATTAGAAATGTATAATGCATGAATGTATGCTTTGTAAAGAATTATTAATGCATGTAGGATATGCATAGTAAAGAATATATGTTGCATGCGGATATGCATAGTAAAGGAAATGTAGTGCATATGGAATTTGTGTGATATGTGAAACATGATAGACTGTTAAATTTGCTGGGCTATCAAGCTCAATCTTACAAACACAAACTTTTTGCAGGTTAATGATGTTGAGCAATATTACTTGCTATACGGATAATGAAGATTGAACGATGTGCAAAATGAATACATTTCTTTGAATTAGAAATGGTATAAAGCTATGATTGATTGTTTTACTAAATGTAATTGGCAGTTATGTATAGTTTGAAATGTTGAATAGATAAAGAATGTTTATTCTGAAATGAAAATAGATATGATTCTGAAATAAGTGAATCATCGATAGAAAAGATATGAAGTATTGAGACTTAATATTTTAATACGTTTACTCAGATTTTACAAATCATATAATAAATATGATTTTAGTATAAAGAAGAATTGTAAAGGTTGCGATTCAGGGAATGAATGAATGGAAAGAAAAAAAAAAATTATTCCGCATTTTTAGCTATTTTAACATTAAATAATGTTTTAAAGCTATAACAGGATAATATTAACGCACAAGATCGGGAAGAGAAATTGTCCCGATTTTGGGGGCGTATATATATATATATATATATATATATATATATATATATATATATATATATATATATACATACAGGGAGGATCTAAAGCGGACCAAAAGAACGGACCAATGAGCGGACCAAGGCAAAAACACGCGGGTTTCAGGGTCAACCCGCGGGTTGGTCCGACCCGGACCCTGAAACCCGCGTGTTTTTGCCTTGGTCCGCTCCTTGGTCCGTTCTTTTGGTCCGCTTTAGATCCTCCCCGTATATATATATATATATGTATGGTATATTTAATCATGCATGCTAGTCAAGAACAAGATTTTGCAACCCTCATAATTCATGGAATGTTGGAACTGCCTGCTTATTTATGGGTATACTCTTTAGAGATGTCCTAATGTTTTTTCTACCACTTGTGAAACTATATATGACGTATAAGATCTTTGAAAGGGTAACCGCATCTTACCTCAGTGAATTTTTTTTTTTGGGTGGAGAAAAAGTATTGATTTCTTTTATAAATAAAATTAGAGGGACAAAGCAATAAGTTTCTGATATAAGTTCGGCATTGTACCAAATATTGTAACTTGTCCTCGTTTTTCTATAGACTATAGTACTGCAAATTCTTTTCCTTGTATTGTTATGATCTTCCAAAAGTTAAGTTTGCTGATTGGCCCTTCACATATCATTCAGCTCCGCCTGTTTATGTTACTAGGAATTTATGATGACATCCACATCATGCTTCATATTCATAAAAAGCTATTCATGTTATGATAATATTGGTTTTGCAATTATTTCTTATATTTTTGGTACTTTGATCCAATTTTATCTTTACATTTTTTGATGAGTGGTTGAATCCAATAAAAATTCCCAAAACATTACATTTTGTTAAGATGTGAGCAATTGTAAAGCTTTCTGGTTAAGGTTGAGAGTAGCAGTTTTGTTGGTTTTGGGTTTAATTTCATATAGTTATTTTTTGTAATCTCCTTCAAGATATAATTCCTTCTTATTTCATGCCTAATGTATATTAATGGCGACTTCAAATAATGTTATCACGTGTTATGCACAATGGCCCTTCTTATTCAGAGTTATATTAAAGCATTTCATTTCCGTAGTCTTATAGGTCCATTCAAAATCAACGGCGTCCCTTTGAGGCGTGTGAAGTGTGAACCAATCATATGAGCAAGATAAAACAGTTGGTGCTGGCAGAACTATGTTGGAAGGATGTTTGTCAAACACCACTAGAGGAAATGATCAGGTATGCTAGTCACAGATGCTAACTTGGAGTTATATGTATTTTTTTTGTCTAGTTGATGCCTTCTTTTTCCTGTTTCTAGATACCATTTTATAGAAAATCCAAATAATTCAGAAGTTTTTGTGTCTTAGCCAAGTCGAGTCCGGTATATGTTGGAGCATGTGTGACTTGCATATGTATGGTCCATTTAGATCATTCATGAACTTCAAACTTTTCTGAGCTCTGTGAATGTTTACATAATAATTACACTCTTGGGGTTTTGCTAATGTCGAGTAGAAGCAATTAACTCATTGATTCTAAAAAATTACAAGATATCACTAGTGACATCATAGATTCAAATATCATGGTTGGTCTATTGATTTGGTTTTGTTTGTTCATTCAAGGCTTCAAAAATTTAAACTGGGCAAAAGAGAAAATAGCTGATGTCATCTTCACTTCCTGCTGCAGCAACCTCAAGCACTACTGGACCATCCCAAGTTCAGCACCATCAACCTCGAGCACTATTGAGCAAAAGAGAAAGTGGCTCATGTCATCTTCAATTCTTATATTAGTTAATAAATTTTGTAAGTACTATGGTCATTGGAAGACTAAGATATAATAACAAAATTTGTAGTTATTGTGACTCGAGTATTATCTATTTATATGTGAAGTATTGATTTTATTAGCTCTTTATGGATTAACGTATCAATTAGTTAGAAACAAGTATGATCTAACAAGTATGACAATATTTATATTTGTTGAAAAATAAATTTAATAATTCTTATAGATATTAATAATAATAATAATAATAAATATGAAATCACTGATTTGAAAATTAATTATAATTTTTAATGAATTTTGATTATTTAACAATTAATTTTTTATTTACAGATTTATAATTTGTGAAGTAATTTCTCTCTCACTAAATTGATGAAAAAAGATTCTCAATTTATAATTAGTGAAGGAAAATATTCTCTCATTAAATAAATTTGTTTTTCACAATATATTATGGGAATTGTTAAATCCATAACAGAATTTGTTATTTTCACAACAAAAGTGTTGCTATAGATCCTATGGTGACGGTTTTCACCGTCGCTATACATCTATAGTGACACTTTTGTTGTGGAAATAATAAAAAGTATTGTGGATTTAACAATTACCTATATTATTTGTGAGGGAATAAAGTTATTCACTAATTTCAAATAGTCCTTCTTAAAATATTATTCATGAAGAAAACCATTTTTTCACTAAATAACAATATTCCATTACCAAATATAATGTGCGAATAAAAAGTTATTCACAATATATCCTTTACAAAAAATATTTAGTTACTACTTAGCGAATGATACCCTATTGCGAGTAGGTCTTATGCAAGCATTCGTGTGAAGGAAATATTTTTTCGTAATAAATCTCTTGTAAGTAATATATTATGTCTTGTGAAGATTTGTCCTTCACTAGAGGCTATTTTTGGTGTAGTGTTTTGTCAGGAAATATTAGTACGACGGCGCAATCATTGGTGGACCCCACAACGAAATAACTGTGGGATATAGAAAACGACAAAAATAACTTTTTATAAAAATAAAGGCAAAACTTTTACCGTTGAACTGTTGAAATACCCGGTGATAAAAGTACAGTAATACACGTTGTTGCACAGTAGCACACGGTATTGCACAGTATCTCTAATTATTGATGCTTACATAAGAAGTCACTCAATTTTATTCAATAATTGTCACATTACTTGCTGCATAGTATCTCATATTATTGATTCCATTAATATCACAGTATCATCTGCACAATATTCTATATTATTAAATCAATAATTAAGACGACACAGTTATTTATATTATTATTTACATTATTGACAATGTCTAGAAAGTTCTGTCGAGAAAATGGATTAGGTTATTTAATTGCGTGCCAATAAGGAGAAATCCTAATCGTAAAGCGGGGCTCTTTCTTGGGAACGATCTGGTTGCCAATATTTTGAATTATAATATTAATGACGAATAATTATTGATAAAAAAAATTTCTATTGTATTGAAAATATTAATGTTAGTAGAAATCGATATTTATTTCGATAATAGTTGATTTCTGGATGTTAAATTGACCAAACGGGTAATAATCTGATAAAGGAGCAATTAATTAATATTGGTTCATATGCAAGTAACTATTGGTTCACATGCAAGTATTAATATTGATAATACTTGAGGGACTAAATTAAAAATAGAAGCAAAGATGAAGGTTCTAAAATATAATTAACCTTGTAATTCGCCACCTTTTCCTAGCCTATAAATACTCCTCCATCCATTCATTATTTCCTACACTTCTGAAGAGCAAAGTTATATTCACAAGCTATTGTGAGAGAAACTATAGAGAGAGAAGAATATTTTGCTACTACACTATTGTAGTATCCAATCTCCTACTAAAGTAAAAGGATGTTATTTTCTTCATACTCATAAGGGTTGTCATTCCATTCCTTATTAATCTGTGGGAATAACATGTCTACACGAATTACCGCATACCTGATGAATAACCCTTCGTATTCATTCTTTATTAATATGTGGGAATAACTTGTCTACGCGGACTACCGCATGCCTAGTGAATAACCTTTCATATTCATTATTTATTAAGTTATGGAAATGATCTATCTATACGGATTACCGCATGACGGGTGAAAATCCATTTACAGTTTCGTATATTATTTCATTTCATATTCCAAAATCTAAGTTTACTATGATAAGTATTGCTTCTATAATTCCTGAAATAATTTTATATTCCTTGAGGTTTGCGCTTCATCTAATATCATTTCATTGAAAAATTGGTCTGATTTTCTTATTAAATTTTAATACCAAGTACTATTTATTCGGGGTACTATTCATGACAAAATTAGTTTATTTTCTGTCCAAATTATTTTTGATACATGAATATCATTCTTTAATTTTACTCTACAATTAGTTATCATGTTGACAATTTGTACATTCTTGAACTCTGGATAAATTGAATTATAAATCTCTAATATTTATTCTTGATCTCACTTAATTGATTCTTTATATCATTGTCATTATCCTCATACTTATATTGTGCTGAAAGTCATCTTTGGCCCGTAGTGTAAAGATGGACTGTTGATTGGTATGATTATGATCAGGAATTGTGTATTGGTATAATAATGACCTTTGATGTTACAGATAAAGGTTGTGGTGAAAGTCTTTTTTGGTCCGTAGCACATAGATGGACAGGTGTTTTGCATGATCATGACAACTGGTGATACAAACGATTATCTTTGGCCCATAGTGCATAGATAATTCGTTGATTGAAAATAATTATTGATTGGTGTTACAAGGATAAAATATTGATGATGAACTTTTAAATCATTGAAGATAGTAGACATCATGCTCTACTTGATTCTTCTAATGGATTGCAATTTCTGCTGCAGTTGTTGATCTAAAACTTGTTATCTATTATATTCTATTAGATTTTTTTCTGTTGAGGACGAAGGATAATTTGTTCTACATTATCTTAGTCATAATATTCTTTACTAGGCTAGTTGAGCTCACCATTTTCCTTTTGTTTCCATTGTTTTTCTTAGGAGGTGAGAACGTAGTTGGGACTAGTAGGAGAGTGGAGTAATGGTCCAAGATGATTATTATAGTAGTTCTCACTATTTTATAAAATAGTGTGATAATAATTGTAATGAGAACTTTATTTAAGTTTGGATATTGTCTACAAGCTAGACAATATTTGTATTAAAACTCTCAGCTTATGTGTTGTCATATTTTGCACGGCAGTTGTATAAATGAAGTTTGTATTTAGATTATGTACCATGTATTTTGGCGACTTAAATTGAGTTTATGTGGACTTATTTTGGGGGCGTCACAATATAAATCCTACTTATCAATGGCACAAACTTAGCTTCTGCAATTCGCTACACAGACTCTGCTACGAACCAAAATTACTATCTCTTTCAATTCAGAACCAAATTAGCTACTTTCAGATGCTATAAACTCTGTAAACATAACATAACACATTTACAGAACCATTTCCACATCTCAAAAACTTTCAAAAACCAAATTAAAGATTTAAATTTAATGTTCATGCTAGTTTTTGCTATTTTGACATATTATACAAAATCATACACCACAAATTCGTTTTACAACCATTTTAATTCATTCAAGTTGCATTGTTTTCGTATTTCAGAGTATTGTAATAATTAACCATCAATTTACAACTTACAACATGGATTCACAACCAATTTTGCCTCTAAAATAGTCCATAATATACATAATAAAACCAAAAGTCTAATTCTTCTTCTTTTATACAAAAATTCGAATTTGATTACTTCAATATCAGATATAGATGATTCTTAACAGATTATACACACCAAAAAACTCATATATCCAACTTCTCGTCAAATCAATTCACTAAAATAATTTCTACACTGAAGAACTTAAGAAAATATAGACTAATAAATTTTAGAATTCTTTTCCTTACCTTTTGAATCTTCTTTAGCTTAGCTAGATGATATGGAAAGCTTGAACAATCTTCTTCCTCTTCTTTGATTTCTCAAACTTCCTCTTCAATTTCACATAGAACTCACTCTCTCAATTTCTCTCTTTTTTTCAGCCTTTGCAAAAATAAGCGTACGAAATAAACTGAAGCATTATGTAACTTTTATCTGATTGCTCAGTTACTAAAACAAAAGGTTTCAGCAGTTAGAAAATACAAAGGATTTAGTGTGAAGCCCCCAAAATAGGTATACAACACCCATTCTGAGTCGCCAAAAATATGGTACAAAAAGCAAACTACAACTTCAATAATACAATGGTCGTGCAAAATACGACAACACATACTGTGAGTTTAAATACAAATATTGTCTTCTAGACAATATCCACACTCAAATAAGTCCTTATTACAATTATTCAAACACTATTTTACAGAAATAGTGAGGACTGCTAAAACATCTTTCTAGAACTATCACTCCATACCCCGACTAGATCCTGCTATGTTCTCATCTCGTAAAATTCATAACAAATCATATGTTTATTTTTAACGGTTCAAAATTTATGGACATATACTCAACTTATATATGTATAACATATCCAAATATTACCACGATCCAACGGTCGGATTAAAAATTATAACCCTTGCAAAATATCTCAAAAATCCTAATTTGATTTTCAATATCTCCGTTCCGATAAAAATACAGATAAAGCACCTCAACATTAACTCCTTCATTTTTAACCACAAAAATATATCCCTCATTTATATCCACATAAAATAAATATTTCCTTATCATATGAATCAATAATTAATTATTCACAAATAATATTACAGAATCACATTTATGACAACCAGGCCGTTCCCAGGAAAGAGGAGGCTTTCCAATAAGGATTTCTCCTTACTAGCTCGCAATTAGATGACCAAACCTCTCCTTAGACAGAACTTTCTAGACATTGCCAATAATGCTATCTAATAATATTATTTAAATAATATGAATTATTGATCTGATAATGAGAAATACTGTGCAGTGACAATTATTGAAACAATAATAATATAAAATATCAATGCAGCAATTATTGAATCAATAAAACAAAATATTGAACAGTAACTACTGTAATAATTATTGAGTAGTGACTTCCTTCGTAAGAATCAATAATTCTAAAATACTGTGCAATCCGTGTGCTACTGTGCAACCACGCGTATTACTGTATTTTAACCACAGGGTATTCCAATAGTGTTAACGGTAACAACTACGCCGTTATTTATAAAAACTCAATTTTTGTCGTTATCTTCATCCAATCGTTTTCCGTTATGGGGCCCACAAATAGCTGCGCTGTCGGACGAATATTCCCCGACAGAAAGAATATTTCACGACCACACGAATATTCACCGACCAAAAATGAATATTTTATAACCACTTGCTTATTTGAAATATTTGCGTATTTTACCCATAACTAACCACATTAATCAAATCAACCCTTTCTATTTTAAAATAATAAATAGAGAAAATTTAATTTCATTTATTAATAAGTTGGGGTCTTACAACCTCCCCTCCTTGTGAAATTTCGTCCTCGAAATTAACGTACGTACCTGGTGTTTCAAAAAGGTGAGGATACCTCGCTTTCATTTCTGATTCTAACTCCCAAGTCATTTCTTCAATAGCATGGTTTCTCCACAAAACCTTAACTTGTGGTATAACCTTTGTGCATAGGACATGTTCTTTCCTATCCAATATCTTAACAGGTACCTCCTCGTACGTTAAATCTTCGGCTATCTCGTCCGGTTCTAACGCAATAATATGATTCGGGTCGTCCACATATTTACGTAACATCGATACGTGAAAAACGTTATGAACACGCGACATACTTAGCGTTAAGGCGAGTCTATAGGCCACAGTTCCTACTCGATCGAGGATTTCAAATAAATCGAAGGCTTGAGCTTTCTTCTCTTCATCGACTCTTACTTCTAGAATAACACATTCTTGCACCTTCTTCTTTATATTCACCAGCTCCAGGTCTGTAGCTTGAGCGGCTTTAACGTTATCGATTAAAGTCGATTTTACTCGTATATCATCACGTGAGTCCTTAGAGTCATTAACTCTATCTCTATCATTTATAAATTATACAAAATAGGTATTTGTATTCAACAATATCGCACTTGTACTCGCGTACAATCTTCTACTCAACGCGTCAGCTACCACGTTCGCTTTTCTAGGATGGTATGGTCAGAACGGGTTCCGAATGAGTCGCCTTTTGAGCTATTAGAAAATCTTCTCGCATTCCTCGCTTCATACGAATTTTGTATCTTTCTGAGTCAGCTAAGTTAACGGAGTAGCGATTCGAGAAAATCCTTCCACGAATCTCCGATAGTAACTAGTTAAGCCCAGAAAGCTACGTACTTTGGTCACCGACTTCGGTTGCTCTCAATTGTGATTCATATCCCAATCTTGGATAACACGCACCTACTATTTTACCACCACACAAATATAGAGTCCCTTACGGAGAGTCTGGCTTTGGTGCATTCCACAAAGGAAAGTCACTAGATAGAGGCTCGGGTACCAACTTCTATAGTTGGGTTTTTAACTCCTGAAGTTCAATAGGAGCTATTCAATATGAGATTTTTAGAAATGGGTTTTGTATCGGGTTGAAGATCAATACAAAAATTCAATATCACGCTCTGGGTTAGGCCAGAAAATTCTTCAGGAAATACGTCAGGAAATTCACTAACAACAGAAATATCATTCAAATCTGACGTATTTTTGTTCAAATCCATGACATGGGCTAAGAAAGCTTGACATCCGTTTTTCAATAAATGAATGGCTTTATGGCTTGGTATGACAGCGATTGATTTTAGTGGTTTGGTTGCTTGAATTCGCATAACAGGTTGGTTAGGAATATACAACCTTACGAAAACAATCAATTTTGGTATGATGAGTAGTTAACCAATCAATTCCTAAAATCACATCAAAAGCAAGTATCTTTAAAGAGATAAGGTCAACAGGTAATGTGATTGTGACAACTTGGATTAAGCAAGATTTATAAACTGTAGATGTAATGAAAGTTTCTCCTAACGGAGTCTCCACAGATAGGTCAAAGTCTAATTTCTCTGGAGTCAAGTTTAAACGTTGAGCACAAGCAGGAGAGATAAAAGAATGGGTAAAATCGGTATCTAGTAAGGTATAAACTTCGCAAGAATTTATAATTAACTAACCCGTTATACCTTCGTTCGGGTTCCTCGCGTTTTGGGCAGTCACGACAAACGCTCTTCCAGAAACCGCCGACTTTATTTTGTCCGTATCCGCCTTTGGTGTCACCGTCCCAGCTGGACTTGGTTTCGCTATAGTACAATCTCGAGCGATATGTCCTTCCTTTCCACAATTATAACATACCTTGAACTGTTGTGGGCAGTTTGGACTTATATGTCCCTCCTCTCCGCATCTGTAACATCTAACTGGCGGTCGTTCTCCTCCCCTAGAATTTGTTCCTGGTGCTGGTGCTGCTGTCGACGTCTTCCTGTCATCGTTAAATCTTCTCTTCTTGAAATTTCTACTTGACTCACCTCTCCTATTATCATGGCCACGATGACCACCCGAGTGGTTACCACTTTTGTCTGTATTTTTCCCTCTTCGCTGGTTCTCATCGCTCCGATGACTGTTGTCACCAGTATGACCCTGGTTGTGGTCCCTTGGTTGAACATACTCATTATCTCGCTCTAATAATTGAGCCCTGTTTACAACATCTGAATATAAAAAAAAATTTATGAGAGATAAGATATTGCCGAATCTCGGGTTTTAAACCTCTCAGAAACATCCTTGTCATTCGTTCCTCATTCTCGACCAAATGAGGTGCAAACCTGGATAACTCTGCAAACTTCGCCTCGTACTGGGACACCGTCATGTTGTTTTGTTCCAGTCTAATAAACTCTACCTCCTTCATATGACGAATACTTTCAGGAAAGTACTTGTCATTAAACAGTTTCTGAAACGTTTCCCAGGATATGTTGAGTGCGTCAGGCTGGGTACGCTTCACAGACTCCCACCAGTAGTCTGCCTTACCACGGAACATAAAGGTGGCGAATGGAACCTTCTGTTCCTCCGTGTATCCCAAGACATCGAATATCTTGGTAATTTGCTTGACCCACGTTTCCGCCAAGATCGAATCCGGCTTTTCCTTAAATTCTGGTGGTCCCAATTCTTTGAACTGCTTGGCTGTGACAAACCGCGCGTTGTTATCATTTCCACCCGTATTCTGCACACGAGTCTCACTCGTCTGATTTTGCATGAACTGCAAAAAGCTCCTAAACATTCCATCATTCATCGTTTGCTCGGTAACGTTGTTTACAGGAGGAATATTGCCTTCCTGTTGTACGTTCCCTTGGGTGGTGATTAAAGGTGTCTCCACAGTCTCATTCACTCCATTGTTAACGTTCTCTGCTGCCATTCTCAAATACTGTCACAAAACAAGGGTTAATTGACAGGTCACATATTATCCCTATATCTGACTGACCAAATAATTATCAAATAAACTTATTCAGGTCATACTAGCGAAGGAATTTCCTGTCTCTCCCCTCCTAATTCTTGTCTCACATCTCAGCCAGGGATCATATCCCAAAGCTCTGATACCAACTGTGACGCCCCCAAAATAGGTATACAACACCCATTCTGAGTCGCCAAAAATATGGTACAAAAAGCAAACTACAACTTCAATAATACAATGGTTGTGCAAAATACGACAACACATACTGTGAGTTTAAATACAAATATTATCTTTTAGACAATATCCACACTCAAATAAGTCCTCATTATAATTATTCAAACACTATTTTACAGAAATAGTGAGGACTGCTAAAACATCTTTCTAGAACCATCACTCCATACCCCGACTAGATCATGCTATGTTCTCACCTCCTGAGAAGAAAAATGGAACAAAAAAAAAAGGGTGAGCTCAACTAGCCCAGTAAAGAATATTATGACTAAGATAATATACAACAAATTATCATTAGTATTCAACAGGGAAAAATCTGATAGAATATAATCGACAACAAGTTTTAGATCAACAACTGCAGCGGAAACAGCAAACCACTAGAAGAGTCAAGTAAAGAAAGAATTCTACTATCTTCTAAGATTTAAAAGTCCATCATCAATATTTTATCCATGTAACATCAATCAATATACATTTTAAATCAAATATTCATCTTTGCACTACAGGCCAAAGATATTCATTTGTATCACCAGTTAGTCATGTTCATCTCAACACCTGTTCATCTTTGCACTACAGGCCAAAGATATTCATCAGGTAATCATACATCTTTGCACTACAGGCCAAAGATATTCAGTAGTATCATCATTTAGGACTGAGGATGATGAAAAATATCTTAAAGAAAACGAATCCAGTGAGATAGAAGGACAAATAGTAGGGATTCGTATAATAGTTTATCCAAGATCAATAATACTCCATAATAACCAATTGTGAAGCAGAATTCAAAAATAAAGATCAAAACATGGATACAATCAAAAGATAGTAACCATAATAGATATCTTGGACAAAAAAGGAAAATTTTATTTTTCAGTGAATAGTGTCGTATTCGTGAATAGTGTATACGTGAATAGTAACCCCGACACAAAAAGTTTTAAATTTGATAAAAAGTTCATATCAATATTTTGGCATAATAATATTGAAGAAAATATCATTTAAGAAGAAGATAATATCCCTTACCTCAAAATAACCGTACTTCTGACTGAATATCGGATATGAGGCTGAATGAAACTTGTGCTGAATAGTAACTTTCAAAGTATCTAAATACTCACAAAATACATTCAATAATCTAGAGAGAGAAAGAGAAAACTTATGAATTCTGGTGTGATTTTCAATTCTAACTTAGCCCTCTATTTATAGGAAAATGTTAGCATGCCGAAGCAGACTTAACCTGCAACCTGATGGCTTTACCTGCTGTTAACGCCTGATTTTGTACGCCTGACGAAATCACCCAAAAAGACAGGCCAAAATAGCGCCAACGGTTGATGGAGTAATTGTTGTGAAATCAAACTCACAAAATACACTCACATAAACATAAATAAATAAATATAAAGTATGAACACAAGAATTTACGTGGAAACCCAATTGGGGAAAAACCACGGAGAGAGAGAGTAATCCACTATAATAATATTGAGAGTACAAGTTGTATATTTGTGTTGTTGTCTCTTTCGTTCTTCCTCCTTTAATCCCTTGCATATTGATGTATTTATAGATAGGAGTAGGAGTCCTTTTCAGAATCACCTTATAACTGCAATTAATGGCTAATAGATTCCTTCCCAAATTAAACCTCCTTATCCCATCAAATAAGAAAATACAATCTTATTTTAATAAGGACTCTCTCACTATCCAAATAATCACACTCCAACATTGTCCCCCAGTCTCTTATTTACAAGGAACTTAAAATAAGAGAGTATACAAAAAGTCTTCTCGGGATTTTTATCCACTGGATTTATATCCGCTGAATTTATATCCTCTGAATAATTGCAGTTTACTTCAGATTATATCTCATCGGCTTCATCATGTCTATACTTGGGGGTAAAAGGTCGGATGACGGTATAAGGTCGGGTAAACTCCTTCGAGACGGACCAACGTCCTCCCGAACGGATTACTTTCTTCGGGACGGATATTATGGCGGCATAAGGTCGGAGGGGTTATAAGGTCGGATGGCGGTATAAGGAAGGACAACATCCTTCGGGACGGACCATCGTTCTCCCGAACGGATCACATCCTTCGGGACGGATATTATGGCGGCATAAGGTCGGAGGGGTTATAAGGTCGGATGGCGGTATAAGGTCGGGTAAACTCCTCCGGGACGGACCATTGATCTCCCGAAAGGATGAACATTCTACGAATATTATGGCGGCATAAGGTTGCAGGGGTTATAAGGTCGGACAAACGTCCTTCGAGAAGGCTTTGATCTCCCGAAAGGATGAACATTCTACGAATATTATGGCGGCATAAGGTTGCAGGGGTTGTAAGGTCGGACGTTCTACGAATATTATGGCGGCATAAGGTTGCAGGGGTTATAAGGTCGGATAAACGTCCTTCGGGAAGGCTTTGATCTCCCAAAAGGATGAATATTCTACGGATATTATGGCGGCATAAGGTTGCAGGGGTTATAAGGTCGGACAAACGTCCTTCGGGAAGGCTTTGATCTCCCGAAAGGATGAACATCCAACGGATCACATCCTCTGAGATGAACCGACATCCTCTCCAACGGATCACATCTCGAGATGGACCGACATCCTCTCCAAAGGATCACATCCTCGGTTCTTCGGAACGGATACGTTTAGTTCTTCGGAACGAACTTTGTAATTGGTGTTCGGTTGGATGGTTCGGTAGTGATAAGGTTGGTTCGGTCGTGATAAGGTTGGTTCTGTATATATATTCGGTTGTGGTAAGGTTGGTTCGGTCGTAATAAGGTTGGTTTGGTTGTGATAAGGTTGGTTCTCTATATATTTTGATATGTTCGGTGGATTATTTATCTGTCTTTGGTAGTGATAAGGTTGGTTCGGTTGTGATAAGGTTCGTTCTCTATATATTTGGGTGTGTTCGGTGGATTATTTATCTGTCTTCGGTAGTGTTAAGGTTGGTTCGGTTGTGATAAGGTTGGTTCGGTTGTGATAAGGTTGGTTTTCTATATATTCGATTGGGATAAGGTTGGTTTTCTATATATTCGGTTGTGATAAGATTGGTTCGGTTGTGATAAGGTTGGTTCTCTATATATATTCGGTTGGGATAAGGTTGGTTCTTTATATCTTCGGTAGGGATAAGGTTGGTTCGGTTGGTATAAGGTTGGTTCTTTATATCTTCGGTAGTAATAAATTGTTTATCTATCTTATGAGTGAACAAGAGGAGTAGGGCAGCGATATTGGGAGCCGACAATTTTAGTTCGGCACATGGAGTTCAGGCAAATATGGTCGTTTTATTGGGATAAATTTGTATACTCTCTCATTTATAAGTTCCTTATAAATAAGAGACTGGGGGGCAATGTTGGAGTGTGATTATTTGGGCTACAACCCAATCTATTTAATGGTCCGGATCTGGTGATGGCCCATATGTATTTATTATGATAGTGGAAGAGTCCTTATTAAAATAGGATTATATTCCCTTATTTGGAGGGATAAAGAATCCTTTTCCTAGTTGGATGCAGGTGGAGGTTACTTCTATATATATGAATACATATGGGCCATCACCAGATCCGGACCATTAAATAGATTGGGCTGTAGCCCAAATAATCACACTCCAACACCTGCTACTATTCTCACCTACCACATTTGAATAAAAATCTCAGCACATTTCTTCACCAACCAAGAGTGGGGCCCACCAATTCTAGAATTTTTCACCAAAATGATTAACTCCGAAAATTCAACAATTTCTGAACCAGTCATCTCGTAAAATTCATAACAAATCATACGTTCATTTTTAACGGTTCAAAATTTATGGACATATACTCAACTTATATATGCATAACATATCCAAATATTACCACGATCCAACGGTCGGATTAAAAATTATAACCCTTGCAAAATATCTCAAAAATCCTAATTTGATTTTCAATACCTCCGTTCCGACAAAAATACAGATAAAACACCTCAACATTAACTCCTTCATTTTTAACCACAAAAATATATCCCTCATTTATATCCACATAAAATAAATATTTCCTTATCATATGAATCAATAATTAATTATTCACAAATAATATTACAGAATCACATTTATGACAACCAGGCCGTTCCCAGGAAAGAGGAGGCTTTCCAATAAGGATTTCTCCTTACTAGCTCGCAATTAGATGACCAAACCTCTCCTTAGACAGAACTTTCTAGACATTGCCAATAATGCTATCTAATAATATTATTTAAATAATATGAATTATTGATATGATAATGAGAAATACTGTGCAGTGACAATTATTGAAACAACAATAATATAAAATATCAATGCATCAATTATTGAATCAATAAAATAAAATATTAAACAGTAACTACTGTAACAATTATTGAGTAGTGCATTCCTTCGTAAGAATCAATAATTCTAAAATACTGTGCAATCCGTGTGCTACTGTGCAACCACGCGTATTACTGTATTTTAACCACCGGGTATTCCAACAGTGTTAACGGTAACAACTACGCCGTTATTTATAAAAACTCAATTTTTGTCGTTATCTTCATCCAATCGTTTTCCGTTATGGGGCCCACAAATAGCTGCGCTGTCGGACGAATATTCCCCGACAGAAAGAATATTTCACGACCACACGAATATTCACCGACTAAAAATGAATATTTTATAACCACTTGCTTATTTGAAATATTTGCGCATTTTACCCATAACTAACCACATTAATCAAATCAACCCTTTCTATTTTAAAATAATAAATAGAGAAAATTTAATTTCATTTATTAATAAATTGGGGTCTTACATTTAGCCCTTGTTTGGGAGAACCCAATTAAGCTCCCTTAGTTTAATTTCATTTTATTTTAATATTTCTCTATTATATGATACATATGTCATGCTTAATTCTTATTACTAAATTATTTAGCCACATTCTTCCCAAAAAATTGATAATTACATTCCCAAATTATTTATCCATTAAACCAATTTTGATATTTAAAATTGGATTAAATTAAATTTATTAAGAAATTAAATTAAACCTTACCAATTTAATTATAATGTTTATTTAGCCATTTACTAGCTCACCAATTTAATTAAATTAGAATATTTTCATCACATTAACGTAATAAAATATACACCAAATATAAAATCATCTCACATATATTTAATCAACATAATCACACTTAAATAAATTATTCTATAATTATTTCCATAAAAATATTTATTTTATTTAATACATATTTAGAATTCTTTTACTAACTTTACATTCGTTACATTTTCCCTCTTTATAAAAATTTTATCCTCAAAATCACGACGCAATCAGTACATTCGCTACAGATCTGCTCCAATCAAATATCGAATTTATTCTCATCGAGTAAATTACGAACATGCCCTTTTAGTCGTTATGTGCATATATCCAAATATCACAAGGCCTAATCATCTCATGTGTTTAAAATCTCATTATCCTGAACATTTCCATATTGTTATAACTCGAAATCACAATTAATTCTTTTTAATTATTAATATAATAAATTATTAATTATGCCCCCGTGCTTGGTACGGTTAGTGAGCTTGTGATTAATAAATCAACAAATTACTCGAAGCAAATTAATGCAAAACAGAGATTTCGCTTAAACTACCAAACCACCTCAAAACTGAAAGTCATTATTAGCGAGTGTACATCACTTCAACTCCCACGCGTGAAGTTACTTTTCCTCGTATTATCACAAAAAACTTGTAAAAAATATAAATAATATAGGATACGATGAGATTGGTACGAGTCAATGGATACCTTGTTTTAATTCCCCAAAATTATCGTGTCAGTGTCGGTCTTTTTAGAGTCTGTATGTCAAATATCTTGAGTCTCTAAAAGAAAGTAAGATTTCTGGTAAGGAATTATGGAACTCTCCACAGATCTGATTGTTTCTTAGCAAGTAAGTTGTTTTTATTTATTTCTTTAAGATTTCTTGGTTTGCCAGTTTCCAGAAATTAATTTGTGTTTGGCAACTATATTTTTGTTTCTGGTGTTTTTTTTTTCTTTTCTAATTTGGAAATAAATGTGTTTTCTTGTTGAATTTATTTGAATTAGTTTAATCTATATAACAAAATACAACACTCACCCTAATAAATCAGATATCTGAGCAGTCCAAAGTCTGGGACTCACCGTCCATGTACGAAACACAGCTAGTTATATATATTTGGTGTGAAATTGGGACTAACTATTACTATTATTGAATTATTTGGTTATGTTTGTATTAATTGTTGATTGACTGGTTATGTTAATTTGGTCATTTAAGATAATTTTAGGGTTTTGATGATTTTTTTGTTCTTCTCATTTATGATGGTTATGATGAGTATTTACTTGCTATTGGAAGTGAAAAGTAGTTCAATTCTTGATCTTGAAAAGAATGGATGGATTTTCAAAATTATGAAGCTAGTGGTGTACTTACATGTATTATTCAGAGAAGATGTGCTAAATAATTCAGTTTTATAATATGTCATAATCTCTGTAAACCATATAAAAGCGACAAGAAATTAATTGTCTTCCTTTACATTTAACTGGACTACAAATGAAATTGTTTGCTAAATGTGACTCCGTCAATGACTTTTTTGCTGTTACTGTTTAAACCTTAAAGTTGACATTTTAAAGGACATGATATATCAGAATCTGTAGTTTTTACTATAAAACTGAATATCATTAGACAATTCGGTAGTTATTTGGTGCTATCAGTTAAGAATGTAAAGGTTCTATAGTGGACAGTTGATTACATGTTTTATTGGGATTTAAGTTCTGGGATTTTTATCTGACTTTTTTTGTTGCTTTTCTCTTGTTTAAGTGCATCAATATGCTCATTTTGGCCACATTAGTATAATTACTTTAGCATGGGAAAGATCCAGCTTCAGCTCCGTCTATATCAACGTTATGGTTAAGAGTGATCAGAAGGGTTAATGATAACAATTTTTTTCTGTTTTTTTTTTTTGTAAAATGTTGTGAACTTTCTTTTTCATGCTTCCTCAGCCTCACCAAACATGAAACTCACTTGCAAGGGTTATGTGAACTCACTTGTTACTTATACGTTTAGTTATACTGAATGTTAATGTTTGGACCATCTCAACAATGTTTCGATGAATGATGCTTTTAGAGGTGGATAATATGTCTGCTCCTTCATCATGGGAGCTTGCTCAACGTCTTTATGACAAGGTTTGTATTTTCTTCTACTTTAAACAATTGAGACTTCACTTCTCCACTGAATTCCATCTTTCTATATTTTCATAGACATGATTTCAATATTATTTTATGGGGTAATGTGCAACTGAGATAAGCAATATCAATTTTATTTTAAAGTTATGTGGATTCAAATTCTAGTATTTCTCTAATGGTGTTATGTTCTTTTGATAGTTGTTATATAACGTATGACAATCTTTTGTCCACACATAATAAATGACATTCTTTTGTCGACACAGCATAAATGACATTCTTTTGGCGACACAACATAAATCACTATTCTCTAAGGACCCTAAAGAAGCTGTGTATAGGCTATCGGTGACAAGTTACTTCTGGGAATATTTGTCACTTGTAATATAAATATTATTAACAACTTCTGTTGAATAAAACGGAGTAGAGTAATGTCTAAAGGCTCTATAATGCTGACAACACAATGAATACATGCACAGATAACTCAGGCTATGTTTATAAGCTATATGTAATCTGTGAACTGAGTCTTTCGAAGTTTTATGCACTGGGTGGATAAAATTGCCAATTAAGTAGTTGATCTTTTGTGGATAAATGTAATATTTAATGTCTGGGGAGTCATAGTTTAATGTCTGTCTTATATTTTTTATTGCCTTGATTATGAAGAATGCTCCGAATGGTTTCAGTTATATCTACATTTGCTTAAAGTATATTTTGTTAACTAGAGATTTTCCACATTTCTCCTTTTGTTGTCAGTTACCTTTGTTTTTGAGGAGTTCTTTCAGTGTAACTTGTTTAAAAGATGAGAAGAAACCCATATTCCAGACCATTCTATTCCAAGTGTACAATTTTGTCATTTTATGTACTCTCTTGTCAAAATCAATGTACTTTTTGTTTGGAACGCTATATTTTTGTCCTTAAACTATGTGCCAATTTCAAGTGACTGCATAAACTTGGATGGAGGTAGTACTAGAACGTTACAATATATGACATGATGGTTTTGGTTCACACAATATATATTGATCTCAAAGAATCTCAAACGATCTTCTGTTATTGAGATCAATAGAGCTATAATAATCACTGGTGAAGTGTGTTGATTAGTGGCTTTTGAAATAGGTTTCCACCTAATAAAGTTGAGATGATCAAATATTTTAATTATATGAATAAATGTTATTTGTGTAGTAGGCAGGTGAAGGAGACGGGAATTACCTTTTCCTTTGGGCTTTCTTTGGACGTCAAGAATCTTGTATGGGAAATGATTTCCAGGAAAAGTAAACTAAAGGAAAATAAAAAATAAAAAAATCAAGTGTTTGGTTGACATTACAATTTGTTGGAAAATATGCCTAAAATTTCAAATGACGCAAAATCCTGTTAAAATGGCGGATGAGATTTGAGGAAAAAATGTTCTCATAGGAAAATAGTTAGTGGTTGGGATCTATAGTTTTCCATGACACCCAAACATATGGGAAAATAAATGGTTACTTCTCTTATCCTTTCTCATCATTCAAGCGGGAGCCTTATTGTCAGGTGGACAGGTATTTGTAGTGTTTTGTGTTTTAATTGTGTGGAATGGAGTTGGTTATGGCAGAGTTGTTGACTTAGCTCTAGACTGTTGGTGGTGGACCATTGGTGGCGAGAGAGTAATAGCAGTGTTCTAAAAATCGGCTTAGGTGGCGCTTAGGCGCTAGGCGGGAGCCTGGCGCTGCGCTTTAGGCCAAATCGGTGAAAAGAGCGCTCCAGCCAATTAGGCAGGCTAGACGGGCTAGGCGGGAAAGGCGAGCCTAGGCAGAGATTTTTTTATTTTTTTTAAATTACTACTAAAACCAGATCTTGATATATATATATATATATATATATATTTTTTAATGATTTACCATATTTTTAATGCAAGTTGTAGTATATCAAATCACAACAAGAAGTGAACAAGATCAAGTCAAAATAGATAATTTTATTATAGTTGTAATTTTTTGAACTTGTACCAATTTCAAATTATATAAATGATGATACATTTGTAATATTTAGTTTAATTCAATATAATTCTTAAATTTATGTTTATTTTCTTAAGTTTTAATATTGAATTGAATTCTTAAAATTTAAAATTTTATTATTTAATACCAATTTTGTTTATGAATAAAACTAATACGTTAAAGATATGTTAGTCATACTTAGTATATGGTATTTCATATGTGTCATTTTCTTTAAGTCCTCAATTTTGAAAGTTACACAAATAAAAATAATTTCATAATTAATAATATCAAATGTCTCATTCAATAAATTTCACACTAATTTTTAAAAATAACATTTATTTAAATTTTTGAGAGAGAATAAGTACGTATATAAGTATATATATGAATATACTACTTAATAGTAACACTAATTCTATAATTTAATTATTTCAAGCAATAGATATATATCTTACTACTTAAGTGCAATTACTACTAATTCTATAATTTAATTATTATCTTTATTATAGATTGTTTTGTTTTATATTATTGTTTTGTTAGAATAATGTAAGATAAAATATTAAAATTGTCTTAAAATAAAAAAATCCCGCTTAGGCCCCCCAGGCGCTAGGCCCCCTGGCCGCCCTCCTAGCGCCTTTTAGAACATTGAGGAATAGTGGATCATTTGAGTATAAATAGAGATCTTGCATTGAGATTCTTTTTTGTGTTTTGTGCCTGTTGCTTATTTGATTGAATCAAATCAATATCCCTATTCAGTGGCGTCGTTGTAGATTTTTTGGGTGAGTTTGCTTTAGGAGCATAATTGTACTTGGGTTGGGTTTGCTCCAGTTTTTAGGAGTACATATTGGTTTGTTATCTTTTGTTTCCTCATGCATCTTTGTATACATCGTATCTACACGGGTTCGCCCAATTCTTGCCGGTTATGGAAAATTTATATAAAGAACAAAAAGGCAAGAAAGTATAATTGAAAATGCTAGTATCTTTGAGATCTAGCATGAGGCAATGAAAGCTCAATGATAGTGCTCAAGTATAACAATCATATGGCTACAAAAATGTGAACTCTGCATTGGGGGCTGTTCCTTGGAAGCTCTAGAATTATAAATGTAAATTTATAAAATATTGATTCAACCATACAAGGTACCTTATTTGGAGGTTCACAATTAACAATGTTTGGTGTTATTGTACTTGAAACTTATTATGGTCATGACGTGCAGTTTTGTATTATGTGTCCTTGTACTTGGAACTCATTATAGCTGGCATTTGCATCTTATAGAATATTGAGTTGGAGAATAAGCGCCGAAGGTCCGTGCAAGCAAGAATTCCCTCTGATCCAAATGCCTGGCAACAAATGCGTGAGAATTATGAAGCAATTATTCTCGAGGACCATGCCTTCTCTGAACAGCATAATGTTGAATATGCTCTGTGGCAGTTGCATTACAGGAGAATCGAGGAGTTTAGAGCACACTTTAATGCGGCATCATCTTTTAGTGGGTCAACCACATCTCAGACTGCGAAAGGTCCTACTCGGCCTGATCGAGTCACTAAAATACGTCTCCAGTTTAAAACTTTTCTTTCAGAAGCAACTGGATTCTACCATGATATAATTTTGAAGATCAGAGCAAAGTATGGGCTTCCTATAGGGCAATTCACTGATGATTCAGAAAGTCGAATTGTTTTGGAGAAAGATGAGAAGAAATCTCTTAAGATGAAGAAAGGTTTGATATCTTGTCACCGTTGTTTGATATACCTGGGTGACCTTGCACGTTATAAAGGTCTGTATGGGGAGGGTGACTCCAAAAGCCGAGATTATGCAGCAGCTTCGAGTTACTACTTGCAAGCTGCATCTCTTTGGCCATCTAGTGGAAATCCTCATCACCAGGTTTTCGCTCTTAATTCTTGTCTGCTTCTCTTATGTTGGATAGTTATTTCATTTGTATTTTTCTCCTCAGTACCCTGTCCTCCATGCTTTTGGATTTAGACTTCTTTTTCTTGTCAGTTGTACAATGATTTCAGATTGTGTTGATCATCTTATACTTTCTACAGCTTGCCATAGTGGCTACCTATTTAGGAGATGAAGTGGTGGCTGTTTACCGCTACTTTCGGAGTCTGGCAGTCGACAGTCCCTTTTCAACTGGAAGGGAGAACTTGATTGTGGCTTTTGAGAAGGTATTTATGTACTAATATTAGTGCTTTATCTGTTCTACTGTCTTCCTATTTTGTTTGTGTGATTTAGGTAAGCATTCTGTACGTGTCCCAGGTTTTTAAATCTTTAGCATGTGTTTACCAAATTCATTTTGTGATTTTGGTCAGTAAAATAGTTACACTTGTAGGAGTTAGCAGACTAGAAATGTTTCATGCATCTGATATTGGGTTTGTATATGTAGGGTACGACTTCACGTTATGGTATTGTTTAGCTTTTGTTTGTGTCCGTGAAATGTCAAGAAATCCTAAATTTGTTACTACTTTATCGGAGATCTTCTATTTTCTTGTTTTTGCTAAATTATTTGAGGTCTTATTACGATTTTTTTTGTTGTTGTGGAAATCTGCTTCTGTGTATTTCTCTAAGCTAGAATAGGGAGTGAAGTTGTTGCGGGACACATCTTAGCATTATACATGGTTTATGGCTAATTATGTATGTAACTAGATTTAGGTTAGATTAGTTCTCTTTTATGTAAATTGGATTTATTGTGGATTATTAGGTGTCTAGGTTAATTTAGTAGTTCTAGCATTTTTATTATTAATTTTCCTAGTATAAGTTGGTTTTGGTAATTAGAATTATTTTCTTAATCAGATTACTTACCCTAGTAGTATTGGAGTTTTACTAGGCATAGTAATTTCCATGTTTACTTGGGCCCTTTTGATATTGCTTAGGAATTCTTAAGTATATGTTCAAATACACATCTCAAATACAAGTTCCGTTGATAATTTTATTTATCTAGTTTTTCATATTTTGGTTTAGAATATCAATTTCATGGTAAAAATATCAATATTTTGATATTGATTTCTTAAAATTAGCTAGCCAAACAGTATTGTGATCACTGTTTAAAAACATTTTTTGATAACAGAATAAAAATCACTTTCCAAACAGGGTCTATGTCTCCAACTTAACCTGGTCCCCAAATCTTAAAATTTCTGCTCATGTCTTGTTATCCCTTCCTATATAAGTTTAGGGATCCCTCCCCATAAGTCAAGGGTTGTCTAGTTTTTTGAGAATAAATTTTGTGTTTTTGGCTTTGTGCCTTGGCCTAGGGATATCACGTATTCCTTGTGAGGGTAAACCTTATATTTCTTCCCTTTTTTATGTGCACACTATTATCCTACATCTGTTTGGTATATTTGATCTAAAACATGGCTTGACTACTTTGTCGATCTAAGTTTTGGACAGTACCTTCTTCTCCCACCGCTTCCAAGTTTGAAGCACTATCCAAAGATTGTGAAACAATGAAAGCTAATTTGGGTTCGAGAATAGTTTGTATGGAGTGAAAGTGGAGTAGATGCAGAAGTTTAGTCCTTATAGGTGTCCATCGTTTTTCTTCTTCATCTGCTGAATGGTGAAGCTTACATCTTCCATAAGCCAAAACCAGAAAGGCAGAAAGTGAAACAAGTAGAACTTTTATCTAGCAGTTCTTTGATGCCATTCTATGTTCTCGTAAAGACGAGCAGCATACAACATATTATAAGAGTGCAACAATTTCTCCTACTACCACAGAAACAAATTTTTGTAAGGGACAACATAGATGGAAGACTTTGACAATAGTACAATGCTTGAAATCAATGATTTTCAAGGAGATCGTATTCCATGCAATCTGAAGTTATTTATATAGCATCAGTTCATCAGCATAGTGTTCTTTCTCTCAGGCTCATAGTCAGAAATACCGTCCTGGCCAGTGTACCGTTTTCTTTGTTAAGTGTATGCCCTTTGTATCGTCTCAGATATACACACACACACACACAAACACTTTTTTATGTGTAGTAGTTAATATGTTGCGAAATAATAAACACCATTACAAAAGAGTTGAGAAGAACACTTTGCTTGTTATTTAATGTGAAATTCAACCATCTCCATTATGTTTCTACTTTTCTTTTAATGTTTGTATAACTAAATATACATTATGAATTAAAAAAAAATGAAATTTGGAAGGTTATGAAGTAGGGAGAGTGATTTAGGGAGCTATGCATATCTCCTACTTAGGAGGTGAAATATGCATGTTGATGTGGTATTCTTCGACACAAAAAAAATTAAGTGAGGACTGAGGAATGCATTTCTCATTCACATATCGTGAAACCCTTTTGACCATTGCCCTGTTTCCCTGTTTCTAAATATTACAGTTTCTGTATGAGACGACTCACTGTCTGCTAGAGTTTGTTATTTGCTTTTGTTTTATTTTGTAATTTAAGTTTCATCTGTAAGGTTGTGCAAGTTGTACATAAATTGGCATTATAACTTTCTTTGATAGATTCTGTATTGGCATTTACTTTTGCAGAATCGGAAATTCTACTCTCAGTTGCATGGGGATATGAAAGATTATACTATTATGGAATCACCTGTCCGGAGTAATACCAGGGGAAAAGGGACAAAGGAGGCAAGACTTCGTCCTAAGCTGGTCAATATTGATGACAGCATTTCCAAAGAAAGAGTAACCAGTATTCATGAGATGTACAAATCTTTTTGCGTACGATTCGTTCGTTTAAATGGCATTCTTTTCACACGCACAAGGTACTAATCTTAGACATTAGTATTGTGTATTATTTGACAAGATTCGTTGGAACTAACTGTATGATATGATCTTTCTCCAGCTTGGAGACATTTGGAGAAGTGCTCTCTTTTGTTAGCAGTCTTCTGCTTGAACTTCTTTCCTCTGGTCAAGAAGAGGTGTTGAACTTTGGCACAGACATGGCTGATAATGAACTTGTTATTGTTAGGCTGGTCTCTATTCTCATTTTTACAGTTCATAATGTAAAAAGGGTGGCTGAAGGTCAGTCGTATGCAGATATCCTACAACGTACAGTTTTACTCCAGAATGCAGTTACTGCAATTTTTGAGCTGATGGGCCACATATTTAAGAGATGTTTACAGTTATCTGATCCTTCCAAAAGTTACCTTTTACCTGGCATTTTGATTTTTCTGGAATGGTTAGCTAGTTTCCCTGATATTGCAGCTAGCAGTGACAAAGATGACAAGCAACCAACTGTTACATCAAAATTTTGGAACCATTGTGTTTCCTTCTTAAATAAACTCTTGTCTAGTGGATTTATGACCACGGATGATGTAGACGAGACCTGCTTTTTCAACATGAGCAAGTATGAGGAAGGGGACACTGATAACCAGCTTGCTTTATGGGAGGACTTTGAATTAAGAGGATTCTTACCCCTTCAACCTGCACAAATCATTTTGGATTTTTCAAGGAAGCATTCCTTCGGAGGTGATGGTATGAAGGAGAAAAATTCTCGTGTTAAAAGGATTCTAGCTGCGGGGAAAGCCCTAACTAATATTGTGAGACTTGACCAGAAAACATTAAGCTTCGATTTGAAGCTGAAGAAATTTGTTATAGGTATTGAGCCTCTAAATTTAGACAACTTCACTCCCACTTTCTATTCAGTCAGTCCGAAATCAGATGGAAGCATCCGGGCAACTTTAACAGATCCAAAGATAAATTTAACCATCTCACAGTCAAAGCCAGAACTATACGTTGAAGCTGAAGAAGAAGATGAGGTGATTGTTTTCAAACCAACAGTGATTGAGAAGCGATCTGATGCAATTGTTAAATGGTCCCCGCCTGAGGAACTGGTGACTGGACAGAATGATTTTCCAGATGATAGTCACCTTTATGGCACTTCTATTTCAGTTCCTGAAATCAATATGCAACAGCAAACTGCTTTCGCTGCTGACCCACAGGCACCTATGCCTGTTCCGAATAGTTTCTCTCAGCATCTGCAACCATATCAGTTGATGAGCTCTTCTAGTTTAGTGGACCAACAATCTTCTCTTGCAAATGGGTTAAAAGGTTGGAGCTTGGTGGGAAATGGGCACTTAACTGAGCTTGGGATGCAACAAGATATGAGCTTGTCTCACATTGCTTCTCTCTCACTTCCCATTCAGCAATCTGTCAATGTCGGTGCAACTGGTATATATTCTCAGGCACTAAACTCGACAACCATGATGCAACCCAAGATCGATACAAACATCTCTGCTGGGGCACCAGTGTTACCAACACAATTTGAGTCTGTTGCATCAGCTGGAGTTAATTCAGGAAGCATGACAGTTAAGTTATCATCGGCTTTTCCAGCATCTCCTATAAAAGGTCCAGCTAATCGCCCTGTCAGGCATCTAGGCCCTCCACCTGGATTTAGGTCTGTTCGTCCTAAACAAGTAAGTGAACCCATTTCTGTATCAAATATGAACGGTGAGAACCCACCAATGGATGATTATAGCTGGCTGGATGGATATCAATTGCCATCATCGATGAAAGGCTTGAGCCTTAATCATTCTATTGATAAACCATCTCATTCAAGCCTCCTGCACAACAATAATGACAATGGCTCTGACGTGACTGTCAGCTTTCCCTTTCCTGTGAAACAAGTTCCCGCAGTGCAGTTTGAAGTTGAAAATCTGAAAGGACAGCAGGATTACAAGATTCCAGAGAGTTTAGACTTGCTCCATGAACAAATGCAGCATCAACAATTTGTTCCACTGCCAGAGCGATATGAAGGAGAATCTTCCTGGATGAATCACCATTTTGTGTGATTCTTTGTGGGAGCATTAGATGGTAAGTTTGTGCCATCTCCCCAGACATTTTATTTACTTTTTTAATTGGAATAATATATCTGATTTACTTATCTTTGTTCTTGAGGTCCTTGAGAATGATTCTGGTGGATGTGGTGCTATGCTGTTGCTACCAAATTAACTCTCCAACTTTGAAGCCCTTTTTATTTTCTTATATTTATGTTGGAGCACAATGGTGTTGGCATCTTGGAGGCCCTTGATGGTAAAATTTCAATCTGTGTTTCTGTTTTTATTATGGGGGATGGTGTTATTTATTTGTTTATTCATTTTTATTTTTTTAGAAGAGAGGGTGGGAGTGTTTGCTTAGGTGGTTAAGTTCTGATTATTTTTTGATTGCCCGTAATTCTGGAAGCCAATTATATGAAATGATCAAGAATGACAGTTGTCATTTTTATGAAATTTCCATGAAAAGAGATTTTCATTGGAAGTAGTAATTTTTATGTATGCTTCAAACTCAGAGTACATATATGCTATAATATGTACTCCTATCTTTGTTTTTTTTGGGTCATTGGGTGTGGGTGTGGGTGTGGGTGTGGGTGGGGGTGGGGGTGGGGGTGGGGGTGGGGGGAGGTTTGGTATGACAAGTATTTTAATACATGCCAAAATCCATTTATATTTTAGTTTTTCGACTATATAAAAAGATATACTCCCTCCATCCACGTTTTTTGCTACATTTTTCTTTGGGGTGTGTGGAGCCTAGCTGAAAACACATTTAAATTTAGTACTCTCTCCGTTCAAAATTATAAGATCATTATTAACTTTTGAAAGTTAATTTGAGACAATTTAAAACTCGAAATTGACATGACTCATTAAAAATTATGAAACAATAAAGCTTACAATGAGTAATACTTTTAAATGGTTCACATTATTCATCAATCTATTGATTAAAAGTAAAGCAATCTATGGCAATTTTGAGTTTAAAAATATTTTAAGTTGACTTCAAAAATTCAATTATGATCTTATCATATGGAACAGAAACAATATTATTTTTCTATATTATTATGTTTTCAGTATATTTATATGTTTTATTTTCAAAACCATATTACTAATAGGAAAATGATGTAGCAACTAAAGTGGGATGGATGAAGCAATCTATATAATTTTTAAATCTCTGAAGTGTGTCGTCTTAGAGAAGGTTCCGCCAACAATCGAAATGGGATTCTTCATCTTTGGTGGTTATTGTAGTTACTGGAATCTCATCGTCTTTAATTAATATATGGTCGCTAACTTCAATTTGTGTAATGACTCGTGTACTTTTCCTTTTTTAGTTTCATTAAAAAAACTTGTGCACTCCTTTCTATTGGGTAAACACCTGCATTTATCCTTGTATTAACATGGTAACTGCTATTATATATGATAAATTTATCGAAGTATGATCATATAGCCCAAAAATATGCTTCACAATGACACAAGTTGATGTTTGTTATGACTCACTTTTTTCTCTTCATTTCTTCATTTCATTTTATAGTATATTTTATTTTAGAATCTATGCCACTTATCTTTAACTAATAACATAACATTTTGTTTTTCATCAATAACTGAAAGAATATGAAGGATGGGGTCTAGCTTGAAAATATTTGACACCTAATAGAACCATGGATTCAACAATTATTAGATATTATGGCTTGGTATAACATGTGTTTGTAAAAAACT
The DNA here is from genome assembly GCA_016801055.1 of Panax notoginseng. Lineage (NCBI taxonomy): Eukaryota > Viridiplantae > Streptophyta > Magnoliopsida > Apiales > Araliaceae > Panax > Panax notoginseng. The sequence continues at coordinate 82,476,885 of CM029022.1, read as the reverse complement.
TTAATACAATCCAACAAAATATTTTAGGAATTCATTTATTTACGCTAAAAACTAGTACCATATGATTTTTTGTTACATAATTACATTTCTGTACCTGCAGATAACATTTTTTCAGCTAGTTTCTATTTGGTAAATTATTAAGAAGCTTTATTTATGTTGTTAGATGTGTACATATGTACCTTAGAATTGATCATGACCTAATCCAACAGAATCCAACTTAAGCCCCTTGTCGTAAGGGGTACACAATCACCTATTGGTGATTCAAAGTGTCCCACTGGCAAGTGACAAGTGAAGGATCTGACTTGGATCCCACACCCACACTCACTCGTGTCGACACGGGTACTTCATCCTCAACTAAAGAGTCCCTGTGACACAACATGCATCAAATAGGAAATAAACATGAGATTCAGCAAAGTGCACCCATTTAATTGGCTGCTTGTTTGACAATGCTGTTGCATTGTTGGACCAAGAATATTCAGATTAATATTCTGTAGGCCAGAATGCTATAACAGGGGAATACGTAAGTATATATTGCCAAGGCATGCATGCTAGGAAACTCAAGAACAGGTGCCAGTTAGGATCCTACAAGACACCCAAAAAATATTTTTTCATTAAGACATGATAAAAACTAGTCAGATTATAATATATGTAGATAATGCTAGGTTCTTCAGAATGTAAAACGAACATTGTTATATGTGTATTTTCATATCTATTATTTCAGCAAGTGCCTGCAACCTACATAAAAACTGAGACTACTCTTTTTAGCCTCTAGTGCAGTGTTTAATGTCAAAACACTACACAATATGTAAGAAGGCAGTAAAGGTAGGGTTACTGGTTAAATCATCATGTTTCCTTTTGTTTTTGTAGCATCATTATATTGGTAGCCTTTGACCGTGTTATTTTCTTGAATCATGTGTAGATTGCGGCAAGGCCTTCGGCATGGAGGAAGAATTTAGGAAATATCTATTGGCTCATTGTTCGTAACTAAATCTATTGTCTGGTTAATGCTGGGAGATGGAACATGTCATTTAGAGCATCCATTGGTCTTGGGGCTTGGTTTCTTAAGAAGAAAACAGTGGAATCTGCAAATAGTAATGTAGTCTCTGTTCTACTGTTTTCACTATCTGTGGCTGTTAGCATCGTAAGCTGGAAGGTTACACGTGTAGACCGTTTCCTGCCTGCTATTATTATCATTGCCGGGGACGCAAGTTAATATGTAATGTTGCCTGATTATTTTCCTACCAGAACTGCCGACTGATGTTAGGTAAATTGGTATGGTAAGTGGAGGAAAAGAGATGTAATAAATGGTAAGATGAGATTGGGTAGCTAAGCAGCAGGCTTTTTCTTTCTAAAAGTTCATTGTAATTTGTTTGCCTCTAGATTGAACACTTGGTGAACAAACCTGTATCCTCAGGTTGAATAAATAAAATGTGGAAAACGTTTGTGTTTTGGTTTTTCTGAAATGTGTTTTGTTTTGGTTTGCTAGAGCTCACCCACATCTTGTATGTTTTGGTTATTAGCTGATAAACAGTGCATCTGTATTTTTGGTATGATGGGGATCATCACCCTTGATAATAGTTGATATCATGTTTCAAAATCGAGGTAACGGTCTAGGGTGTGGGAAGGGTTTTTTACTAGGCTTCTGGCAATATATGCACCATTGTTAGGCTGGAGCTTTAAATTTATTTATTTAGTATAATTATTTTTGATTAGTTAATATGTAAATATATCTATTTTATTTATGATTATTATTAATTCTTCTATTCCACAAAAATGTCTCCAATTTTGAGGATTATTTTGGTGATAATAAATAATAAATAGATTTATTAAAAAGGGTAGAATTTTTTTCATAGGATTTATTTGTTATAATTCCTTTTATAATTTTATTTATTTTGATCAAAAATATTTTATTAATTCTAATTGAATTAATATTTTATTAACCTTGATAATTTAATAAGTGTTAAAAAGATTAATTCACATAATAACATTTTCTAAGGTAAGGAGAATTTCTATTTTTTAAAAATAATTTTATTTTCAACCTTTCAAAAATAATTTTTAAAAAGGGGCAAAAATATTTGTGTTCATTTGGAGCTTTAAAGTATTTAATTGTACATGTGTGTCTGCATTCGTGTTGACCGAATTGGGCATATGGTATGTTCTTGTGTCAAACTAAAGGAGTAGTACGCTGTAAAATCAAAGTGACAAATATATTGGGACAACTTTTTTGTCCAAATCCGAAGCCCGTGTGCTGGGTGTTAAGATTTGGAAAATCAAATAAGCATGTTCTTATTTAATGTCAATATTTTCGATGGGATTGGGAAGAGGTATATTTTCTAAATAAACAATCCGTGTGATTATACTCCACTTCAACCGAGCTTTCTATTTTAAACAAACAAATTTCAGCCTTTGATTTTTTTAAAAGAGCATTATACCTCAAATTTGAAAATCTTACCTTTCATTCTAAACTCGCCAATTCTATATCAAAGAAAAACTTATACTCTTTGCTAGGTACTCTCTCTCTAAAAAGTTCTCTCTATTCTACTCAAAGTTCTGATTATTTGAAGAAGAAAAAATTCTATCAAAATTATTTGAGATAAGTTATTTGATTTATTTAATTGAATTATCTTACTTGTTTATTGTTATAGATATACAAATATAAATTGTTATACACATATATATATATATATATATATATATATATATATATATATATATATATATATATATATATATATGGAGGTACACAGCCGTGTAACTTTTAAAGTTACACGATCTACGATCGTAGAGTAGTCCACAGATAGTAGAATGAATTCACTTTACGATCGTAGAGTAGTCCACTCTACGGTCCAGATCTTAAATTCACCTTTATCTAACATACCTTGCTTACCCTCCTTTAGCGTCGGACCGGGCGACGATTCGATCCGTCGCTATTGTAAAACCCCGAATTTTATGAAATAAAAGTATTCAATTTTTCTATTTAGTAAATAGTTAAATTACTAAAAATTTAAAGTTAAGGGTGATATATGTAAATTTTTCAAAGTAAGAAAGTTATAAAATATTAGTTGTGTTGAAAAATATTCGTTTGGTCGGGAAATATTCTTTTTGTCGGCGAATATTTGTACGACGACACCATCATTGGTGGACCCCACAACAGAATAATTATCGGAGTTAGAAAACGACAGAAATAATTTTTTATAAAAATAATGGCAAAAGTTTTACCGTTAAATTGTTGAAATATCAGGTGGTAAAAGAACAGTAATACGCGTGGTTGCATAGTAGCACACGATATTGATTATTGATGCTTACGTGAGAAGTTACTCAGTTATACTCAATTATTGTTACAGTAATTACTGCATAGTATCTCACGTTATTTGATTCAATTATTGTCACAGTATCATCTGCATAATATTTTATATTATTTAATCAATAATTGAGACGACACAATTATTCATATTATTATTTGTATTATTGACAATGTCTAGAAAGTTCTGTCGAGAAAAGGGGTTTGGTCACTTAATTGCACGCTAATAGGGAGAAATCCTTATTGAAAAGCCCCCTCTTTTCTGGGAATGATCTAGTTGTTAAATATTGTGAGTTATAATATTAATGATGAATAATTGTTAATAGATTAAAAATGTGTTTATTAAAAATAAATGATTTGTTGTAATTATTTATTTAATTTTTGATATAAATAGAGGGGTTTGTTATAAGTTTGACTTATTATTTCATGAGGAGATATGCTAATTTTTCAGATCGTTGGTTGAAGTTATAATAGTAAATCAATATGGATCGTTGGTTGAAAATATAATAGTAAATCAATATGGACCGCTGGTGAAAAGTTATAATAGTAAATCAATATGGATCGTTGGTTTAAAGTTGTAATAGTAAATCGGTATGGACCGTTGCTTTAAGTTTTAATAGTAAATCAATATGGACCGTCCGTTTAAAAGTAAATTAATACGGGCCGTTCATGAATTAGTTACTATTCAGTCCTTTTTCTATAAATAGAAGCTCATTCTTTCATTATTTTTTACGAATTCACTAAAACTCTAGAGAGAAAGAAGAAGAGTATTCTGCTATTACACTAATGCAGTCTCCAAATTTTTATTAAGGTAAGGAATATTATTTGTTGTATTGGTAAGGGGTGTTATTTATTTTATATTCGTAAGGGATATTATTTGTTGTATTCGTAAAGGATATTATTTGTTGTATTCATAAGGGGTATTATTTCTTTCGTATTCATGAAGAAAGTTATTTTCTTTCAATACTCGTAAGGGTTGTTATTCCATTATTTATTATTCTGTTGAAATAACCTGTCTACGCGTACTACCGCATGCATGGTGAAATCCTTTTGTTATTTCATTCTTTATTATTTTGTTAGAATAACCTGTCTACGCGGACTACCGCATGCATGGTGAATGACCATTCGTATTCATTTTTTTTAATCTGCGGGAGTAACCTGTCTACGCGGATTGTCGCATGCATGGTGAATGACCCTTCATATTCATTCTTTATTAAATTGTGAAAATGATCTGTCTACGTGGATTACCGTATGACGGGTGAAAATCTATTTGCAGTTTCGTATATTCTTTTATACTCGTATGAGATATCATTTCTTTTGTACTCGTCATGAAATATCGTTTTCTTTTATATTTTCCTTTTATGAGTACTATTCACGGGTTACTATTCACGTATACGGTACTATTTACGAATACAGAGTACTATTCACTGGTTACTATTCACGGGTTACTATTCACGAGTTACTATTCACGAGTTACTATTTACGGGATACTATTCACGATAAAATTGGTTTCTTTTTCTGAACAAATTATCGTTGATTTATGAATCCTACTCTTGAAATTAAATCTATGTTTTGACTATATTATTTTTGTTATCATATATAACATTTTTATAACCCGGGTGTTAAAATTTCTCTTTCACTTGAGTGTAAAGATGGATAGATTATTGGTATGATCGTGACTATGGGTTCTCTTTAGCCAGTAGTGTAAAGATGAATTGTTGACTGGTATGATCATGACCATTGAATTTATAATTGCATATCTTTAGCTTAAGTGTAAAGGTGAATTGATTAACATGGTTATAATTATTGTTTATATAAATTCTGAAATGATTATATATTTCGTTGAGATATGAATATCTTTGGCCCATAGTGCAAAGATGACCTGTTGTTGAATATCTTTGGACTGTAGTGCAAAGATGAACTGTTAATGAATATCTTTGGCCCGTAGTGCAAAGATGAATTTATTAGTATGATTATGAACATGAACTGTGATTTGGTATAACCACGATCTTTGATATTTCAGGTAAAGACAGGTGATGAAAATTATCTTCGTCCTGGATGAGAAGAGGAATTTAGAACTACAATTATGATTATGAGTTATTCACATGATTGTGGACATGAACTGATGATTGATGTTACAGGGTTAAAATATTGTTGGTGGACTTTTAACATGGAGAAGATAATAGACTTTATGGTCTATTTGACTCTTCTAATGGATTGCTCGTTCCGCTGTAACTATGGTTAAAAAGTTTTATCATCTACCATATGTTCTAAATCTCTGATTCATTACTGATGAAGGCTATTGATAATTTAATTATCTTTAGTCGTGACATTCTTTACTAGGCTAGTTGTGCTCACCCTTTTGTTTCACAATTCCTTACAGGTAATAAGAGTTTAGCTAGGTCGAGCGGGGGTAACAGGGGAATAGAATAGTGGTCGATAGCTGCTGAGGTTTCCCTAAAACAGTATGGAAATAATTTTATTAAAAATTTTAGATAAGTGTGTCGTATTTTATACGCCATTTAACCGTTGATTTTGGTGAAGCGATAGGGTGAGGTGAACCCAACTTTGGAAGGGTATTTTGCCACTATCATACGAGATGTCTAATGACCTACGACTTTGTGTTATCATAAGACAGAGTTGTGCACATCCACTTGCTGATTATATCTATGAGCACGACCTACATAATCTTGAAATTTAGTTGAAATATAATTCTCAATTGAAGACCATGAAGATATTTATATGGCAAGAGAAAACTCACCATTGGAAAGTGCATGATAGTAATCTTTTCATTTTTCTCTGGGGTCTATTGGGTCAACCAAGGATAATTCTCGAGTCATATGATATCTATTATAACTTAGAAGCATGGCTTCCCATGTACGAAGGTTTCCTTGAGCATTTTCTAAAGATTTTAATTTCTAATACAATTATTGACTGTACCTTTATGTAAGGTACAATTGTAAGGTATCACTGTTAAGTGTTATCCAAGTAAAGGGATGAGAGTTGCAGTTGGTATTCACAGTATATGTGTTGTCGTATTTTGCACGATAGTTGTATGAGGAAGTTTGTACTCGGAGAACGGAGTGATGGTCCGAGATGGTGGCTATAGTAGTCCTTACTATTCTATAAAATAGTGTATCAATAATTGTAATGAGGACTCTATTTTAGTTTGAATACTGTCTAGAAGATAATATTCGTGTAAAAACTCTCAGTTACGCTTTTGTCGTATTGTATAAAAGAAGTTTGTATTTGATTCTGTACCGTGTATCTGGCGACTCAGAATGGATTGTATGGACCTATTTTGGGGGGCGTCACAGCTATAGGTTCAGTCTATCGCTATATATTGTCCGTTGCTATATGTTGTCCGTCGCTAAAAGCTAAGACGACAGTTCTATATATAGCGACGGACCGAATCGTCGCCCGGTTCGTCGCTAAAGGGGGGTGAGCAAGGTATGTTAAATAAGGGATGAGTTTAAGATCCGGATCATGTATATATATATATATATATATATATATATATATATATATATATATATTTCATCTATTTATCAAATAAAAAGTTTGTACTTAAACACCGAGAGTCCGAGACTATAGCAGAGATATTTCTCTTAAGTGTGGGAATTAGCCGAACAAATGCTCAAAGTTCTAAGTGGCCTTTTATTGATATTATTTATATAATTATCGTAAAGTAAATCAACACTTAATCTTCAAAACAATCCCAAGATATTCCTTTCGGGTAAATGATAGAGTGAATAAATTATCCAAACCGCATTTGAAGTACTAAGTGATCTATCGAAAATATTTATATAAATATTCATTGTGAAACTATAAATTTGGTCAGTACTTAGATACCGATATAAGTTGAATTTATTCACTCTTGAGCTAATGATAGTGTGAATTATTTAAACGATCTTTAAAATCCTAAGTGACATTATTTATAAGGCTTAAATATGAATCACTACCCTAAACTATGGACCATATTCTACTTCGGTGAACTACCTTTCAATTTTGTCAATTAGATAATTAAACTACTAATTTTTTCTACTTGTATTCAATTGGGTCTGCCACGTCAGAAATTGCTGACATGTCATGGGCACGTGGCAATAAACTGCTTATGTGTTAAAAGAAGACAAATCTTTAAATTATTTTATTGACTTAAAAGGGTAAACGAGTAATATAACATTTTATATTATCTTAAATTAAATTTAAACAAAAATAAAATTCAAACTGATCAGATCTAGCTGCTAGCGAACGATTTCAACAATGAAAATAGAAAACAATTTCATCTTCCCCGTCACACTTGTCCATCATCACCATTATAAAAGTAACTCATCCCCTCTTTGTTTCCCACTTTGCATAGAATCTTAGTTAGAGAGGGAAAACTCTCGTGTGTTCGTGCGTGAGAGAGAGAAAAAATTGGTTTAAAGATTTTTCGACATGGCCTTGCTTTCAGATCTCATCAACTCGACCTCTCCGATTCAACGGAGAAGATTATTGACGAGTTCATATGGTGAGTTTTGGTGAAATTTAAAATTCCACTAGAAATCATACCCTCAAAACCCAAAACCTTTATAATTGCAACTAGCTAAAAGATCCCACCATCTTTGATTTAAAAAAAGAAAATATAAAAGGAGGAGAAGAAGAAATGGTACCGATGTCGCCGTTGACCATTTACTTCGCTATCGAAGACCACGACATGTTAAGCTACTTGTATCGTCGATTTGAGGTACCGAGTAATCGAAGTCATCTATGTTTTTTCTTTTTCGTTATTTATTTTTTAGATTTGGGAATGCATGGATGTGCTGGTATTTGGTAAAGATCGAGCCGGTGTTTGGTAGAGATCGGGTCTAAGAGCGAAAGATTTTTATTTGTATGGAATAGATTTTATTTATTTTGATTGAATATGATATGGAAGCATTTTAACTTATCTGATAATGGTGAAACTGTAAGATTTAATATGAGGAAGAAGACGAAGAACATGAGATGATATTTTTTTTGTATTGTATGATTGATTTGATGATTTTTTAATGCAGATCTTGATCTTCAATGTTTGGCTAAAAGGAGTTTTTTAATGATTTTTGATGGTTTTAGATTTTGTTATTTTTGATTAGTATTAATGTATAATATAAAGTGGTTTGACAAATTTTTCCTTTCATATATAATAATTGTGTAATCAAATATTAAAATACTCTTTTTTTAGTTACACATAAGCTGAATAATGGTCTACCCAAAGAGCCACGTCAGCAACTTCTGACGTGGCAGACCCAATTAAATGCAAGTGAAAAAAGTTAATAGTTTAATTATCTAATTGACAAAATTGAAGCAGTACAAGAAAAAGATTTTTTTGCGATCACACATTAGCGACTGTAGTCAGTCGCCAACGGGCATCAGCGACCGATACCGATCGCTAGAAAGGGGTCGCACATAATCTGGTCGCTGTCTGGACATCAGCGACCACTTTTTGCGACCGCAATATCAGCGACCGATGCCGTTGCTAAGCTGAGTCACCGTGAATCAGGTGTCAGAGGTGACGTGGCCCACGTGTCAGCCACCAACAATAGCTACCACATCGATCGCTAATGTCCTCGAGACATATGCGACCGATAAGGCATTCTCAACGACCACATGCGGTCGTTGATACGTAATTTTAAAAAAATTGCTTGTTTTTTTGATTTCCCAAAATTTTTATACCTGTTTTATATCCCAACACACAATAGTATATCAAAATAAACCAACATCCATACAAATTTATTGATATATCCATCCATATACAATTTAATAATTAAAATCAACACAATAATATAAACATCCACGAATACTATATAAACAAAGAACCATTCGAATAAAACTTAAATACAAATGTCATAATGTATAATCCATATACATTCAATTATTCAGTCGGTAAAAATAATAATCAAATGTCGATTAACAAGACAAAGAGGGAATACAGATACCTTCACGGATCAATATCGTCTAGATGAGACTGTAACAAAAAAATAAAACATGTATTATTGAATGTAAAATTAAACTAAACATGCAAAGTAGTACATAAAGTTAAATTACATAAAGTTAAACAATGATAAAATTACCTGGCGCTCATCCTGCTGCTCTCGCCACTACATCTGCTAACTCCTCAGGACACATCGACTGCAGATGCGTTCCAAGTGTGAGAAGAAGATTTTGATCCTAATACATTGCTCTCACACAGTCAGCAAGAGTGTGCGGCGTCTGATGATACGAGGACTGAGAAGATTGACTAGTAGAGCTGCCTGTGCCATTGATAGTCGGTCGTCGTCGTCGTTGTCCTTGACCATTGACATAATTATTCTTCAAAACCAAAGCCCTCTCCTTAAACTCTTGATCAATTGTCGGTTGTGGGGTGCCTGCAGGATAGCGCTTGGCCAGTAACGCCTTATAAATGTTCTATCATCAGGTGAGAAATTAAATAGTTAACAATAAATATAAAATGCTTAAGAATGACGTAAATATTTAAAAACATATCAAAGTATACCGCTATTTTTATAGCATCAGGTAAAACATTGCGGGTGGCCACATATACATCCAGTCAATGGATGGGCTGACCCTGAGACGATGCCTCCTACAAAATTAATATACTCATATATTAATTAGTAAACATGTGTGATGTACTAAAATTGAAACTTTATACTTAATATGTACCCTAACAGTAATGTGCTGCAACTGTGATATACTGCCTCCCTTATAGGCCCCTTTTGCCTTATTGCCTGTAGGTACACTTGAGAATCTATTCGAGGAGGCAGTCTTCCGTCTCTTGACCTAGCTCTCAGATATCCACTGGACACACATCTCAGCCCATATGGCCTGTGTGCACCACCAAGGGCTATGCTCATGCATGTACTCGTCACCTTGTCCTGGATGGTCTATCCCTGCATTATGAAGGATTTTTTGTCTTTCCTTATTTAGATTGTCTTAGGTTCGGACGACGCACTTCTGCCAGAATAGTGTCTGAACAACTGATGCCTGTGCTTCGTCCCATCTATACCTTTTCTACAAATAAAACAAGCATTAATAATATTAAAACCGTGATATTAACATAATCCAACACTACTAATAAAAAAAATTCATTAATTATATTCTCTGTCAGCATTAACAAAAAAGTATACATAAAATTCAGCCCAAACAATATCCTTGTGGGCGATAGGTGTGCTCGCCCACGTAATCATTGGCGTAGGCCAGTTTTGTAAGCATAATTGTGAAATGAACTTCATAATTTTGCTATCACTAAAGTCTCTATAATATAAAATAATTGACATTAAATACGAACATTTGATTATAATATTTAAAACAATATAAAATTATTGCAGTATATATCTACAACACTTGAAAAATAAAATGTTGATATATAAATGTTTAACGTACATGTTTTCCGGAGGAGGACGGATCTGTATGAGAGTTCGGTCATCTGAATTTTTCAGGGCCTTCGGCACATGATTAGGACCCCTACCCAAGCCATGCTTTCTTGCAGCTGGTTCAGAAGCCATCTGTACAAACAAATTTCATGATGTTAATACGGTAATCTATTTGATTACATATACAATAAAATGACAATAATGACAGGTAATGGTATGAAATAATTAACTACAACACATTAATAAATGAAAAGTACATAAGCACGATAATGATAAAAAGAACATGTATATATGTAATGACAGGTAATGGTATGAAATAGTTAACTACACCACAATAATAAATCAAAGGTAAAAATTATATACTAAACAACATGTACATAAATGCAAAAATGATATACTAAACATACATTTAATTTTTTAATCGCTATCTGAGTCAGAATCATCTTGTATACGGTTTGGAGATTCATAACCATCATCTTCTTTAGATTCAGTGTCAGTGTTAGTCAGTAACTCTTCTTCCTCAGTATCAATATCATTTGGCACAAGTATTGACTTAAGATCCAATTCATTAGGTTCATCTCCACCCTCTAACTGGATTACTTCATTGTCGTCCATCACATTTATTGGCGTAGGTCTATGAAGCATCTTCTCTTGGTAGAACTCCCCGTCTACTAATTGTACACGACTGCGTGCGGGAGTATGAATTACAACTTTCTAATCTGTAGGCGGTCTATCCCTTTTCCTAACAGGACTAGGAGTGTAGTATACTTGTACTGTTTGAGTTGGCAACATAAATGGTTCGTTGGCATATGTGGACCTATGGAGGTAAATATCGACGATTCCATGTCGATCGACACGTATCCCTTTTTCTGTATCAAACCAACGACACTTTATCAAGTTAACCTGACCCCCATAAGTGCCCTTGTACGATAACTCTATGATTTCCTCCAACTCACCATAAAAGGCATGGCCAAGCTCATTGTAACAATCTCCTTGGACACACACTCTAGTATTTGTTATTCGTTTCCCTCGAGCATATGCTTTTGTATGAAATTCACAACCATTGATCTTGTAACCATTGTGGCTGACTTGGTCCCTGTCTAGGCCCATAGCTAGGACTTGTACATTATCCGGAATCGTTCCCTCAGTAAGAGCCTATAAAAACTCTATTACATTAAATGAAGTCATAAATTAATGGAGTATATGTGACGTGCTTAATATATTTAACTTACTTTGTCCTTTAGCCACCTTGCAAATTTTTTATCACGACTGATTTGAACATCTTTATCAGTTATGCCAGATTGATTCGCTTTTAACTCGTCATTGTATGATCTATACAATTTTATAAACATTAACGTATTGGAATGTATATCATTGCAGGTTAATATATAGCTATGTCCAATAAGAATTAAAATTTTACGTATACCTCACAAATTCGTCAATCTCATCACAATTGAGAAGAATGTAAGTATGTGCATCATGTAATTCTTGCTCAGAGAGGAATATGCCCTTACCTTTTCCATAAGCGCGACCCGATAGACCAAATACAGAAAGCCGACCATTTAGTTCAACATTGCCCCCATCATCATGTCTCGGGACTCGATTAGCCTTTGTCAAGACTTCGTCGGGAAAATAGTTTAAGACAAACGTAGATATTTCATCAAAACTGTATGCTTTACATATCGACCCCTCGACATAAGCTCTATTTTTCACCTTCCTCTTAAGGTTTCCCATCACCCTCTCGAAAGGGTACATCCATCTATATTGAACTAGACCCCCAACACGAGCTTCATATGGAAGATGGATTTGCAAATGCTCTATGGAGTCAAAAAAACTAGGCGGGAATATTTTTTCAAGCTTGCACGTGATCTCAATGATGTTCTTCTCAAGTACAGACATGTCATTCTCATTTAATATTTTTGAAAATAAGTCTATGAAGAAACGACTAAGATCAGTTAAAGCATCCTATATTGGTTTATCAAACATATCCCGAAATGCTATAGGCATAAGTCTCTCCATGAACACATGACAGTCATGACTCTTCATCCCTTGCAATTTTCCACCCGTAACACACTTTTCAATGTTTGACGCATATCCATCTTGTAGTTTGAGAGACTTAATCCATGTGCACACATCTTCGACCTGCTTTTTGGATAATGTGTACCTTGCATGCAGTTTGAACATCTTACCCATTGCAGATTCATAAAGTTCTAATCCAGGACGCTTACAAATATCTTTTATGTCCAACTGTGCTTTATCATTATCTTTCGTCTTGCTCGTAACACTCATCACGGTCTTAAAACACATTGTCAAACACATTCTTCTCAATATGCATCACATCTAGATTATGCCGAATTAAATTTGTAGACCGATAAGGCAGTTCCCAAAAGATACTTTTCGAACCCAATTATGAGACTCACAAAACCCATTGACTATGTTTGAGGCAACACTCTTATCGAATGAGATAAACAACAATCTCATCACACGATCATGAATCTCCATCCCCGATAATTGCGGTGCAGGCATATCATTGTCTAGTTTTCCTTTCCTGAAATTTTCTTTGTTTCTTCGAAATGGGTGATCTACCGATAAGAAACGATGATAACAGTCAAACTAGCAAGGCTTTCTACCTTTTGATAGATTGAAAGACTTTGTATGCTACATACAATACGGACAAGCCAACTTCTCATGTGTACTCCATCTAGTTAACATACTATAAGCGGGGAAGTCACTTATAGTCCACATAACCGCAACCCTAATTAAGGTTGAAATTTGTTTTCGTGAAAACATCCCAAGTCTGTACTCTATCCTCCCACAATACCTTAAACTCGTCTATTAGAGGTCTCACATAAACATCTTATCTTGTTCTGACAATTCACACATTCTGGATGACTATACGTATAATCCAGAAGCACTTGACAACCACTTCCAAATTCAGCGGTAATACCTATCTGGGCACTTGACTTTCGTCATCTCATCCAACTACGGTCTGAATAGAGGTCTATGATACCACGATACCTATTACAGATAAGAATATTCCCCTTGTTAGAGATTTACAATTCAGTCCAATGTCATTTATGATGCTTATAAATACATATAAATGTATATGTACATATATAACATGAGTGTGCATCATAAATGCTGCTTCGGGCATGGAATGAGGATACATACCAAAACAAATTTACATAGCATGAGATCGAATACCCAAATACATGATATATATTGTTGTCGATCTCTAATTAAAATGAAGTATGGTCCTATGTTATCCTATATATTTGAACTGAAACATCTGCACCAGCCTAAAGACAATAGATTCCTAGGGATAGAATATGAATCATTGTAGTATGCATGGTCTGCATATGCATTGGGACAAGTCTACATCATTTGTTTTTACATATACGTATGTATTATATAAATATACGCCTCTTTTCAATTACCCGACTAACGAATTTTTTTTTCCATAATCTCCCCTATAATATGGACTATCTGAAAGTAGTATGCATACAAGCCAATCATGTATGATGATAAAGTATATACTTTGTAATCAATCTTATTTATTTATTAATAAAAGAATTATTTATTAAAGGCATTTATTATCTACATGGTGCTGTTTTAATAATATGTGATAAACCCATAGTTTTAAGCAATGCTTTTAGAATCATGATGAGATCATGCTAATGAGATCTAAATTCTTAGATAGCTTAAAACTAAAATGTTCCCAATCAATAGATTACTAAAAAGGGGATTAGTGAATCCGGATAGATTGGTTCATACGTTGCTTGCTCATTGGATGAGGATGATTGATCTCATGATCATTTGTGTGGAGACACTAAAGCAAGTATGTAGGTGCTTATTAGAGAATAAGTTCACTGAACGTGACCCGCTAAGGAATACCTAATGGAGTTTTACTTACCTGTCAATAGGAATTCCTATAGTGATAGTAGTACAAATGATCCTTAGACTTGAGATCATCATAGTATCTTATATATAATTAATTACACTTTGACTTATTCCTTAAGACTCTTAGAGTATATCAAAGGGTATGCTTGGGTGTAATAAGTTATATATGAAGATAATGAATGATAAATAAAGAATCTACCACTTCTAGTAAAAGAAGAGAAATGTCCTATGTGATTCGATAAATGACAACCTAGGAATCCTTGGCCAAGGTGGAATGAAATTAGAAAGTAGTTTCTAATTTGTATTCATTAGGAGTTGTGCATTTAGGAATTGAAATACATATAATTAAATAAAATAAGACTTGACAGTAATTCTATGTCTTATATTTAATTGGGATATTGTATGGTGGAAGGATTGAATTGTACGGTAACTATTAACTCAAAGGTTCTTTTATGATTAATGTTAAAATCTATATTATCTGAAAAGTCGTTGAACGCTAGGGAGGCTTATCCCTATTGCGGAATAAATATTATTTATTTAAATAAATTAATCGTTTAATTTATTTATTTAATTAAGATTAGAATTGTTCTAATTGATTTATTCACAACCGGTTTAATATGGAGAACCTAAAGGGTCACACCATAAAAAGAATAATAATTATTTAAGAAGTTAATGGCATAATCGTAATAATATGTTAAGTATATTTAATTTAATCTATGGTGATAGAATAAATTAAATAGCTTAATATTTATTATTTAATATTTTAGAAATATTAAATATAAATTAATAAGAGGAGTCTTATTAATATTATTACAATTATTATTATTTTAATTTCTAAAAGAGTTTAGGAATTAATTTAATATAAGTACTCTCATTTATTCCTAATAGGATTAGGAGGGAAAATTAGTTAAAGGAGTTTAATTAATTATCCCTAATAAGATTAGGGAGCCCATTTAATTAAAAGAGTTTTATTTAAATAAATAATACCTTATTTTAATTAAATAGGGTTACCTGATATCTTTATAAGAGGAGTCTTATATCAGATATTATATATACGTAATTTCAATAGTTGGAGAGTACGCCCCCTTTTTCTATAGAGATAGGAAAAACTAGGGTTTGAGCCAATACACCCTTCTTCTTGAAAATTCTTCTTCCTTGGTGGATCACCTCTAGAGGCCATACACTTGGGTGGCTTACATTGATCAAAGGAAGGAATCTACCCGGAGATTCAAGGAGATCGCGGAGAAGTAGGAGGTGAACTCGTACCTGAGGAAGCTCGTTTCTACAAGGGTATGATTTCATAATTTCTTGTTCTTCGTTTTAATTAATAATATGCATAAAGGATGATCCGGGTAATTGGTTTGTGAAAAATTTTAAAATCTAATTTTATTACGCTTCCGCTATTTTTGCAATTTGATTGCTACTTTGATTTTCACAAAACCTTACAGTGGTATTAGAGCCAAACTTTGTGCGAATTATTAATTATTTTGATTCCATATATGTATGAGTATGTATTTTGAATAATTTATTAGGCATATTTTGTTGTATAAAATTAGTATTTTATGAAGAAAAAAAAAGGCGTAAAGCTGTTGTTTTTTTTTTTCGGTTTTACGCTGAGTTATGTTAAAAACAGCTTTCCGTGTAAAGCTGAGACGATTTTTCTATAATATGATTCACGTCTGATATGATATATATATATATATATATATATATATATATATATATATATATAATATTATATATGATAGTTATATATATTGTTAACATGTGATCCTGACATCTTCGGTAAAATGGGTATATCATATACCGTAATTATTTATATCAAGTTACCTGAAGCTTTTTAATACCATATATAGTAATTATATATTATAATATATATATGGTCACTTTCTTATTTGATTACATGGATGTGCAGGATCAACATGCCTTTTATTAACGTGATTCATAAATTTTATTTTATTTTTAACATGCCACAACGTTCGGTAATATATTATATATATTATCATAATAATTTTATAATTAAAATAAAGAGTTTATTTTAATCTTGAAATTGGATTTCATACAACTTGATATTGCCCATTAAATGATACTCATATATATATAGAATGATTTTATTTATTGATACATATGATGATATGCATGATAATAAATGGGATTGATTATGGACTATTGACCAACGTGATTGGATTTATTTTGGTTGGATGTTTGAATGAATGGATTTTATTAAATGGGGTCTGCGTACCTCGTCTTTTCTGATTTTCTTCTTGATGTAAATTCTATCTCTCTTCTATGTACTTCCCCTTGACTGTTGATCAAGGTTTCTATTTAAATTAAATAGTTTAATGTAATAGGATTAGTTAGAATTTTTTGAAGAACCGGAGATCAAGGAGAAAGGAGCGCTCGAAGACCCGTTTGTAATGGAGCCTGGGTTTAAATGTAATAGTTATATTAAAATGTTTATTCTTGCACCCTAGGGTTTGACCTTTTAGTTCACTTGGTGGCTCTAGTGAACCAACTAGAATAAAAGTTCGTAATCAATTCGGGTAGAATATAGTATTCTGTATGTGCATGCTAGTATTATATATATTATATATTATGCAAACATGCTTCGCAAGTTTAATAGTATGACGCGTATTTTATATGTATATTTGCATGTACGCTAAACAAGATGAGACTAATAATAACAAACCCCTCAATGAAATTATATTAAGTTGTAACGTTCAAAGATATTTGGAATATCGAACGTCGCCTTCTAGCATGATAAAAATAATAGAGCATTGAATATTTAATATGAGTTTGTTGTGCACACACAAGGCGAGTATTAAATATTTGAGATGTTATTTTTATTACATTTGATGTTTATAAGGAATTGAACATTACCGCTTTGTTGTGCACACACAAGGGCTGTAGTTTTCTCTTCACTTATATGAAAATGCTGGGTATAACTTAACTTAAATTATTTTAGTTCGGATGTACACACAGTTGACCATTATAATTTGAGAGACAAAATATAAGGAGTTACATGATGATGTAATTGACAAGAGTTGTCTACCTATTTATTTATGTATAGTTTGTTGTGCACACACAAGGCTATATACATTTGAAATGTGATCCTTATTTTCACTAACAAATCTTTAATTAGATATTGCCGAACTATATTCATGAGGGTAATATAGTTTGAAAAAAATAGTGGGAGATACCAATATAAATAAGACCTAATTTATTTTGGTAATTAATTAAATAAATGTTTGCTAAAATATTGTCTTTTTACATGCAGAATTTTGAAAATGTCACATTCACTAATTTCACTGCGTAACATACTTGATGCTAACAAACTGACCGGACCGAACTACACGGACTGGTTAAGGAATCTGAGAATTGTTCTCACTGCTGAAAAGATTTCTTATGTCCTAAATTCACCCGTACCTGCAAAAGTTGCAGAGACAGCCTCTGAGGAAGAGATTGCTACTTTTAAACAGTGGCAAGATGATGCATCTGTGGCTCAATGCATCATGCTTGCATCCATGAGTAACGAGCTTCAGCGTTAGCATGAAAACATGGATGCTCCTACTATACTGCTGCACCTGAAAGAGCTATATGGTGAGCAAAGTAGGACTGCTAGATATGAGATATCTAAGGAGCTCTTCCGATCTCGGATGACCGAGGGTACTACTGTTGAGACTAATGTCCTAAAGATGATTAATTTGATTGAACGTCTTGGACAGCTTGGGTTCGTCATGGATGGGGAGTTGAGTCAAGATTTGATCTTGCAGTTACTCCCAGACACCTTCTCATAATTTGTTGTGAATTTTCACATGAATAAGTTAGATGTCAGCTTGCCTGAATTACTTAACATGTTGAAAACTGCTGAAGGTCACTTTCCATCCAAGAAGAACAATGTCTTACTGGTGGATGATTCTTCCAAGAAAAGGAAGAGGCCCAAGGTATCTTCTGAAAAGAAGAAATCCAAGAAGGCTAAGGGAAAGGCGAAAGTGAAGGATCAAAAGAAACCTGATCCAGCTAGCAAAGGAATTTGCTTCCATTGCAACAAGCCGGGTCACTGGAAGAGGAACTGTAAGGATTATCTTGCGGAACAGAAGCAGAAGAAGCTTGGAGAAGCTTCGAATCCTAATCAAGGTTTGTTTATGATTGAAATTAATTTTTCTGAAAGTCAATCTTCTACTTGGGTATTGGATACCGGCTGTGGTTCTCATATATGTAATAATATGCAGGGACTGGTCAGAAGTAGAAAGCTGAGCAAGGATGAGGTCGTCCTACGAGTGGGAAAATGAGCAAAGGTTGCTGCATTAGCTGTAGGGACTTATTGTTTAGCACTGCCTACGGGAAAATTCATTAGTTTAAATAATTGTTATTTTGTTCCATCACTTATTAGAAACATTATTTCAATATCTGTATTGGATATGGATGGTTTTGACGTTATAATAAAGAACAATAGTTGTTCTATTTATAATAATAATATTTTATATGGTATTGGTAATTTACGAAATGGACTTTACATTCTTGACTTGCATGAAAATATACTTCAAATTGAACAAAC
Organism: Panax notoginseng; assembly: GCA_016801055.1. Taxonomy (NCBI): domain Eukaryota; kingdom Viridiplantae; phylum Streptophyta; class Magnoliopsida; order Apiales; family Araliaceae; genus Panax; species Panax notoginseng. Next base: position 82,457,738 of record CM029022.1, on the reverse strand, counting down.
TAAGAAAAAGGAAAAGAGATGATGTTAATTATACCTATATGTGGCACAGTAGACTTGGTCATATTAATGAAACAAGATTATCCAAGTTGTATAAAGATGGGCTCCTAGAGCTATCGGATTATGAATCATATCCAACTTGTGAATCTTGTCTCATGGGAAAAATGACTAAATCTCCTTTTAGTGGAAAAGGAGAAAGAGTTACAGAGTTGTTAGCGTTGGTACACACGGATGTATGTGGACCTATGACAACGAATGCACGGGGAGGGTATTCTTATTTTATTACATTCACTGATGATCACTTAAGATTTGGATATGTGTATTTAATGAAATACAAATCTGAATCATTTGAAAAGTTCAAAGAATTCAGAAGTGACGTAGAGAAACAAACGGGTAAAAGTATTAAGATTCTTCGATCAGATCGAGGTGGTGAATACTTAAGCAGTGAGTTTCTCAATTGTCTCAAAGAAAATGGTATAATCTCACAATGGACTCCACCAGGGACGTCACAGCTGAATGGTGTGTCTGAAAGGAGAAATCGAACACTATTGGACATGGTTCATTCCATGATGAGTTTTACCGATCTTTCGGTGTCATTCTGGGGATATGCCCTTGAAGCGGCTACATATCTACTAAATAAGGTTCCCTCAAAATCTGTCCCTAAGACTCCATATGAGATGTGGACAGGGAGGAAGCCTAGTCTTAAGCATGTTAAGATTTGGGGATGTCCAGCTTATGTGAAAAGGTTTCAAAATGATAAGCTTGGGACTAGATCTGATAAGTGTACTTTTGTGGGATATCCTATAGAAAGTTTAGGATATTATTTCTACAATTCTACTGAACAAAAGGTGTTTGTTGCCAAACATGCTGCCTTCTTGGAAAAGGAGTTTATCCTTGAAGGGGTCAGTGGGAGGAAAATAGATCTTGAAGAAATTCAAGGACCACAAACCACTACAGATCAAATGGATGAACCTGTCCAAGTAGAGATTCCTTCTATATCATACCCTATTCGTAAATCTGGAAGAGTACTAAAGATACCTGATAGGTATGGACTTGTCATAGAAGATGACGATGAGGTACGCATCATTGATGATGATGATCCATTGAATTATGAACAGGCTATGAGTAGTAAAGACTCAGAGAAGTGGCAAGAAGCCATGAAATCCGAGATGGACTCCATGTATGAGAACCAAGTATGGACTTTGGTTTCACCACCTGAAGGCATTAAGCCTATTGGGTGTAAATGGGTCTTTAAAATAAAGGCTGGAGCAGACAGCAAGGTAGAGACCTATAAGGCCCGACTGGTCGCAAAAGGTTTCAAACAAAGACAAGGAGTTGACTATGACGAAACCTTCTCACCAGTAGCAATGCTCAAGTCCATTCTGATTTTGCTTGCGATTGCAACTTACCATGACTACGAAATCTGGCAGATGGACGTGAAAACGGCCTTCCTCAATGGGAAACTTGAGGAAGATGTGTATATGACACAGCCAGAGGGATTTATTTCAAAGGTTGGAACAAATCAAGTCTGTAAGCTACAACGATCCATTTATGGATTGAAGCAAGCTTCTCGTAGGTGGAACATCTGTTTTGATGAGACAATCAAAGAGTTTGATTTTATCAAAAATGAGGATGAACCATGTGTGTACAAGAAGGTTAGTGGGAGCGCTGTTTCATTCCTCATATTATATGTTGATGATATATTACTGATAGGGAATGATATTCCTATGCTATAATCAATTAAAATCTGGTTATCTAAACACTTCTCCATGAAGGACTTGGGAGATGCATCCTATATTTTGGGGATAAAGATCTATAGAGATAGATCTAAAAGGATGCTTGGCTTGTCCCAAGGAACGTACATTGACTCGATGCTAAAGAGGTTTAGCATGGAAGATTCCAAAAGAGGTCTCATGCCGATGAGCCATGGAATACATCTCTCCAAGAAACAGGCCCCAAAGACACCTGAGGAGAGAGACCGTATGAGTAAGATTCCTTATGCTTCAGCAATAGGATCTATCATGTACGGTATGATATGTACTAGACCAGATGTCGCTCATGCACTTAGTGTAACAAGCAGATATCAGTCGAATTCAGGAGAAGAACACTGGAAGGCAGTGAAAAATATCCTAAAGCACTTAAGAAGAACTAGGGATGTATTTCTTGTCTACGGTGGGTCTGAATTGAAACTAGAGGGCTTCACAGACTAAAGTTTTCAAACAGACCAAGATGACAGTAAATCCGTTTCGGGATATGTGTTTACCTTTAACGGTAGTGCAGTGAGTTGGAAGAGTTTCAAACAGCAAACAGTTGCTGATTCAGTGACAGAGGCAGAGTACATAGCTGCAAGTGAAGCTACAAAGGAAGCTGTTTGGATGAAGAAGTTCATTACCGAACTTGGTGTGGTTCCTAGCATTACGGGACCAGTGCCTTTATTCTGTGACAACACCGGAGCTGTTGCGCAGGCTAAGGAATCCAGGTCTCATCAGAAATCCAAACACGTGTTGCGGCGATTTCATTTGATCAGAGAGATCATTGAAAGAGGAGACGTCACCCTGGAGCGTGTAGACTCTCAAGACAATATTGCAGATCCATTTACTAAAGCGTTAACACAACAACAGTTTGATCGTCACTTAGAGAAGATGGGTATGAGATATCACGGCGATTGGCTTTAGTGCAAGTGGGAGATTGAAAGTAGTACGCATATAAGCCAATCATGTATGATGATAAAGCATATACTTTGTAATCAATCTTATTTATTTATTAATAAAAGAATTATTTATTAAAGGCATTTATTATCTACATGGTGCTGTTTTAATAATATGTGATAAACCCATAGTTTTAAGCAATGCTTTTAGAATCATGATGAGATCATGCTAATGAGATCTAAATTCTTAGATAGCTTAAAACTAAAATGTTTCCAATCAATGGATTACTAAAAAGGGGATTAGTGAATCCGGATAGATTGGTACATACGTTGCTTGCTCATTGGATGAGGATGATTGATCTCATGATCATTTGTATGGAGACACTAAAGTAAGTATGTAGGTGCTTATTAGAGAATAAGTTCACTGAACGTGACTCGCTAAGGAATACCTAATGGAGTTTTACTTACCTGTCCATAGGAATTCCTATAGTGATAGTAGTACAAATGATCCTTAGACTTGAGATCATCATAGTATCTTATATATAATTAATTACACTTTGACTTATTCCTTAAGACTCTTAGAGTATATCAAAGGGTATGCTTGGGTGTAATAAGTTATATATGAAGATAATGAATGATAAATAAAGAATCTACCACTTCTAGTAAAAGAAGAGAAATGTCCTATGTGATTCGATAAATGACAACCCAGGAATCCTTGGCCAAGGTGGAATAAAATTAGAAAGTAGTTTCTAATTTGCATTCATTAGGAGTTGTGCATTTAGGAATTGAAATACATATAATTAAATAAAATAAGACTTGACAGTAATTCCATGTCTTATATTTAATTAGGACATTGTATGGTGGAAGGATTGAATTGTACGGTAACTATTAACTCAAAGGTTCTTTTATGAATAATGTTGAAATCTATATTATCTGGAAAGTCGTTGAACGCTAGGGAGGCTTATCCCTATTGCGGAATAAATATTATTTATTTAAATAAATTAATCGTTTAATTTATTTATTTAAATAAGATTAGAATTGTTCTAATTAATTTATTCACAACCGGTTTAATATGGAGAACCTAAAGGGTCACACCATAAAAAGAATAATAATTATTTAAGAAGTTAATGGCATAATCGTAATAATATGTTAAGTATATTTAATTTAATCTATAATGATAGAATAAATTAAATAGCTTAATATTTATTATTTAATATTTTAGAAATATTAAATATAAATTAATAAGAGGAGTCTTATTAATATTATTACAATTATTATTATTTTAATTTCTAAAAGAGTTTAGGAATTAATTTAATATAAGTACTCTCATTTATTCCTAATAGGATTAGGAGGGAAAATTAGTTAAAGGAGTTTAATTAATTATCCCTAATAAGATTAGGGAGCCCATTTAATTAAAAGAGTTTTATTTAAATAAATAATACCTTATTTGAATTAAATAGGGTTACCTGATATCTTTATAAGAAGAGTCTTATATCAGATATCATATATACATAATTCCAATAGTTGGAGAGTACGCCCCCTTTTTCTATAGAGATAGGAAAAACTAGGGTTTGGGCCAATACACCCTTCTTCTTGAAAATTCTTCTTTCTTGGTGGATCACCTCTAGAGGCCATACACTTGGGTGGCTTATATTGATCAAAGGAAGGAATCTACCCGGAGATTCAAGGAGATCGCGGAGAAGTAGGAGGTGAACTCGTACCTGAGGAAGCTCGTTTCTACAAGGGTATGATTTCATAATTTCTTGTTCTTCGTTTTAATTAATAATATGCATAAAGGATGATCCGGGTAATTGGTTTGTGAAAAATTTTAAAATCTAATTTTATTACGCTTCCGCTATTTTTGCAATTTGATTGCTACTTTGATTTTCACAAAATCTTACACTATCCACATGCACGAGGGCATACATATATGGCCATTTGTAGGCACCCAAGACATAACCCTAGAGAAATATACAAATTCTCAATATAATACGACAAAAAAAAATAGTCTATAGGACTATTAATCCCCTATCATAAGATAAAACAACATGAAGTAATGCTAAATTAAAATAAATATTAATTCAATCATTCACCTCTAATCCCAGTAATGCTACATATATAATTACTCATCTTCTTCAAATTACAAACATTCTCCAAAATTTCAATGATTTCATACTATGAAATTTGATCACAAGATTAACAGAACAAATATATCCCAATCAAACACCCCCTATATATAAACATATAGACAATACTAATACAACCCAGTAGCTAAAATTGAAAACTATACAAGTCACATTTAATACCAACAAAATAAATAATTACCAATCACTCAATCACATAGATTTCTCAATAATACTGTGAAAAATACATATAAATCAATAAAAATATTATCTGTTTGCGAGAGACCTGGGCGGTGGGTAGCAACCATTCAGGCGGTCGGTGGGGTGGCGTTGTAAGACCCCGAATTTTATGAAATGAAAGTATTCAATTTTCTTATAATTATTATTCTATTCAGTAAATGGTTAAATTGATAAAAATTTAAAGTTGAGGGTGATATGTAAAAATTTTACAAAGTAAGCAAGTTGATATAAAATATTCGTTGTGTCGAGGAATATTCGTTTGTTCGGAGAATATTCTTTTTGTCGGGGAATATCCGTACGACGGCACAATCATTGATGGACCCCACAACGGAATGACTGTAGGATATAGAAAGCGACAGAGATAACTTTTTTATAAAAATAACGGCAAAAGTTTTATCGTTAACTGTTAAAATACCCGGTGATAAAAGTACAGTAATACGCGTGATTGTATAGTAGCACACAGTATTGTACAATATCTTTGATTATTGATATTTACGTGAGAAGTCACTCAGTTTTATTCAATAATTGCCACAGTAGTTGCTGCATAGTATCTCATATTATTGATTCAATTATTGTCAGTGTTATCCGTAAAATATTTTATATTGTTAAATCAATAATTAAGACAACACAGTTATTCATATTATTATTTGCATTATTGACGATGTCTAGAAAGTTGTGTCAAGAAAAGGGGTTTGGTCACCTAATTGCGCGCCAATAAGAAGAAATTGTGATGCCCCCAAATTCAGGTACTTGAAACCCGAACTCGGTGCTTCACGATATCATTTCTTTGAGCGGAATAATAATAATAATAATATAAATATCAAACTTAATTTACATACCAGAGTTGTCTAAATCCCCAGGTTCACAAACTTAATTCATTCATTACATGATAATAATAAATATTATTGTCTTAATAAAGTCTAGCTATTACATAAGAGAACACAAACTTAGATTGTGTGTGATAAACCTGGGAATTAAGATCTGAATGATTATGATATTTTAATAAATTAGATCATCTGAATGGTTATGAGGTCTGAATCTAAAAAACTGTTTGATAACTAAAAAGTAAGTTGTCTCTTAATGACACTATTTTATCATTTTAAAGGGTAAAATTTTATCTAATAATTTTAAATATTCAATTTAATAAAAATGAGTGCATAATATTGTTGAATATATTTATATAAAAAAAAATTATCAATTTTTTTTTATTAAGAGGTACCTCTTAATTATTAAGATTTTATTTTCTGTCTTACCGATTAAGAGGCATTCAGAGGTAACAAAAAAAAACAAAAACATCATTCCTCTTAACGAATAAGAGACAGTCCATTAAGAGGCAATTAGATGTAAACAAACAACACCTTATTCTGTCAGCTTTCATTTCTCTTTGTTCTTAGCAGAGCCTTCTGGTTGATCACACTTAATTGAAAATATTTAAATTAAACAAGAATGAACATTTGATTGCCCAACAAGTAATAGTAAACAATAAACATTAGCTGAAAGAAGTAAATATTTTCTGTAAATGACACTTCTACAACGAATCAATAGTTGTGAAGTAAGCTGAAGCAACACTAAACAACGTAACAATTCTATCTCAAATTTTGAAACTACGCATTGACTATAATTGGTGGACAGTCGACAGACTATGAACCTTGTTTTCAATTTTCGATAAGGTTTAACAATACTTCATCTGCAAACTGTCATAACTTACAGGCACGGGGGATGATCAACCCGTTATGCCCTGTATTGATCAATACTACATGCAAGAACGATATTTTCGTTCATCTTATCCGCCTTAGGTGCACAAAAGTTTTCCCATGTTCGGGATGTTCATACTTAGTCTGGAATCCAAACCAAAACAATTTGATTAGATATCAATAATGTTTTATTATGTTCAACGATATCTTTAAATCTGTGTCTAGCTGGATCAAATAGCTTAGACAGCTTATAAATCAATGTATACATACCGAGATTTAATAGGTATGTATCAGCAAGTACCATAATTATCCAAGTGAGGACACTTGTATAACAATATTTAGAAATTAACGAACAGAATATATATCAGGATTATATAATAATACTGTAATGAGAAACAATGATCAGATAGATTTCAAGAACTGGCATATCTACAAAGGTATAGATACATGAACAATAACAATAACAATATAGTTCTGAAACTGGCTTACACATGTTCATTGCATAAAGTAAACGCAAAGATAGGATACTTGCCTGATCTGCTGCTTACACAACTTTATTTTATCTTTTATATCGAAATTTATCATTAATAAGATCATTCGTTCGATTAGAATAATATATCATGTGGCGCCCCCAAAATAGGTATACAACACCCATTCTGAGTCGCCAAAATACATGATACAGAAACAACTACATCTTTACTATTACAACATAAGAACTGTGAGTTTAAATACAAATATTGTCATCTAGACAATATCCACACTCAAATAAGTCCTCATTACAATTATTGATACATTATTTTACAAAAATGGTGAGGACTATTAAAATAACTTCTAGAACCATCATTCCATACCCCGACTAGTACTCGCTACATTCTCGCCTCCTGAGAAAAATGGAACAAAAAGAAAAAATGGTGAGCTCAACTAGCCCAGTAAAGAACATTATGACTAAGATAATACAGAACAAATTATCGTTAGCCTTCAACAGGGAAAAATCTAATAGAATACAGTAGACAACAAGTTTTAAATCAATATTCACAGCGGAAAATAATAATTCATAGAAGAGTTACGTAGAGAATGAAATCTACTATTATCTATGAATTTAAAAGTCCATCATCAATAATTTATCCCTGTAACATCAATCAATATTCATCTTTGCACTACAAGCCAAAGATATTCATCAGTTGGTCATGTTCATCTCAACACCTGTTCATCTTTGCACTACGGGCCAAAGATATTCATCAGAAATCATTCATCTTTGCACTACAGGCCAAAGATATTCAGTTATATCATCAATTAGGACTGAGGATGATGAAAAATATTTTAAAGAAAATGAATCCAGTGAAATAAAATAACAAATATTAAGGATTCGTATTTCGATTTATCCATGTCCAAAAATACCTTATAAATAATCATAGTGAAGTAAAATTCAAGAATGATCAAAACATGGATACAATCAAAGCTAGTACCCAGAATAGATATTTTGGACGAAAAGAAGAAAATTTCATTTTTCGGTGAATAGTAACTCGTGAATAGTAACCCCGACATGAAAAATTCTAAATTTGATAAAAATTTCCAACCAATATTTTGGCATAATGACATTGAAGAAATAATATCATTTTCGAATAAAATAACATCCCTTAGTACTTCTAGTTGAAACACCGGATATAGGTTATGACTTGAACTTGCACCGTATAGCAATACTCAAAGTATTAAAATAATCACAAGAATACGCTCACTAATATAGAGAGAGAAAGAGAGAGAAGATTTCAGTTTCTGGTGTGATTTTTAATTCTAACCTAAGCACCCTATTTATAGGAAAATGCTTTGAACACCAAAGCAGAAAATTTAATAAAATATTAATATAATTATACAAATTTTCTTTAACCCACCTTTTGGTCAAAAACACCAGCCACACATGTTAATGATGTCCAAAAAAATACAAAAAACGTTTTTCTCAAAATAATTAACTAAAACTCCTAAAAATTAATTATTTCAGAACTTCGGAACTTCAATAATTCAAAATAAATAGTCCTTTTATCAGAAAATTCGAATCTCGCGAGTTTTTATAAGAAATTCAATTCTCTACAACTTTAAAGAAGAAAATTTTTCCAAATTTCAAATAAAAATTGACCGAAATCCATAAACGGACGATTTTACAGGATATAATCAAATTTCAGTCAAGAAATGGGCCCACAAACATGTTTAGCATGTTTTAAACAACTTTTACAACAAAAATAATCTTTCTCCTCATATACTCATATATCCCACATTCATTGTAAAAATATCATCATTATTATATTATAATAATAATATAATAAAATATTATTTTATTAGAAAAGATAAAATATTGATTTTTAACAATTGTCACTCTAAAATTTTTTCCATCTATATCCACATAAAATGAATATTTTCCTTATCATATAAATCAATAATTAATTATTCACAAATAATATTACAGAATCACAGTACTAGCAACCAGGCCGTTCCTAGGAAAGAGGGGGCTTTTCAATAAGGATTTCTCCTTACTGACGCGCAATTAGGTGACCAAACCTCTCCTGAGACAGAACTTTCTAGACATTACCAATAATGTTATCTAATAATATTATTCAGATAATATGAATTATTGCTCCGATAATAGAAAATACTGTGTAGTGACAATTATTGAAACAACAGTAATATAAAATATCAACGCAGCAATTATTGAATCAATAAAATAAAATATTGAACAGTAATTACTGTAACCATTATTGATTAGTGCCTTCTTACGTAAGAATCAATAATTGGTACAATACAGTGTGTTACTGTGTAACAACGCGTATTACTGTGTTTTAACCACCGGGTATTTCAACAGTATTAACGGTAACAACTACGCCGTTATTTATAAACAATTTATACTTGTCATTTTCTTCATCCAATCGCTTTCCGTTATGGGGCCCACAAAAGACTGCGTCGTCGTACGAATATTCCACGACCAAACGAATATTTCCCGATAACAATGAATATTTTATAACCACCTGCTTATTTGAAATATTTTCGCATTTTACCAATAATTAACCTCATTAATCAATTTCACCCTTACTATTTCAAATAATAAATAGAGAAAATTAAATTTTATTTATTAATAATTTGGGGTCTTACAACCTCCCCTCCTTATGAAATTTCATCCTCGAAATTGACGTACGTACCTGGTGTTTCGAAAAGGTGAGGATACCTCGCTTTCATTTCCGTTTCTAACTCCCAGGTCATTTCCTCAATAACATGGTTTCTCCACAAAACTTTAACTTGTGGTATGACCTTCGTGCGCAGGACATGCTCCTTCCTATCCAAGATCTTAACATGTACCTCTTCGTACGTTAAGTCTTCAGCTATCTCGTCTGGTTCTAACTTAATAATGTGGTTTGGGTCTTTCACATATTTACGTAACACAGATATATGAAAAATATTATAAACACGAGACATACTTGGAGGTAACGCGAGTCTATAGGCCACATTTCCTACTCGGTCAAGAATCTGAAATGGACCAATAAATCGTGGATTGAGCTTTGGAATATACTTCTTCCTCTTCATCCAGCTCCATCTCGGGGTACTCGTCATGATCGCTTGCAAGATTTATCGCAGGTTCGTCTCTTAAAACTTCCTCAACTGACCCACTCTGAGCTGGCACCTCGGCTAATGGCATTGGTGCAGCTGCTAACACTTTCGTAACCATCTTAACATCTCCTGACATCCTGTCACCAGTTTTAAATAACTTCATTAGTACATTACTATCAAACATAATCCATAAACACTGAGTGTCCCCATATCTCACTATTGATGAATTTTCCTAATCCATCACTTAGAACTCTAAACGAGTTTTGTCTATCCTATTTATGGTTATATTCCTAAGACTTTTTCCCCCACCTAAGGTTTATAACCTACAGCTTTGATACCAACTTGTGACCCCCCCAAATCCGGGTTCCCTAACATCGGGTTTGGTGCTCACGATCCATCATATATATCACATCTAACTACCCATTCATTAATGAAAAACATCATTCATAATATTCCTTAATACAACTTATAACAATATCCCAGGTTAACTAACCTTGACATAACTTACATACCCTTATATAACCAAAAGGTTTATATAAATAATTACATCATACAACATAACCATTAAAAGTTGACACTAACTACTCTTGAACCTTGCCTTTGCCTTTGTCCCTGTTAGAACCTTCTGCTACATCGACATTAGCTGAAATATTTTATTTAAGCAAGGGTGAGCAACAAGTTTGCCCAGCAAGTTAAAATATACAATAAATGATATATATCATGAATAGAAGAGTCTAACTTCTTTGGAACTTCAACAATAATCAAAAGATTTTGAAGTAGCTGAATAATAATTCAATCTCAATAAGAAAACTTTCTCCCATTTCATACTGAATAACATATCAGAGATGAAAGAGTAAAATTCTTTCAAAGATTCAATAATATTCAATTGAATAAGAAGAATTAACAGTACTGCAACAATATTCAATAAAGTGGGATATACCCAGATTTCATGCTGAGTGATCACAAAAGGATCATGAACTACTAGAGGAATCATTTAGTTATTAAAACTAAATTATTCCACATGAATATAAATTAGTTATAAAAACTAAACTATACTCTTCTGCAAGTACCTGGAGTGGCCAACTCCTTTGTACCCTATATTATGCATAATACTCAATAATAGCGCATAGGTCGATTTACAACATTAAAATTTTGTTCATCTCAGTCTTACATCACGAGTCCGTACCACAACAATATGGTTTGGATTACTTTCAAAGAAATACTATGATTTCAATAATTAATAACAATACTAATCTAGCCGAAATCAATGTCATAGATCTTCCAATAACAATTCAGTTCATAATAAATAGAACTTTTCATGCTTTAACAAATATTAGTCTTGCCAAAACAATTAGCTGAGACATGATTTATAAATAGTTCAAATAATAGAACAAGAATCAACTGCACTACGTGCGAATTACAAAAATCATTATAGATGTGAATAACTATCAATAATTATTCATTACCATGCTTGAAAAATAGTAACTCAAGTTGAGTTAGGAACTTGCCTGATTCGTTGACTACTGCTACGCAATTTAAGTTATCTTCTTTTGTAAGACCTATCATTGATAAAATCGATCTCTTAATTAGCATCACATATCTTACTCATAACAATTTAACATGAAATCACATAATCAATCATTAGTGAGTACACTATACTATCTTAGACTTAACACTTACTCGTCCATTTCTAAGTTCGTAATATAACTTGACAAACTATTTATGAACTCAGTAGACTTAATATATCATTTCAGTTTCTATTTCAGCAAGCTAAAACAAAACTGACTTCACTTCCTGACATTTCAGTTTCCCTTTTCAGCAACCTGAAATGTTCATTTCGGGAAGCTGAAATACACTATTCACAAAAATATGAAATCAACTTATTTTTTTCTAATCTTTTGGCCAATCATATATACATATATTCCATACACAAAGTATTTTTCTGGAATTTTTCAACTCCCTCAAGTATTTTTCAAAAATCAATTTCTAGTTAATTCCTTAAGAAATTAGCTACCTCGTACTTAACTCCAAAAATTCCCAACTCTTGGCGGGATCTTACACATGCTAACGTGAGCTTACAGTTTAAATTTCAAGGCTATCGGAGTTATACAATTCCGATTACAGCGATTTTCGTCAAAAAAACGTAAAAATTGAAATAGTCATAACTTGCTCATTTTAAGTCGGAATGAGGTCATTTTTGGACACAACCTACTTTATCCAATATATTTTCATCCCCCAAAAGGCCGGATTTTATATCATTAAATAAGTGCCCAAAACAGCCCTTCCAATATTTTGGGCAGCAGCTTTTTAAGCATATCCAGATTTTTCATCCTTTACTAAAATCATTCCACACGAAAATGTGTAAATTGTTTTTAAGTGATTCTACTTGAATATATTAGAAGACTCATATATCTAACTCCAAAAATTGACCACACTCAAAAATTCAAAGTAGAATGAGAGATATGGTCATTTCCATATCATACTTGGTTTTCTCAAAAATCTGTTTTTCAACTCTTTATGTTTTGTATGAAAACTTTCACGATCTCTCATAAAACCAACATAACTCATCATATTAACTCAAAATAACTCATATACTCATGGATCTAACATGATCCATGATTTAATTCACCAAATAATCAACAAACACAAGATCAAGTACAACAAAAGCAAAGCAAAATTTTATTTTCAATCTTTTGAAAAAACTAACTCATATTTCTTAGTTTAGCTTCAACTTTTGAACTGCAAAAGAGTTGGATCTAAACATAAAACACTTTTAAACACCAAGATCTAAGGTTTTAAACCTCAAGATCATAATTTTATAAAAATCAAAACTCAAATCATCACAAAGAGAAATTAAACTATAAAAGTAGGGATTTCTTATACCTTCTCTTGATTCCTCTTTTTCTTCTTTCTAATATCTAGATTATGGAACTTGGAAACTATCAAAACTCTCCCTTTCTCTTTCCCTATTATGGCCGAAACCCTCTTGGCTCTCTCTTTCTCTTACTTTGTTTTGTTAGCTTTTTAGGAAATAAAATGAAAGAAAAGAACAAAATAGATTTTTGTTAATAAATGAAGTAAAGATATATTATGTATATCTATATAAATTCCCCCACATTCTCTCTTTAATCATTAAGGTGTTTCTTGCAAGCTTGAGGTTGCTTGTAAGCTTGGTAAAAGATGTTGGTTTAATAGAAACTTGACACATGTGAAGAGTTGGTGTGAGTTAGTAAAATGAAATCATTACACCACATCCTTGACTCCTCTCTCTCATATAAATTGTTTCTTGCAAGATTAACTAAATGTGTTGTTTCCATTAAATGGATGACACCTAATCCAAGTTGTTCACCCACTAAAGTAGGATAATCATTACATCACATGCTTCCTTTTCTCTCCCTAAGATGTCCGGCCATGTGGCCAAATTTTTGTCCAAGTTTGGTTTCCTTTTATGCTTATATAATGACAATAATACCCCTCCTTAAGTGGATTTTAATTGTGCCAAGCTTGGTCTCCCTTTTTATTTCTTTTTGGGCTTGCACTTTCTTATTCCTTTGCCTACTAATTAAAATGAGCTTGGGCTCCTCCACCAAATAAATTGGGCCATCACTAAACTTGCCCTTTATATTAAATATTGGGCTAACTCAATAATTTAATTGCTATTAAATCAAATAGCCACAGCTTCTTCCTCAAATAAACACTTGGGCCACAAATAAATTCTTTGGGCCTTAATATCATATTAGTCCCATATTTTAATCTTGATCATACCCTAATCATTTAGTTAGGGTCTCCTTACACACATTAGTAATTTAATTCCTTACTCACATATCTTTAATTTTCATAACCCAATTAGACTTGCTATTCCTAGGTTATAAAATTAATTAATAGAGATGTATAAAATAAATCTATAAGGATTAGTATATGTTTTTATATACTATCATTCTCTTAAATCATAACCCATTAGGTTATTTAATTATCATACCTAACATATGTATTAGGTTAAATAACTTTATTCTTCATCTCTTTACAAAATAAATGTACACATATTATAAAATATATATTTACGCAAGAACGTACTTAATTCACATATGTCCTAACATATTTCTCCTAGTTTATTAACTTATTATCACAAATTGACTTAATAAGTTATAAACACATACATACTCATATCAATAATCAATTACTTAAGGATTGCAAATCCTTTTAATTTAGTAATCAAGGCTAACATTTAAGCTATGTTAATTTCTTACATAACTTTCATTACTCTTCCTTAAAAATGATTAAGTATACTTCTTAGTTAATAAATTAACTATCTAGCTTAATTATCATATACACTTATATGATTCAAGTACTTTCTCAAAAAAATTATTCAAAAATTTTGAATTATGTGAAATTCTGGGTTCTCACATTCTCCCCTCCTTATAAGGATTCCGTCCTCGGAATCACCGCTTTCTTACTCTCTAATATCTTTTAAAGTTGTATCATCAATTCATTTATATCAACAAAATATTAATTTGTGTTTCATATACTAATTTGTGACTTGGGATCTATAAAAGAAAACCATTCACATCTATATTTACCCAATATTTCTCGCGTAATTCATTTATTCAACTAAATCATTACCTGTCACCACCTCCTGGGCAGCTACTGCATCTTGCAATGTCATGTTGAACGTGCGCGCTATCGGTCTTTTCGGCTGAGCAGGTCCTTTGATCGCCAGTGTTCCACTGCTGTTTCCTCTATTGTTGCTTCCTCTTTCTGTATTCTTCTTTGGACAATTACGAATTTGATGTTCTAGCGATCCACATGAAAAATAACCTGATATCTTCTTTGGACTTGGACAATTTGGAGAGATGTGTCCTTCTTGTCCACAGTTAAAACACACTCTTTTTCCCTTCAAACATACTCCCTGATGCTTTTTACTGCAATTTGCACATGCCTCACCTTTCTTCCTATTATCTCCTAACTTGTCTCCAGATTCATTATTGTCCTTCCACTTACGCTTATTAGAGTTACTTCCTCCATTGCTACCTCCTTCATTTGTCTTTTTCTTCTTCTCTTGATGATACCTTGACACATCTTCACTTCCTCCTTCGGCGATGATTGCTTTTTCCAACAGGGCTGAAAATGTCTTAATCTGCAACACAGCTACCTTGCTATATATCCCTGGCTTCAATCCATTTTCAAACCTTCGCGCCTTTCTTACTTCAGTATCCACCTGATGCGGAGAAAATCTCGCTAGTTCGTTGAATTTGGCGGCGTATTCTATAACCGACATATTCTCCTGCTTCAACTCCAAAAAGTTTACTTCCATTCTTGCTTGCATACTTTCTGAGAAATAATTTTCGAAAAATAACTCCTTAAACCTTGTCCAAGTTACTACTGCTGTACCAGCTCTAGCTTTGTTTGTCTCCGACCAGTAATTCGCCTCACCCTTCATCAAATAGGTAGCAAAATCTGTCTTTTGCTCCTCCGCTCCACTAGAAATAACAAAAGCTTTCTCCATCTCATTTACCCATGTTTGGGCTTCTATAGGGTCAATGGTTCCCTTGAATTCCGGCGGTCCTACGGCCTTAAAGTCTTTAAAGTTAACTAATCGATTAGCTGGTCGATTTCTTGCTGCTGGGGCTCCAGTTTGCATAGCTTGAGCTAGCATGTCTGCGAAGTTCTGCATTGGATCAGCTTGATCTCCTTCATTATTCACAGACCGCTCCTCCCTTTGGTTATGATTTTGTCGTCTTGGCGACATTATCTGATGAATTAAAGACTTACATTAATACTTTGTCTTTATGCAACATCTTATTAATAGTAGTCAAAAGTTTAAACTTAAACCAATTTCAGCTTCCTGGATTATTTAATCCAGCTTACTGAATTATCAAATTCTTCAGATAATCATCTTAATAATTTAATTCTCATAATTTAATTACTTATTCAAACATATAATCATATCATTGCATTTATATTTATGCAAATAGTACATAGTACTTTTCAGTACATAATGCAAACTACTACAAACGATTACTATCCTCGTGTGACAAAAGTCGGGATTCATTACTACAACTTTACACAAAAAGTTGAGACATAAAAAAAATTATCTTGATATTCATACCAAAGCGAATATTATACTCCAAAAGATTATACTTCTAACACTTAATCTTTCTTCCGTCCACTTCCTCCATATGTCTTCTTTTTAGGACAAGTCTTAACCCTATGACCCATTCCACCACATGCAAAACATCCTCCTTTCTTTGGTTTAGGACAATTTGGTGATAGATGTCCTTCTTGACCACAATTATAACACACATTCTTACCCCACATACATTCCCCCGAATGGTTCTTTCCACACTTTTTACATGCTTGTTTCATCTTTGAATGCGAATTCTCTGAGTTGTTGTCACTGTCGTTGTTCTTTTTCCTTTTATTATCCTTCTTTTTCTTACTTACATCTTTAGATGATACATTACCCTTAACCCTCATTCTATCGACTTGTGCCTTCAGAATATTTCGTTCTTCTGTCATCTCGCGTAATGCTCTTTCTATCTTCCATAATTCCTCCAGGAGAAGTACTCTTGAACTTCCGTAGATGCTTGACCTTCTTCGATTTCTACTTTTCTTTCTTCCCCATCTTTGATCTTTATTTCTTGGTCCACCTTAGTTTCTTTGGAATATACTTCTTCCTCTTCATCCAGCTCCATCTCGGGGTACTCGTCATGATCGCTTGCTAGATTTATCGCAGGTTCGTCTCTTAAAACTTCCTCAACTGACTCACTCTGAGCTGGCATCTCGGCTAATGGCGTTGGTGCAGCTGCTAACACTTTTGTAACCATCTTAACATCTCCTGACATCCTGTCACCAGTTTTAAATAACTTCATTAGTACATCACTATCAAACATAATCCATAAACACTGAGTGTCCCCATATCTCACTATTGATGAATTTTCCTAATCCATCACTTAGAACTCTAAACGAGTTTTGTCTATCCTATTTATGGTTATATTCCTAAGGCTTTTTCCCTCACCTAAGGTTTATAACCTACAGCTTTGATACCAACTTGTGACGCCCCCAAATCTGGGTTCCCTAACATCGGGTTTGGTGCTCATGATCCATCATATATATCACATCTAACTACCCATTCATTAATGAAAAACATCATTCATAATATTCCTTAATACAACTTATAACAATATCCCAGGTTAACTAACCTTGACATAACTTACATACCCTTATATAACCAAAAGGTTTACATAAATAATTACATCATACAACATAACCATTAAAAGTTGACACTAACTACTCTTGAACCTTGCCTTTGCCTTTGTCCCTGTTAGAATCTTCTGCTACATCG
Source organism: Panax notoginseng (assembly GCA_016801055.1). NCBI lineage: Eukaryota > Viridiplantae > Streptophyta > Magnoliopsida > Apiales > Araliaceae > Panax > Panax notoginseng. Next base: position 82,440,104 of record CM029022.1, on the reverse strand, counting down.
ACATTAGCTGAAATATTTTATTTAAGCAAGGGTGAGCAACAAGTTTGCCCAGCAAGTTAAAATATACAATAAATGATATATATCATGAATAGAAGAGTCTAACTTCTTTGGAACTTCAACAATAATCAAAAGATTTTGAAGTAGCTGAATAATAATTCAATCTCAATAAGAAAACTTTCTCCCATTTCATACTGAATAACATATCAGAGATGAAAGAGTAAAATTCTTTCAAAGATTCAATAATATTCAATTGAATAAGAAGAATTAACAGTACTGCAACAATATTCAATAAAGTGGGATATACCCAGATTTCATGCTGAGTGATCACAAAAGGATCATGAACTACTAGAGGAATCATTTAGTTATTAAAACTAAATTATTCCACATGAATATAAATTAGTTATAAAAACTAAACTATACTCTTCTGCAAGTACCTGGAGTGGCCAACTCCTTTGTACCCTATATTATGCATAATACTCAATAATAGCGCATAGGTCGATTTACGACATTAAAATTTTGTTCATCTCAGTCTTACATCACGAGTCCGTACCACAACAATATGGTTTGGATTACTTTCAAAGAAATACTATGATTTCAATAATTAATAACAATACTAATCTATCCGAAATCAATGTCATAGATCTTCCAATAACAATTCAGTTCATAATAAATAGAACTTTTCATGCTTTAACAAATATTAGTCTTGCCAAAACAATTAGCTGAGACATGATTTATAAATAGTTCAAATAATAGAACAAGAATCAACTGCACTACGTGCGAATTACAAAAATCATTATAGATGTGAATAACTATCAATAATTATTCACTACCATGCTTGAAAAATAGTAACTCAAGTTGAGTTAGGAACTTGCCTGATTCGTTGACTACTGCTACGCAATTTAAGTTAACTTCTTTTGTAAGACCTATCATTGATAAAATCGATCTCTTAATTAGCATCACATATCTTACTCATAACAATTTAACATGAAATCACATAACCAATCATTAGTGAGTACACTATACTATCTTAGACTTAACACTTACTCGTTCATTTATAAGTTCGTAATATAACTTGACAAACTATTTATGAACTCAGTAAACTTAATATATCATTTCAGTTTCTATTTCAGCAAGCTAAAACAAAACTGACTTCGCTTCCTGACATTTCAGTTTCCCTTTTCAGCAACCTGAAATGTTCATTTCGGGAAGCTGAAATACACTATTCACGAAAATATGAAATCAACTTATTTTTTTCTAATCTTTTGGCCAATCATATATACATATATTCCATACACAAAAAGTATTTTTCTGAAATTTTTCAACTCCCTCAAGTATTTTTCAAAAATCAATTTCTAGTTAATTCCTTAAGAAATTAGCTACCTCGTACTTAACTCCAAAAATTCCCAACTCTTGGCGGGATCTTACACATTTTAACGTGAGCTTACAGTTTAAATTTCAAGGCCATTGGAGTTATACAACTCCGGTTACAGTGATTTTCGTCAGAAAAATGCAAAAATTAAAATAGTCATAACTTGCTCATTTTAAGTCGGAATGAGCTCATTTTTGGACACAACCTACTTTATCCCATATATTTTCATTCCCCAAAAGGCCGAATTTTATATCATTAAATAAGTGGCCAAAACAACCCTTCCAATATTTTGGGCAGCAGCTTTTTAAGCATTTTTCAGATTTTTCATCCTTTACTAAAATCATTCCACACGAAAATGTGTAAATTGTTTTTAAGTGATTCCACTTGAATATATTAGAAGACTCATATATCTAACTCCAGAAATTGACCACACTCAAAAATTCAAAGTAGAATGAGAGATATGGTCATTTCCATATCATACTTGGTTTTCTCAATAATCTGTTTTTCAACTCTTTATGTTTTTTATGAAAATTTTCACGATCTCTCATAAAACCAACATAACTCATCATATTAACTCAAAATAACTCATATACTCATGGATCTAACATGATCCATGGTTTAATTCACCAAATAATCAATAAACACAAGATCAAACACAACAAAAGCAAAGCAAAATTTTATTTTCAATCTTTTGAAAAAACTAACTCATATTTCTTAGTTTAGCTTCAACTTTTGAACTACAAAAGAGTTGGATCTAAACATAAAACACTTTTAAACACCAAGATCTAAGGTTTTAAACCTCAAGATCATAATTTTATAAAAATCAAAACTCAAATCATCACAAAGAGAAATTAAACTATAAAAGTAGGGATTTTTTATACCTTCTCTTGATTCCTCTTCTTCTTCTTTCTAATATCTTGATTATGGAACTTGGAAACTATCAAAACTGTCCCTTTCTCTTTCCCTATTATGGCCGAAACCCTCTTGGCTCTCTCTCTCTTACTTTGTTTTGTTAGCTTTCTAGGAAATAAAATGAAAGAAAAGAACAAAATAGATTTTTGTTAATAAATTAAGTATAGATATATTATGTATATCTATATAAATTCCCCCACATTCTCTCTTTAATCATTAAGGTGTTTCTTGCAAGCTTGAGGTTGCTTGTAAGCTTGGTAAAAGATGTTAGTTTAATAGAAATTTGACACATGTGAAGAGTTGGTGTGAGTTAGTAAAATGAAATCATTACAACACATGCTTGACTTCTCACTCTCATATAAATTGTTTCTTGCAAGATTAACTAAATGTGTTGTTTCCATTAAATGGATGACACCTAATCCAAGTTGTTCACCCACTAAAGTAGGATAATCATTACATCACATGCTTCCTTTTCTCTCCCTAAGATGTCCGGCCATGTGGCCAAATTTTTGTCCAAGTTTGGTTTCCTTTTATGCTTATATAATGACAATAATACCCCTCCTTAAGTGGATTTTAATTGGGCCAAGCTTGGGCTCCCTTTTTATTTCTTTTTGGGCTTGCACTTTCTTATTCATTTGCCTACTAATTAAAATAAGCTTGGGCTCCTCCACCAAATAAATTGGGCCATCACTAAACTTGCCCTTTATATTAAATATTGGGTTAACTCAATAATTTAATTGCTATTAAATCAAATAGCCACAAGCTTCTTGCTCAAATTAACACTTGGGCCACAAATAAATTCTTTGGGCCTTAATATCATATTAGTCCCATATTTTAATCTTGATCATACCCTAATCATTTAGTTAGGGTCTCCTTACACACATTAGTAATTTAATTCCTTACTCACATATCTTTAATTTTCATAATCCAATTAGACTTGCTATTCCTAGGTTATAAAATTAATTAATAGAGACGTATAAAATAAATCTCTAAGGATTAGTATATGTTTTTATATACTATCATTCTCTTAAATCATAACCCATTAGGTTATTTAATTATCATACCTAACAAATGTATTAGGTTACATAACTTTATTCTTCATCTCTTTACAAAATAAATGTACACACATTATAAAATATATATTTACGCAATCACGTACTTAATTGACATATGTCCTAACATATTTCTTTTAGTTTATTAAATTATTATCACAAATTGACTTAGTAAGTTATAAACACATACATACTCATATCAATAATCAATTACTTAAGGATTGCAAATCCTTTTAATTTAGTAATCAAGGCTAACATTCAAGCTATGTTAATTTCTTACATAACTTTCATTACTCTTCCTTAAAAATGATTAAGTATACTTCTTAGTTAATAAATTAACTATCTAGCTTAATTATCATATACACTTATATGATTCAAGTACTTTCTCAAAAAAATTATTCAAAAATTTTGAATTATGTGAAATTCTGGGTTCTCACAAGTAGTCTGCCTCACCACGAAACATAAAGGTGGCGAATGGAACCTTCTGTTCCTCCGTGCATCCCAAGACATCGAATATCTTGGTAATTTGCTTGACCCCCATTTCCGCCATGATCGGATCCGGCTTTCCCTTAAATTCTGGTGGTCCCAATTCTTTGAACTGCTTAGTTGTGACAAACCGTGAATTGCTATCATTTCCTCCTGTATTTTGAACACGAGTCTCCCTCGTTTGGTTTTTGCATGAATTGCAAAAAGCTTCTAAACATTCCATCGTTCATCATCTGCTCATTGGTGTTGTTCACAGGAGGAACATTGCCAGCCTGTTGCACGTTCTCCTCGTTGGTGAGTACAGGCGTCTCCACGGTTTCATTTACTCCACTGTTAACATTCTCAGTCGACATTCTCAATACTGCTATAAAATAAGGGTTAATTTAACAAATTAACATATCACATAATATCCCTATATTATAACCAACCAATAAATAAGCTTAGGTAGGACACACTAGCGAAGGATTTACTCGTCTCTCCCCTCCTAGTTCTATTCCCCGATCTCCGCCAGAGATCATATCCCTAAGCTTTGATACCAACTGTGACGCCCCCAAAATAGGTATACAACACCCATTCTGAGTCGCCAAAATATATGGTACAAAAACAACTACATCTTTACTATTACAACATAAGAACTGTGAGTTTAAATACAAATATTATCATCTAGACAATATCCACACTCAAATAAGTCCTTATTATAATTATTGATACATTATTTCACAAAAATAGTGTGGACTACTAAAATAACTTCTAGAACTATCATTCCATACCCCGACTAATACTCGCTACATTCTCACCTCTTGAGAAAAATAGAACAAAAAGAAAAAGGGTGAGCTCAACTAGCCCAGTAAAGAACATTATGACTAAGATAATACATAACAAATTATCGTTAGCCTTCAACAGGGAAAAATCTAATAGAATACAATAGACAACAAGTTTTAAATCAATATTCGCAGCGAAAAATAATAATTCATAGAAGAATTACGTAGAGAATGAAATTTACTATTATCTATGAATTTAAAAGTCCATCATCAATATTTTATCCCTGTAACATCAATCAATATTCATCTTTGCACTACAAGTCAAAGATATTCATCAATTGGTCATGTTCATCTCAACACCTGTTCATCTTTGCACTACGGACCAAAGATATTCATCAGAAATCATTCGTCTTTGCACTACAGGCCAAAGATATTCAGTTATATCATCATTTAGGACTGAGGATGATGAAAAATATTTTAAAAAAAACGAATCCAGTGAAACAAAATAACAAATATTAAGGATTCGTATTTCGATTTATCCATGTCCAAAAATACCTTATAAATAATCATAGTGAAGTAAAATTCAAGAATGATCAAAACATGGATACAATTAAAGCTAGTATCCAGAATAGATATTTTGGACGAAAAGAAGAAAATTTTATTTTTCGGTGAATAGTAACTCGTGAATAGTAACTCATGAATAGTAACTCTGACATGAAAAGTTCTAAATTTGATAAAAATTTCTAACCAATATTTCGGCATAATGATATTGAAGAAATAATATCATTTTCGAATAAAATAACATCCCTTACCTCGTAAAGACAGTACTTCTAGTTGAAACACCAGATATAGGCTATGACTTGAACTTGCACCGTATAGCAATACTCAAAGTATTAAAATACTCACAAGAATACGTTCACTAATATAGAGAGAGAAAGAGAGAGAAGATTTCAGTTTCTGGTGTGATTTTCAATTCTAACCTAAGCACCCTATTTATAGGAAAATGCTTAGAACACCAAAGCAGAAAATTTAATAAAATATTAATATAATTATACAAATTTTCTTTAGCCCACCTTTTGATCAAAAATACCAGCCACACATGTTAATGATGTCCAAAAAAATACAAAAACGTTTTTCTCAAAATAATAAACTAAAACTCCCAAAAATCATTTATTTCGGAACTTCGGAACTTCAATAATTCATAATAAATAGCCCTTTTATCAAAAAATTCGAATCTCGGGAGTTTTTATAAGAAATTCAATTCTCTATAACTTTACAGAAGAAAGTTTTTCCAAATTCCAAACAGAAATTGACCGAAATCCATAAACGGACGATTTTACAGGCTATAATCAAATTTTAGTCAAGAAATGGGCCCACAGACATGTTTAACATGTTTTAAACAACTTTTGCAACAAAAATACTCTTTCTCCTCATATACTCATATATCCCACATTCATTATAAAAATATCATCATTATTATATTATAATAATATAATAAAATATTATTTTATCAGAAAAGTTAAAATATTTATTTTTATGAATTGTCACTCTAAAAATTTTCTCCATCTATATCCACATAAAATGAATATTTTTCTCATCATATAAATTAATAATTAATTATTCACAAATAATATTACAAAATCACAGTACTGGCAACCAGGCCGTTCGCAGGAAAGAGGGGGCTTTCCAATTAGGATTTCTCCTTACCAGCGCACAATTAGGTGACCAAACCTCTCCTTAGATAGAACTTTCTAGACATTGCCAATAATGTTATCTAATAATATTATTTAGATAATATGAATTATTGCTCCGATAATGGAAAATACTGTGTAGTGACAATTATTGAAACAATAGTAATATAAAATATCAACGCAGCAATTATTGAATCAATAAAATACAATATTGAACAGTAATTACTGTAACCATTATTGAGTAGTGCCTTTTTACGTAAGAATTAATAATTGGTGCAATACAGTGTGCTACTGTTCAACAACGCGTATTACTGTGTTTTAACCACCGGGTATTCCAACAGTATTAACGGTAACAACTACGCCGTTATTTATAAACAACTTATACTTGTCGTTTTCTTCATTCAATCGCTTTTCGTTATGGGGCCCACAAAAGACTGCGCCGTCGTTCGAATATTCCCCGACAGGAAGAATATTCCACGACCAAACGAATATTCTCCGACAACAATGAATATTTTATAACCACCTGCTTATTTGAAATATTTGCGCATTTTACCCATAACTAATCTCATTAATCAATTTAACCCATACTATTTCAAATAATAAATAGAGAAAATTAAATTTTATTTATTAATAATTTGGAATCTTACATATCATATCACATAGTACTGCTATTTACAGTCATCACATAATCTAATCACATTGTCACATAGGTTTAGCAGTCATTGGATCACAAACAAACACGTATCTAGTCAAACTATCTAAGTTCAGATCAATTTTTTAAACATTTCGTTGTACCGATGGCTTTATCGGGTAATTATCGAGTCAAAAACTCTAAAATGTAGTAGAATATTCGATAAGATAATTTAAATATCAGTCATATTATTTTAAAATGACTTATAATAATTTTTAAACAATTATTATAATTTATCATGATTTTTCAAACACCGAAATAATTATAAAATGATTTAAATATTAAATAATTATATTATCATTAATATTTAATTAATATTAAAATACTAATGAAACCATTGCCAAAATATTAAAATTATTTATATTAACTTAAAATATTTTAAAAGTATTAATATTACCCTTAAATAATTTTTAAAATAATTAAAATTATTTTTAAATAATTACCATTAATATTTAAATATTAATGTATTATTTATCAAAATATTAAAAGTTATTAATTACAACTTAAAATATTTTTAAAACATTTATATCCTTTTTAAATAATTTTTAATTCAATAAAACAATTTTTAAACTATTTATTTAATATAATTATTAAATAAATTAATATTAAATTATTAATGAAATTTACCTTTAAATATTAAAAATTATATTTTATAACTTAGAATATTTTTAAACTCTTTATTTTTATTTAAAATAATTTTTATAATACTAAAATCATTTTTAAACTAATTTATTTAATATAATTATTAAATAAATCTAATATCAATAACATTAAATAATTAATAAAATTTATCTTAAAATATTTAAAGTTATATTTTATAACTTAAAATATTTTTAAATACCTTATTATCATTTAAAATGATTTTTAATATAATAAAATAATTTTTTAATTAATTTATTTAATGCATTTATTAAATAAATTAAATATCAATAATATTAAAATAAATACTAATATTTATGAAAATATGTTAAATTATTAAAAGTTAATTTTTATAACTTAAAATAATTTATAAAATAATTTTTGTAATTTTTAGAAATTAATTTCTATTTTTAAATGCTTTCTAGAAATTAAATTAATTAAAATTAATAAGTCTGTCGATAAAGTTTTTAGCGACTGAAAGTGTCGCCTTAGGTGTTCTTGAGATTCAAGAACATGCATAGACAGTGTTCGAGTGGCATGCTTTGGCCAAGTTTAATTCTTAATATATGATGTTTCCGGGCAACCTATTAATCAGATCTTGTAGTACTAATGTAATACTACAATTATCAAGCAAGATCTGGGTCAGATTACAACATACAAGCAAGATATAAGGCATTGAACTAGCTGTCAGAGCTGTTCTTCATTTTCTGGGTTACCCAGAAATGAAGAACAGTTCGACTGCCCTACTTTGGGCTTCCATAACTTGTGATTCTGGTGATGTTTTAGTGATTTAAGATTTTCAGTGGGTAGCCAACATGCAAATGAAGAGATCCATTACTTAAAATCCATCTAACAACAACAAAATCAACAGTTATGATCCGGTCAAACCATGTCAGAGACCGTGTTCATATGTTTTCTGGGTTACCCAGAAAATAGAAAACATGATCGTGCTGCCTGGTTTGACCGTCCACTAAATCCAACATGTTTAAGGTTTTAGTGATCTAAAGACATAAGCTTGTAGTCCAAACAACATACTATAACTTAGATGCAAAGACAAACACAGATCATCAACCCACTGTCAGATCCAAGCCCATAAACTTGTTGTCAGGCGTTTCTGGGCTGCCCAGATTCACTTGGTCATGGTCGGTCAACCGACTTTAACCATCAATAAAATGAAATCTGTACATGATCTAGACTTGTTGCAAGTTCCAGATCAAAGCCTACATGACATACTACAAGTAGGAACTTTTAAACAAACAAAAACATAAACATACAAAGATCTATGAGGTCTGACATTCGTTGCCAGACAACTTTTTCCAGATTTTCAAAAACTTCAATTTCGAGGATATAAATGTTATGGATCTACTACCTAGCAACCCAGATCAACTATAAACACTACATACAACATGTTTAACACAAAAAACTTAACATCTAACACATCCTTAAGGATCGGATTCTTAGTTAGGGTTTTATACCTTTATGAACAAATTCTTGATTCCAGGCTCCTGATTTGTTATGAGTAGTAGTGGGGACTTGCTAAGGGACTGAAATGCTACTAATTTTCGTGGTGTAAAGAGAGAGGGTCTAGGTTGGGTATTGGTGAATAAATGAGCAAGAACATGACTTTTCTTTCTCTTTGATCTTATAAATAATGTGGTGCAATGCATTTGGCTGAGATGTAATGTCTGATTGCTGGAGTTTAAGTCAAACAAAAAGTCAAGAGTGGTTTACCAACTAAAGTCTTAGCAAAATTTGCAAGCAACATAATAAAAAATGTGCAAAAGGGCATTATGGTCATTTGGCTTTTATTTTTAATGGCAATCTTGTAACTTGGCAAACCCTTAGGGTTTGACCCTTAGGGTTTAACCCTAAGATTTTGTACCTTAATTTTTTTGTAGGATTTCTAATTAGGGCTAAAATGGAAATTTAGTTTCATAAATTATAAATTAGGGTTTTCTAAATTAGTTTATGTTTCTAATTACTTAGAACTTGCTAATTAGGTGTAAGATCCACTAATTAGCATTAAGCTTTCCAATTTAGGAATTAGGGTTAATAACTTAGCAATTAGGGTTTTAAATTTGGAAATTAGGATTTCTATTTAATAATTAGGGTTTCTTATAATTAGGGTTTTCTTAATTAAAACTAATATCTATAATAATTGACATTAATCATATATCACAATTTCTTACCAATCGTAAACTCCAGTTTGAGTTTCAAATTAGGGGTTATTATAGTAATACTAAGTTTTATCGTGATACACCATAATTGACCAACCATTATCAGTCTATACATAAAGTACATATTTATAGCACTGAAATATAATTAATACAATATTATTATTCTCATTCCTTGTTCAAAATCCAGAATTAGGGTTTTGAATCCATATCCGACATAAATTTCATATACATACCATTATTAATTAATTTATAACAATTAACTTAATTAATCCAAAATAAATTCTGTTAGTTCCCAGTAGGCACAATAGATCTAGAAGGGGGGGTTGAATAGATCCTTTTTAATTTCAAATACTTTTCTGGTTTATTTTGTATTGCTAATAATTTAGCATATGACAAACATAAGAATCTTTTCAAGCACAGCGGAATAAGTAAAAGATCCCCTTCATTGATATATTCATTAATCATACATACATTGTTCGTAGAGTTAGTTCAATGGTAAGCAGTTAAAACATACATAGTAGTTATAGCAGTTAATGTACATAATGTAAATGACATAAAGTAAAAGACACAAGGGGTTTTAAGTGGTTCAGAGACTCAAGCTCCTAATCCACTCTTCTGCTTTCAACTAGCAGGATTTCCACTAAGGAAGGGCAGCACCCTGAATCACTAAGATTCCTTCAAGGCCAGCAGCCTTGGGACTTCAGTTCACTAAGAACTCTTCAAGGCCAGCAGCCTTGGAACTTCTCTAGTTCCCTAGGAACTCTTCAAGCCCAGCAGGCTTGGAACTTCATTTAGTCCCTCCGGACAAGGACCCCTCAGGCCCTGGCTTCTTGTTGTTGAGACGTCAAATTCAAGTAATCAATCTGGACCGTTCATGGATTAGTTACTATGCATTCTATTTTTCTATAAATAGTAGCTCATGTCCTTTGGATTGACTAATGCTCCTGCTGCCTTCATGGATATGATGAACCGGGTATTCAAGAAATATTTGGATCACTTTGTGGTCGTCTTTATTGATGACATCCTTATTTATTCCAAAAGTCGTGAAGATCATGAGCAACACTTGAGGCTGGTACTCCAAAAGCTTCGTGAATACAAGCTTTATGCGAAGTTGAAGAAATGCGAGTTCTGGTTGGAGGAGGTAGCATTCCTTGGGCACGTAGTATCAAGTCGTGGAATATCGGTTGACCCGGCAAAGATTGAAGCTATTCAAAGCTGGGAGCAACCTAAATTAGTGACCGAAGTACATAGCTTTCTTGGTTTAGCTGGTTATTATCGGAGATTCGTGGAAGGATTTTCTCGAATCGCTACTCCATTAACTCAGCTGACTCAGAAAGATACAAAGTTCGGTTGGAGCGAAGAATGTGAGAAGAGTTTTCAAGAACTCAAGAGAAGACTCATTTCAGCACCTGTTCTAATAATACCATCTGGCTCGGAGGGATTTGTCATCTACAGTGATGCTTTGAGCAAAGGGTTGGGATGCGTTCTCATACAATATGGAAAAGTCATAGCCTATGCATCAAGACAACTCAAGGAATATGAGAGGAATTATCCTACTCATGATATAGAGTTGGCAGCTATTGTCTTTGCACTTAAAATTTGGAGGCATTACTTGTATGGGGAGAAGGTGGAGATCTTTACGGATCATAAAAGCCTCAAATATTTCTTCACTCAAAAGGAACTCAACATGTGACAACGACGTTGGCTTGAACTGTTAAAAGATTATGATCATACCATTCAATACCATCCTGGAAAAGCGAACGTGGTAGCTAACGCATTGAGTAGAAGATCATATGCAAGTATGAGTGCGATATTGTCAACACAAAGACCCATTTTGTGTGGCTTGCAAAGGATGGAGATAGAGTTAAAGACTCTAGGGACCTATGTGATGATGACGAATATACGAGTAGAACCAACTTTAATCGATAAAGTTAAAGCTGCTCAAGCTACAGACCTGGAGCTGATGCGTATGAGGAAGAAAGTGCAAGAAGGTGCTATGCCGGAAGCAAGAATCGATGAAGAAGGAATACTTCGAGTCAACTCCAGACTTCGTGTTCCTAACAACCCTGATTTAAAGTATGAAATCATGATGGAGGCGCACAACACACCGTTTGCAATCCGTCCTGGAAGTACCAAAATGTATCATGATCTTCGTCATACATTTTGGTGGAGCAATATGAAGAGAGAGATAGCGCTGTTTATCTCGAGGTGTTTAACTTGTCAACGAGTCAAAGCGGAGCATCAAGTACCAAAAGGTCCATTGCAACCACTTGAAATTCCAAAATGGAAGTGGGAGCACATTACCATGGATTTCGTTACTGGTCTTCCTAGGTTTCTCAAGGTATTGATGCGATTTGGGTCATTGTTGATAGATTGACCAAGTCTGCTCATTTCTTACCGATACGAGAAACTTATACACTTGAACGTCTTGCTCGTATGTACATAAACGAGATTGTAAGACTGCATGGTATGCCAGTATCCATAGTTTTCTGATCGAGACCCAAGATTCACTTCACGATTTTGGGTTAGTTACAAAAAGCTATGGGCACAGATTTACGATTTAGTTCGGCATATCATCCTTAGACGGACGGACAATCAGAGAGGACTATTCAAACTCTTGAAGATTTATTAAGACTCTGTTCTTGACTTCAAGGGAAGTTGGGACAAGTTCTTACCATTGGTGGAGTTTTCCTACAACAACAGTTATCAAGCAAGTATTGGCATGGCTCCATTCGAAGCATTGTATGGAAGAAAATGTCGTTCTCCAGTATGCTGGGATGAGGTGGGTGAAGCAACGTTGTTGGGACCGGAGTTGGTACGTATGACTACAGAAAAAATTCAAACGATCCGACAACGTATAAAAACCTCACAAGATCGACAAAAGAGTTATGCTGATCTTCATCGAAAGGACGTGAATTTGATATAGGAGATCATGTGTTCTTACGTGTTGCTCCATGGAAAGAGTTACGAGATTTAGAAAAGAGGAAAAGCTCAATCCTCGATTCATCGGTCCATTTTTAATCCTCGATCGAGTAGGAACTGTGGCTTATAGACTCGCTTTACCGCCAAGTATGTCTCGTGTTCATAACATTTTTCACATATCCATGTTACGCAAATATGTGGAAGACCCGAACCACATTATTGAGTTAGAACCGGACGAAATAGCGGAGGATTTGACGTATGAAGAAGTTCCTGTTCAAATCTTGGATAAGAAGGAACATATTCTACGCTCCAAGGTTATACCTCAAGTCAAAGTTTTGTGGAGAAACCACGATGTTGAGGAAATGACTTGGGAGTTAGAATCTGAAATGAAATCAAGGTATCCTTACCTCTTCGACATACCAGGTACGTACCCTAATTTTGAGGGCAAAATTTCATAAGAAGGGGAGGTTGTAAGACCCCAACTTTTATAAATAAAGATGAATTTTCTATAAATATCATTTTTGAATATTATGGAGTTAATTTGATATAATGTTATAGTTGTGGGTAATATTTATAAATTTTGCAAAGTACGCAAGTTGTTATATAATATTCGATTGGTCGGGGAATATTCGTTTTAACAGGGAATATTCGTACAACGGCACAATCATTGGTGGATCCCACAACGAAATTATTGTCGGATTGAGAAAAAGACAAAAATATTTTATTAAAAATAACGGCAGAAGTTTTACCATTGATACTGTTGAACTACTCGGTAGTAAAAGTACTGTAATACGTGTAGTTGCATAGTAGCACACGGTATTGATTATTAATGCTTATGTGAGAAGTCACTCAGTTTGATTCAATTATTGTCAGTTAATAATACGAATTATTTAGCGATAATGACGTTTTGTTTTATTCGTATTATTAACGTAATAAAACAGAAATATCTTTTTTTATAAAACAGAATACTTTGTTAAAGTTATTCTATAAATAGAATATATTATATTTTATTTAAAAGATTTTTCTTTAAATATGGATCGTCAGATTAAAGTAATCAATCTGGACCGTTCATGGATTAGTTACTATGCATTCTATTTTTCTATAAATAGCAGCTTATTCTTTCATTATTTCTTACGAATTCACTGAACTCTAGAGAGAGAAACTATAGATAGAAACTATAGAGAGAGAGAAGAAAAGTATTCTGCTACTTAACTACTTCCTTATTTCAGCTCTTCTTTAAAACGGTAAGGGGTGTTATTCTTTCTTATTCATGAAGAGAACTGTTGTTATTCCATTTCTTATTATTCTGTTGGAATAACCTGTATACGCGGTCTTCCCTATACTTGGTGACATTCTTCTATTATTCTGTTGGAACATCCTGTCTGTGTGTTTTACACCGGACCTGGTTCCGTTTTTATTATTATTCTGTTGGAACATCCTATCTGTGTGTTTTACACCAGACCTGGTTTCGTTTTTATTATTATTCTGTTGGAACATCCTGTCTGTGTGTTTTACACCGGACCTGGTTCCGTCTTGTTATTATTCTGTTGGAATATCCTGTCCGTGTGTTTTACACCGGACCTGGTTCTGTCTTGTTATTATTCTATTGGAACATCCTGTCTGTGTGTTTTACACCGGACCTGGTTCCATTATTTATTTTTCTGTCGGAATATCCTATCTGTGCGTTTACGCCGGACCTGGTTCTATTATTTATTATTCTATTGGAATAACCTGTCTGTGCGGTCTATCGCATGCCGGGTGATTTTTTTGTTATTCCATTCTTTATTATACTTAGTTGGTTAAGTTTTGACTTCTATACTCCATGAAATTAGTGGAATATCCTTGATAATTACGGTTCATCCAGTATCTTTTCATGAAAATATTCTTCTAAGTATTCTTGAATTTTACTCCACAAAGCAGTATCATGTTGACAATTTGGACGTTGTTAATTCTTGGATAAATTAATTCTTGAACTTGTTTTATTGAATTCTTATATCATTGTCATCATCCTCATGTTTATAAAATGTTGAAAGTCATCTGTGGCCTGTAGTGCATAGATGGACTTGGTATGATTATGACCAGGGATTATTCGGTATAATCATGACCGTAATGTTACAAATGATGTGGTAAAAGTCCTCATTGGCCCGTAGTGCATTGATGGACAGTTGTTGGCATGATCATGACCATTAATGAATACACGAATATCCTTGGCCGTAGTGCAGGGGTGATTCGATGATGTGGATTATTTTATTAAGCTGAGTCCCAGCGATCACAGTGTTGGAAAATCTTTTAAATCATAAAAGATAGTAGAGTTTATTTTCTACTTGACTCTTTTAATGGATTGCTTGTTCCGCTGCAGCTAAACTTGATGTCTATTATATTTTATCAGTTTAACATTGTTGAAGGCTAATGATAATTTATTCTGCATTATCTTAGTCATAATATTTCTTACTGGGCTAGTTGAGCTCACCCTTTTTTTTCACTGTTCTCTTCAGGAAATGAGAACGTAGCTGGGGCAAGTCGGAGAACGGAGTGATGGTCCGAATGATAGTATTAGTTAGTAGTCCTCACTATTCTATGTAATAGTGTGTTAATAAATATAATGAGGACTCCTTTTGAGTATGAATACTCTCTAGAAGATAATATATGTATTCAAACTCACAGTTTATGTTTTGTCGTATTGTACACAATAGTTGTATTAGTAAGTTGTATTTGTATTCTGTACTATGTATCTGACGACCCAAGATGGGTGATGTATACCTAATTTTGGGGGCGTCACATCAGCGGGTCTTCAAGGACAGACTTGGACATATAGGAATTTTATCAGAATCATTTCTGAACAGTCCTTAGCCTTCTGCTGGTTGAGTCTTCTTGACTGAAGTCTTCTTCTTCAGCATTCCTTAGTGTGGCTGGATAGACCAGGTACATGCAGGTTAGATACATTTCTATTTTTGGTACCCACAATTAAATGGGTCTTGCTAGGTTAGTTTTCTAAACCCCTGTTCCTCATATATTTGAATAATCATCATATTGATCACCAACAATCATATTCATCCATGTAGCTAATTTTAGATAATATATTTTGAGATGCATGATGGTGAGTGTGTGTAAGGTTTGCCATTTTAATAAAACACACTTTCTCTTTGATGGTTTCATCATTTGCTGGGTCATGTTCACAATGTTTAAGTGTTCACAGAGTGAGAATCAACTCTACAATTTATGTGTATCTTGTTGATTCATAGAGGTGATCAGTTTTTACAAATCAACAAAATACTCTTGTAGAACTGATCATACTTTGTGGGTTATCAAACACTTAGAACATAGGTTTGTACATACATACTAACCCATCAACAAAGACTACTCCACATAAAAAATGATTTAACCTTTGATATGCTTATGACTTATTTCAGATTTCTTTTAAGATGTCATTTTCAACCTAACACTTGGATGGAGAGAAAGTTTGTAATCATTTGAGTTTCCAACTCAGTGTACTTTCTCTCTTCACCTTTTTAGGTAGATTAAGATTTCTTGAAAGAGTACTGTTATAGTTCATAAGGATGTGCAACATGATGTACACAATTATCTTAGTAAGGAACCGTACCTTTTTACTGTCAGTTTCTTAACATTCATTTATCTTAGATATACTGAAGTTAGGCATTGATGTGCATGATTTCTCATTAATCAATCAGCCGTGATCCTGAAGATGCAGGCTAAGAAGATCTCAGCATTTTTAGTTCTTTGACATCCTTGAGTTTACCAAGTTTACATCCAGCTGCTGGTTGGCCAGACACAGGTTTGAGACGTTTTTCTTTCTTCTCTGGATAAGCATTTCTTTGCATGTATGGCCTTTTCAAATTTTCAGGCTGGTGGATGTTTGACTCTTTTCTGTGGATGTCTCATGAGCTTTCTAGCCTGGTCGTCAGACTACAAGATTAACTAAGAACAAGGATTGATCTTGTTGATCTGACAATCAAGAACGTGGACCAATCTGAGCAGCTTCAGGTGTATATACACATTTAACTACACACAGTATTTCCAACGTGTGAGCTCATCTGCATATAACAAGTTACTTACAACTAAACTAAGTTTAGAACAATGTTTGTGCCTAGGATCAGACTCAAAGCGATTGGCTTTTGAATACAGCATGAGAACCTGTTTTGATACCAATTGTTAGTTCCTAGTAGGCACAATAGATCTAGAAGGGGGGGGGGGGTTGAATAGATCCTTTTTAATTTCAAATACTTTTTTGGTTTATTTTGTATTGCTAATAATTTAGCATATGACAAACATAAGAATCTTTTCAAGCACAACGGAATAAGTAAAAGATCCCCTTCATTGATATATTCATTAATCATACATACATTGTTCGTAGAGTTAGTTCAATGGTAAGAAGTTAAAACATACATAGCAGTTATAGCAGTTAATGTACATAATGTAAATGACATAAAGTAAAAGACACAAGGGGTTTTAAGTGGTTCAGAGACTCAAGCTCCTAATCCACTCTTCTGCTTTCAACTAGCAGGATGCCCACTAAGGAAGGGTAGCACCCTGAATCACTAAGATTCCTTCAAGGCCAACAACCTTTGGACTTCAGTTCACTAAGAACTCTTCAAGGCCAGCAGCCTTGGAACTTCTCTAGTTCCCTAGGAACTCTTCAAGCCCAACAGGCTTGGAACTTCATTTAGTCCCTCCGACAAGGACCCCTCAGGCCCTGACTTATTGTTGTTGAGTTGTTTGTTTGTTTGTTGGAGTTGGTGCTGAGCTGCTAAGATGTCTTTATGCTCTCAACATCTTCTGTACTTAGTAGCTTGGTGTGATCATCCTTGAAGTGTAGTTGAGTGTTACATGATGCTCAGCTTCTTCAGTTACTCAACCACTTCTGATGATCCCTTGATGAACTGCCTTGAAGATCATTCCTCTTGATACATGATGGCTGCACATGATGGGTTTCTAAGATGACTGTAAGCTCTCCTGCTAGGCAGTCAGAAACTTTCTCATGCTTGCCACCCTGATGGCATTTGTGAACTCTTTTCTTGATCCTTGATGCCTTCTCATGATGGACTTGGAAAGATGACTGTGAGCTCTTCTCTACGGTACTTAGAGTCTTCCCATGATGGACATCAAGACGTCATTGATGCTCTTCTTTCTCTCGGCAGTTCAGAACACTCTTTAAGTAGTAGAACTCTCACTTCTACATTGTAGAACTCTCACTTCTACTTCTTTCTTTGTCTGTCTCTGAGTGTTCTTGGTGGATCGTAGAGTGAGTCTTCAGACCTTCATTGGTCACTCACTATTTACGTTGGTTAGATCAGTCCACCATCTCTCCAAACTCGGTAACTCCAGCAGCTTTTAATCTTTAAAGCTCTAGTAGATATATACTCCTTCCCAATCTTCCCGTTGGAAAGTAGTCGTTGAAAGCTCTTTGAAATGCTTCACAGATCTCGAGTTGCTTGGTGCAGACTGCAGATGTGACATGACAGCTTTTTCTGACTTTCTGACACTGGAGTCTACTATTTTACTTACCCCGTCAGAGATGTCACTTTAATGTCTTGGGCAGGTCAAAGACTTTATTTTCTCCTTCTAATTTCTCGATCAGTGGTTGTCCTTTTGCATCGATGCTCTCAATAAGCTCTTGTCCAAATATAAATCTTCAGATTGAACCGTTGCCAATGCTTCAATCTTCAATTATTCAAACTCTATGATTCTGATGCATGTCTTCATGGACTTGATCGTAGTGTCTTGTTGACTGGTAGAGACAACACTACGATCTTGAAGAGTGTTTATTGGATCATCAGTGTAGAACACCTCTTCCTTCTTTTGTGCAGTGCTTCAACACTTCTGTTTGCCTTGACAGCTCTCAGATACTGATGGCTTGATTCCTTTGTTCTAGCCCCTTCTGGATAGCAAGACACTTCAGATTTGTGGCGTGTCCAGCTCATTTTCTCCTTGTGATCTCTCGTTCACTTATCATCAACGGACTGACCCAATGCTTAATCACTTTAGCCTTGTTCTTCAGAGGCTGACCAGTATCTCTGTGTATACTCCATCAGTTCTTTCTTGTTTGGCAAACACTACGATCTTGGTAGCTTCCAAGATTGTTGTCTTCTGTCTACATGACAGCTACTGCACTAGCTGACTTTCCTTAGTCAGTTACAGAAGTCTTCTTCTGATCTCCTTGTGGAAGACTTCATCTAGAATGACTTCTCAACTCAATTTTGATGCTGATTGGGTTGGTGCTTAGATCTTCTGTTAGCTTGCATGCCATTCATTGAGTGCTCTCTGGTTTCCTTCAGGTGGGATGTATCTATGTAGTGCCAACCAGAGGCTTCATTCCTTTGGATATTTTAGGAGTTCTCATTTGTTGATAATCGTATTTGCTCTATGATTCTGCCTTGGCATTGTGAGCACATCTGTTGAGGTCTTAGTTCTGTACTCTACGATTCAGCTTCGGCTGTGCAGACATTACAACTCCGAGATCAGATCTTGACACTCTACGATTTCTGCCTTGTGCTTGATGTCTTCATCTGATTTTGCTCGACTACGATCTCTGCCTCTGGTATGATTAATAGACTTTAAGACTCAGAGTATAGTCTACGATCCTTGTCTTGGCTTCTGCATCAGTAGACTCTACGACTCCGAGTGTAGTCTTCGTTTCTGACTTGACTTCGGCAGATGCTCGATTGGCTCGTAGGCAGGCTATCTCTATGATTCTGAACATGACTTCCTCAGTAGACTACGGCCTTGAAAAAGTTCTTCTCGACACACTACGATCCTTCATCGTCTCTCCTGGCAGTCTACGAACTCCGAGATCTACTATCTTGCAGACTACGATTCTGCCTCGATAGCTCTCGAGTTTTCCTTGATTCTCTTGGCAGACTACGATTTTTGGTGCAGTGCTCGACGATCAAACAAGCCTTTCTATTACATCATAAGATCAACCTAACATGCTTGATCTTTTTATATTTATAGTCCTTGTACATCATTTCTTTTTAAGGACTTTATAAAGCTGTTTTGCTTATGTAGGATCAACCTAACACATTTGATCAATTCATTCTAAGTCCTTGTACATATATTTCTATTATCTATTAAAGAACTTTACAGCTTTTCTTGATACAAGCATACTTGCATATTCATTCATATATATCATAATCAAATCATATGTAAATAGGAATAACATTCACATGCTTATTCTTGACAAATTCATATAATAAAATAATTATTATAATAATTCTATAATCATTTCATATATTATTTAAATAATATAATAATCATATTTTCATGGAAAATAATTAATAAAATATTTTTACTACAAAATTAATTTATTATACGAATATATTTATAAAGATCATTAATTCCTAAAAAAAATTATTTGAAATTAGTTATGTAATAAATATATTTTATTTATCACATATATATATACACTTTACCTTGCACATATATTCCCACCTTTATAAAAAAAATTTATTCGCAAAATTTCTTATTTATTTATATTGAAAATATTGGGTTATTACATTCACCCTCCCTTATAAAGATTTCGTATTCGAAATCACCGTTTTAAAACTTATACATACTAGGGTACATAGCATACACAGTCATTGCAAGTAGATCTCGATCATAATTGATCGAACTAATCTTTAACTATTCAGCATAAAGCTTGTCTATCTGATTAAACAGAAATTTGATTTCTAATAGAACTCAAATTTCTCCTTCAAAATTTCTTTATAAAATAATTTACTATATAAAGGAAAATCATATATAAAAAAATAAAATTTATTCGAATAATACCTGGAGTTCCATCACCAGCTGCCATGGTATCTTGAACAGTCATGTTGAAGACTCTTGTGGTTGATTTTGTTGGTTTATTTGTTGAAGTCGGTCCAATTATCGCCAGAGTCCCGCTGCCTTTCCCCATAGTCACACTTCCTGCATCCATTCTCCTTTTTGGACAATCCTTCACCTTATGCTCCATTGATCCACACATGAAACACCCATTGTTCATCCTTATATTTGGGCAGTTAGGAGAGATATGTCCCTCCTGCCCGCACTTATAGCACACAAACTTACCCTTAAGACACTCACCTGAATGATTCTTCCCGTAATTCTTACACTGCACAGCCTACTTGTTAACACCTTCTTGCTTAACCTGGACATTCTCAAAATTGTTCCCTTTTCTTTTCTCACTCCTATTTCTACTATTAGTTTCCACCTTTCCAGCACCCTCAACCTTACCCTTGTTCTTTATCTCCTTATTATAGAGGCTTATGGCCTCACTTCCCCCTTCGGCTATGATAGCCTTTTCCAAGAGTGATGCAAAAGTGTTTATCTACAACACTGCCACCTTGTTGTAGAGCCAAAGTTTTAATCCTAACTCGAACCTCCTTGCCTTCCTAGCCTCCGTATCAACTTGATGCGGAGTGAACCTAGCTAATTCATTGAACTTTGCGACGTACTCTGACACCGTCATATTGTCTTGCTTTAACTCCAAAAATTTTACCTCCATCCTCGCCTGCATACTAGCTGAGAGATAGTTCTCAAAAAATAATGTCTTAAACCTAGCCCAGGTAACTACACCTTCTCCTGCCCTAGCTTGATTTGCCTCCCACAAAAAATTTGCCTCCCCTTTCATCATATAGGTGGCAAAAGCTGTCTTTTACCCATCAGCTACCCTAGCTATTACAAACGCCTTTTCTATTTCCTTAACCCAAGTTTGGGCTTTTACAGGGTCAGTTGTCCCCTTAAATTCTGGCGGTCCTACAACCTTAAAATCTTTAAAGTTCGCCAAACGATTGTCGGGTTGATTCCCTACGGCTGGCATTCTCTACTATATAGCTTGAGCTACCATGTTTGCAAAGTTTTGCATCGGGTCTGGTTGTTGTCCCACAGTATTGTTGACAGATTCTTCTGCCCTTTGATTTCGAGTTTGAAGTCTTGACGGTATTATCTGATTAAATAAAACATAATATATACTTTATTAACTTACATTCTAAACCTTATCGTATAAGTTTAATATATTAAACTTATTTCATTAATCAAACATAGATTCATACTCATTCAACGATTTCAAAATACTTTACGTAGCATAGCACATACTGCTATCCCTTTGTGACCACAAAAGTTAGGATTCGCTACTACAACCTGTACAAAAGTTTGAAAATATTACATTACACAGACATACTTATCATAGAACACACATATATTTAAATAATACTTATACTACTTATTCATTACACCTTTTTCTGGATCTTGGATAACCTTTCGCCTGATGACCTTCTATCCCACAAATAAAATAGACACCTTGCTTTGGATTGGGACAATGAGGAGAGATATGTCCCTCATGTCGACAATTATAGCAAACATTTTCCCCTTTTCTGCATAAATCTTTATGTTTCTTGTTACAGTTTGTACACTTTTCTATTTTGTTAGAGTTCCCTTGGTTGTTATCAGGATTTCCTGAGTCACGGTCGTTTATCTTTCTTTTCCCCTTCTTACTCGGAGCTGCACACGATTTGTTACTTTTGGCTCCTATTTGATCAATTTAGATTTTAAGCTTATCTTGTTCTTTCATTGTTTCTATTAATGCCTTTCGCAATTGACTATTTAACAACTTTTCTATTTCCCACAGCTTTTCCAGTGAAAAAACCTTGTTCCTCAAATTCTGCACTTCCGTTGATGCTTGGTCAGCTTCAACTTTAGTGTCCGAATCACTATCTATCAATACCACCATTTCTGGATCTAGTACTACGGTTTCCATAATAACCAACTCATCAGGGTTGCTTGCACTGTGAGCCTCTATTTCAATAATTGGTTTTAATATTGGCTCTTTCTTTAAGATCTGAGGGTATCCTAATCCTTTCCCACCTAACATCTACACACATAAATT
Source organism: Panax notoginseng (assembly GCA_016801055.1). Classification (NCBI taxonomy): domain Eukaryota; kingdom Viridiplantae; phylum Streptophyta; class Magnoliopsida; order Apiales; family Araliaceae; genus Panax; species Panax notoginseng. The sequence continues at coordinate 82,417,524 of CM029022.1, read as the reverse complement.
ATCCTGATTAGCATATAGTATATACACACAACAAATAATAGTTTTATATAAGTTATGTTTTATTTTGTTTAACGATGAATTTATTCAATTCATATATTTTTTTATCTTTTCTTTTTTTTTAAAACTCTATTTGAGTTATTTGTATTTTTAACGTTTCCCTCTGTCCTAAAGGTTATAGCCTAAGGTATATCCCACCTAAGGTTTCTAACCCTAAAGCTCTGATACCAACCTGTGACGCCCCCAAATTCAGGTACTTGAAACCCGAACTCGGTGCTTCACGATACCATTTCTTTGAGCGGAATAATAATAATAATATAAATATCAAATTTAATCTACACAGCAGAGTTGTCTAAATCCCTAGGTTCACAACCTTTAATTCATTCATTACATGATAATAATAAATATTATTGTCTTAATAAAGTCTAGCTATTACATAAGAGAACACAAACTTATTCTGTTAGCTTTCCTTTCCCTTTGTTCTTAGCAGAGCCTTCTGGTTAATCACATTGAACTGAAAATATTTAAATTAAGCAAGAATGAGCATTTAATTGTCTAACAAGTAATAATAAACAATAAATGTTAGCTGAAAGAAGTAAATATTTTCTGTAAATGACACTTCTACAACGAATCAACAGTTGTGAAGTAAGCTGAAGCAACACTAAACAACGTAACAATTCTATCTCAAATTTTAAAACTACGTATTGACTATAATTGGTGAATAGTCGACAGACTATGAACTTTGTTTTCAATTTTCGATAAGGTTTAACAGAACTTCATCCGCAAACCGTCATAACTTACAGGCACGGGGGATGATCAGCCCGTTATGCCCTGTATTGATCAATACTACATGTAAGAACGATATTTTCGTTCATCTTATCCGCCTTAGGAGCACAAAAGTTTTCCCATGTTCGGGATGTTCATACTTAGTCTGGAATCCAAACCAAAACAATTTGATTGGATATCAATAATATTTTATCATGTTCAACGATATCTTTAAGTATGTGTCTAGCTGGATCAAATAGTTTAGACAAATTATAAATCAATGTATGCATACCGGGATTTAATAGGTATGTATCAGCAAGTACCACAATTATCCAAGTGAGGACACTTGTATAACAATATTTAGAAATTAACGAACAGAATATATTTCTAGATTATATAATAATACTGTAATGAGAAACAATGATCGGATAGATTTCAAGAACTGGCATATCTACAAAGGTATAGATACATGAAAAATAACAATAATAATATAGTTCTGAAACTGACTTACACATGTCCATTGCATAAAGTAAATGCAAAGATAGAATACTTGCCTGATCTGCTGTTTACACAACTTAGTTTTATCTTTTATATTGAAACCAATCATTAATAAGATCATTCGTTCGATTAGAATAATATATCATATCACATAGTACTGCTATTTGCAGTCAGCATATAACCTAATTACATTATCACATAAGTTTAGCAGTCATTGGATCATAAACAAACACGTATCTAGTCAAACTATCTAATTTAAATTAATTTCTGAAACATTTCGGTGTACTGACGGCTTTATCAGGTAATTATCGAGTCTAAAACTCTAATCTGTAGTTCAATATTCGATTAGATAATTTAAATATCAGTCATATTATTTTTAAATGACTTATAATAATTTTTAAACAATTATTATAATTTATCATGATTTTTCAAACATCGGAATCATTATAAAATAATTTAAATATTAAATAATTCTATTATCATTAATATTTAATTAATATTAAAATACTAATGAAACCATTGTCAAAATATTAAAGTTATTTATATTAACTTAAAATATTTTAAAAATATTAATATTACCCTTAAATGATTTTTAAAACAATTAAAATCGTTTTTAAATAATTACCATTAATTTTTAAATATTAATGCATTATTTATCAAAATATTAAAAGTCATTAATTATAACTTAAAATATTTTAAAAATATTTATATCCTTTTTAAATGATTTTTAATTCAACAAAACTATTTTTAAACTATTTATTTAATATAATTATTAAATAAATTAATATTAAATTATTAATGAAATTTACTTTTAAATATTAAAATTTATATTTTATAACTTAAAATATTTTTAAACTTTTTATTTTTATTTAAAATGATTTTTATAATATTAAAATTATTTTTAAACTAATTTATTTAATATAATTATTAAATAAATCTAATATCAATAACATTAAATAATTAATAAAATTTATCTTAAAATATTAAAAGTTATATTTTATAACTTTAAATATTTTTAAATACCTTATTATCATTTAAAATGGTTTTTAATATTATAAAATGATTTTTAATTAATTTATTTAATGCATTTATTAAATAAATTAAATATCAATAATATTAAAATAAATACTAATATTTATGAAATATATGTCAAATTATTAAAAGTTAATTTTTATAACTTAAAAAAATTTTTAAAATAATTTTTTGTAATTTTTAAAAATTAATTTCTATTTTTAAATGCTTTTTAGAAATTAAATTAATTAAAATTAATAAGACTTTCGCTAAAGCCTTTAGCGACAAAAAGTGTTGCCTTAGGTGTTCTTGAGATTCAAGGACATGCATAGACAGTGTTCGAGTGACATGCTTTGACCAAGTTTAATTCTTAATCTATGATGTGTCTGGGCAACCTATTAATCAGATCTTGTAGTACTAATGTAATACTACAATTATCAAGCAAGATCTGGGTCAGATTACAACATACAAGCAAGATATAAGGCATTAAACTAGTTGTCAGAGTTGTTCTTCATTTTTTGGGTTACCCAGAAATGAAGAACAGTTCGACTGTCCTACTTTGGGCTTCCACAACTTGTGATTCTGGTGATGTTTTAGTGATTTAAGATTTTCAGTGGGTAGCCAACATGCAAATGAAGAGATCCATTACTTAAAATCCATCTAACAACAACAAAATCAACAGTTATGATCCGGTCAAACCATGTCAGAGACCGTGTTCATATGTTTACTGGGTAACCTAGAAAATTGAAAACATGATCGTGCTGCCTGGTTTGACCCTCCACTAAATCCAACATGTTTAAGGTTTTAGTGATCTAAAGACATAAGCTTGTAGTTCAAACAACATACTATAACTTAGATGCAAAGACAAACACAGATCATCAAACCACTGTCCGATCCAAGCCCATAAACTTGTTGTCAAGCGTTTCTGGGCAAGTTCTTGGCTACCCAGATTCACTTGGTCATGGTCAGTCAACCGGCTTTTACCATCAATAAAATGAAATCTGTACATGATCTAGACTTGTTGCAAGTTCCAGATCAAAGCCTACATGACATACTACAAGTAGGAACTTTTAAACAAACAAAAACATAAACATACAAAGATCTATGAGGTCTGACATTCGTTGCCAGACAACTTTTTCCAGATTTTCAAAAACTTCAATTTCGAGGATATAAATGTTATGGATCTACTACCTAGCAACCCAGATCAACTATAAACACTACATACAACATGTTTAACACAAAAAACTTAACATCTAACACATCCTTAAGGATCGAATTCTTAGTTAGGGTTTTATACCTTTATGAACAAATTCTTGATTCCAGGCTCCTGATCTGTTATGAGTAGTAGTGGGGACTTGCTAAGGGACTGAAATGCTACTAATTTTCGTGGTGTAAAGAGAGAGGGTCTAGGTTGGGTATTGGTGAATAAATGAGCAAGAACATGACTTTTCTCTCTCTTTGATCTTATAAATAATGTGGTGCAATGCATTTGGCTGAGATGTAATGTCTGATTGCTGGAGTTTTAGTCAAACAAAAAGTCAAGAGTGGTTTACCAACTAAAGTCTTAGCAAAATTTGGAAGCAACATAATAAAAAATGTGCAAAAGGGCATTATGGTCATTTGGCTTTTATTTTTAATGGCAATCTTGTAACTTGGCAAACCCTTAGGGTTTGGCCCTTAGGTTTTGTACCTTAATTTTTTTGTAAGATTTCTAATTAGGGCTAAAATGGAAATTTAGTTTCTTAAATTATAAATTAGGGTTTTCTAAATTAGTTTAGGTTTCTAATTACTTAGAAATTCCTAATTAGGTTTAAGATCCACTAATTAGTATTAAGATTTCCAATTTAGCAATTAGGGTTAATAACTTAGCAATTAGGGTTTTAAATTTGGAAATTAGGATTTCTAATTAACAATTAGGGTTTCTTATAATTAGAGTTTTCCTAATTAAAATTTATATCTATAATAATTGACATTAATCACATATCACAATTTCTTACCAATCGTAAACTCCGGGTTGAGTTTCAAATTAGAGGTTATTATAGTAATACTAGGTTTTATCATGATTCACCATAATTGACCAACCATTATCAATTTTTACATAAAGTACATATTTATAGCACCGAAATATAATTAATATAATATTATTATTCTCATTCCTTGTTCAAAATCCAGAATTAGGGTTTTGAATCCATATCCAACATAACTTTCATATACATACCATTATTAATTAATTTATAACAATTAACTTAATTAATCCGAAATAAATTCATATAATAAAATAATTATTATAATAATTCTATAATCATTTCATATATTATTCAAATAATATAATAATCATATTTTCATAGAAAATAATTAATAAAATATTTTTACTACAAAATTAATTTATTATACGAATATAATTTATAAAGATCATTAATTCGTAAAAAAAATTATTTGAAATTATTCGTGTAATAAATATATTTTAATTATCACACATATATATACACTTTACCTTGCACATATATTCCCACCTTTATAAAAAAAAATTTATTCACAAAATTTCTTATTTATTTATATTGAAAATATTGGGTTATTACAGAAATCCTTATCGGAAAGCCCCTTCTATTTCGGGAATGATCTGATTGTTAATATAGTGAATTATAATATTAAATGATGAATAATTGTTGAAAGATTAAAAATGTGTTTATTAAAGATAAGTGATTTGTGGTAAATATTTATTCAATTTTTGATATAAATATAGGGATTTGTTATGAGGTGTTTGTTATAAGTTTGACTTATTATTCCATGAGGAGATGTGCTAATTTTTCAGGCCGCTGATTGAAGTTATAATAGTAAATCAGCATGGATCGCTGGTTTAAAGTTATAATTGTAATTTAGTATGGACCATTACTTTAAGTTTTAATAGTAAATCAATATGGACCGTCCGTTTAAAAGTAAATCAATCTGGACCGTTCATGAGTTAGTTACTATTTAGTCCATTCTCCTATAAATAGAAGCTCATTCCTTCATTATTTCTTACGAATTTACTGAAACTCCAGAGAGAGAAACTACAGAGAGAAAGAAGAAGAGTATTCTGCTACTTCATTATTACAGTATCCATTCTTCTACTAAGGTAAGGAGAATTATTCTTTCGTATTCGTAAAGAATGTTAAATTCTTTCAATACTCATAAGGGTTCTTATTCTATTCCTTATTAATCCGCGGGAGTAACCTGTCTACTTGGATTACCGCATGCATGGTGAATGACCCTTCGTATTCATTCTTTATTAATCTGCGGGAGTAACCTGTCGACGCGGACTACCGCATGTATGGTGATTGACCCTTCATATCCATTCTTTATTAATCTGCAGGAGTAACCTGTCTACGCGGACTACCGCATGCATGGTGAATGACCCTTCGTATTCATTCTTTATTAAATTGTGGAAATGATCTGTCTACGCGAATTATCGCATGACGGGTGAAAATCCATTTGCAGTTTCGTATATTCTTTTATACTCATATAAGATGTCATTTCTTTTATACTCATCAAGGGATATCGTCTTTTTTTCGTATTTCTCCATTTATGGTACAAATTTATTGTTTGTTTCTATAACCTTATTATTAAATGGTGAAAACCCTTGAAATTATTGGAATATTCTTAATAGTTTGTGCTTCATCTAGTATTTCTACTATTGGTCTGAACTTTCTTATTAAATGACGGGATACTATTTATGTCGGGGTATTATTCACTCGGGTACTATTCACTCGGGGTACTATTCATTCGGGATACTATTCACTCAAAAAACTATTCACAGAGTACTATTCACTTGGGTATTATTCACGGGATACTATTCACCCAAAAAATTAATTTCTTTTCTGTCCAAATTATTTTTGACGCATTCTTGAATTTTACACCACAAAACAGTTATCAAGTTGACAATTTGGACATTTTTAAACTATGGATAAATTAAAAATCTTTTATATTTATCCTTAATCTCACTTGATTGAATCTTATATCATTGTCATCATCCTCATGCTTATATTATGATGAAAGTCATCTTTGGCCTGTAGTGCATAGATGGACTGTTGATTGGTATGATTATGACTATGTATCGGTATAATCATGACCTGTAATGTCACAAATGATGTGGTAAAAGTTCTCATTGGCCCGTAGTGCATTGATAGACAGTTGTTGGCATGATCATGACCACTGGTGATAATAATGAATATCCTTAGCCCATAGTGCATGGATAATTTATGGATGTGATACTAACGAATATTCTTGGCCCGCAGTGCATGGATAATTTTGTGATGTGAATTATTTATTGAGCTGAGTCTCAGCGATAAAATTGATGATAAACTTTTAAATCATAGAAGATAGTAGATATCATGCTCTACTTGACTCTTCTAATGGATCGTTTGTTCCATTGCAGTTAGACTTGTTGTCTATTGTATTCTATCAGTTTTACACTGTTGAAGGCTAACGATAATTTATTCTGCATTATCTTAGTCATAATATTCTTTGCTGGGCTAGTTGAGATGACCCTTTGCTTTCATTGTTCTCTTCAGGAAATGAGAATATAGCTGAGACTAGTCGGGAAACGGAGTGATGGTCCGAGATGGTGGCTATAGTAGTCCTCACTATTTTATAAAATAGTGTGATAATAGTTATAATGAGGACTCCATTTGAGTTTTGATATTTTCTACGAGACAATATTCGTGTTTAAACTCTCAGCTTATGTATTGTCGTATTTTACACGACAGTTGTATAATTAAGTTTATTTTTGAATTTTGTACCGTATATCTGGCGGCTCAAAATGGTTTGTGTATACCTATTTTGGGGGCGTCACATGCGTGGGAAGTGGCTGTTCTCCTGCTCTCTTCTTCCTATGTTCTCTCACTCTTCTCCTTATCTTCTCACTTTAATGTCCCTCTCTTCTCCCAAACTGGCCTCCCTTTTTCTTCTTCTTCTTCTTCTTCTTCTTCTTTCTTCTTCTTCTTCTTCTTCTTCTTCTTCTTCTTCTTATGTTTGACTGAACTCGGTCTGTTCGCTTCTTTGGAATAAAAGGATCAGCAATCGCTATCCGCGATCGCACCCAGTCACTTGTTTTTAATGACGTGGACTTATTAGCAACTGCATGCGGTCGCCAATATTTAGTGGTCGCTATAAACTACCCCTCCAACATATTGCGCCGAATTTTTGCAGCGACTGGATTCGTAACCTGTAAGACCCCAACTTTTATAAATGAAGATGAATTTTCTATAAATATCATTTTTGAATATTATGGAGTTAATTTGATATAATGTTATAGTTGTGGGTAATATTTATAAATTTTGCAAAGTACGCAAGTTATTATATAATATTCGATTGGTCGGGGAATATTCGTTTTAACAGGAAATATTCGTACAATGGCACAATCATTGGTGGACCCCACAACGGAATTATTGTCGGATTGAGAAAACGACAAAAATATTTTATTAAAAATAACGGTGGAAGTTTTACCATTGATACTGTTGAACTACTCGGTAGTAAAAGTACAGTAATATATGTGGTTGCATAGTAGCACACGGTATTGATTATTAATGCTTATGTGAGAAGTCACTCAGTTTGATTCAATTATTGTCAGTTAATAATATGAATTATTTAGCGATAATGACGTTTTGTTTTATTCGTATTATTAACGTAATAAAATAGAAACATCTTTTTATATAAAAAAGAATACTTTGTTAAAGTTATTCTATAAATAGAATATATTATATTTTATTTTAAAGATTTTTCTTTAAATATGGACCGTCAGATTAAAGTAATCAATCTGGACCGTTCATGGATTAGTTACTATGCATTCTATTTTTCTATAAATAGCAGCTCATTCCTTCATTATTTCTTACGAATTCACTGAACTCTAGAGAGAGAAACTATAGAGAGAAACTATAGAGAGAGAGAAGAAGAGTATTCTGCTACTTAACTACTTCCTTATTTCAGCTCTTCTTTAAAACGGTAAGGGGTGTTATTCTTTTTTATTCATGAAGAGAACTGTTGTTATTCTATTTCTTATTATTATGTTGGAATAACCTGTATACGCGGTCTACCCTATACTTGGTGACATTCTTTTATTATTCTGTTGGAACATCCTGTCCGTGTATTTTATATCGGACCTGGTTCCGTCTTTATTATTATTCTGTTGGAACATCCTATCCGTGTGTTTTACACCGGACCTGATTCCGTCTTTATTATTATTCTGTTGAAACATCCTGTCTGTGTGTTTTGCACCGGACTAGGTTCCGTCTTTGTTATTATTCTGTTGGAACATCCTGTCTGTTTGTTTTACACCGGACCTGGTTCCGTCTTTATTATTATTCTGTTGGAACATCCTGTCTGTGTGTTTTACACCGGACCTGGTTCCGTCTTTATTATTATTCTGTTGGAATATTCTGTCAGTGCGTTTTACGCCGGACCTGGTTCCATTATTTATTATTTTGTGGGAACAACCTGTCTGTGCGGTCTATCGCATGCATGGTGATTTCTTTTGTTATTCTATTCTTTATTATACTCAGTTGGTTAAGTTTTGACTTCTATACTCCATGAAATTTGTGGAATATCCTTGATAATTGCGTTTCATCCAGTATCTTTTTATGAAAATATTCTTCTAAGCATTCTTGAATTTTACTCCACAAAGCAGTATCATGTTGACAAGTTGGACGTTGTTAATTCTTGGATAAATTAATTCTTGAACTTGTTTTATTGAATTCTTATATCATTGTCATCATCCTCATGTTTATAAAATGTTGAAAGTCATCTGTGGCCTGTAGTGCATAAATGGACTTGGTATGATTATGACCAGAGATTATTCGGTATAATCATGACCGTAATGTTACAAATGATGTGGTAAAAGTCCTCATTGGCCGTAGTGCGTTGATGGACAGTTGTTGGCATGATCATTACCATTAATGAATACACGAATATCCTTGGCCGTAGTGTAGGGGTGATTCGATGATGTGGATTATTTTATTAAGCTGAGTCCCAGCGATCACAGTGTTGAAAAAACCTTTTAAATCATAAAAGATAGTAGAGTTTATTTTCTACTTGACTCTTTTAATGGATTGTTTGTTCCGCTGCAGTTAAACTTGATGTCTATTATATTTTATCAGTTTAACATTGTTGAAGGCTAATGTTAATTTATTCTGCATTATCTTAGTCATAATATTTTTTACTGGGCTAGTTGAGCTCACCCTTTCTTTCACTGTTCTCTTCAGGAAATGAGAACGTACCTGGGGCAAGTCGGGAAACGGAGTGATGGTCCGAATGATAGTATTAGTTAGTCGTCCTCACTATTCTATGTAATGGTGTGTTAATAAATGTAACGAGGACTCCTTTTGAGTATGAATACTCTCTAGAAGATAATATTTGTATTCAAACTCACAGTTTATGTTTTGTCGTATTGTACACGACAGTTGTATTAGTAAGTTATATTTATATTCTGTACTATGTATCTGACGACCTAAGATGGGTGATGTATACCTAATTTTTGGGTCGTCACAGTTGGTATCAGAGCTTAGGGATATGATCCCTAGCTAAGATGTGAGAATAGAACTAGGAGGGGAGAGACGGGGAATTAATTCGCTAGTATGACCTACCTAAGTTTATTTGCATGATATTTAATTGGTCGGTCATAATATAAAGATAATATATGACATATCAATTAACTTTTATTTTGTGGCAGTATCTAAAAATGGCATCTGAGAATGTTGAGAATAGGAATGGAGCACAGGCGACTGTTGATTCACCACATATCAATAATCAGGATAATGTGCATCAGGAAGGTGACAATCCTCATGCAAACAACAACACTGACAAGATGATGAATGATGGAATGTTCAGAAACTTTATGCAGTTCATGCAACAGCAGGCGAGAGCGGCTCCTATCCAAAATATAGGTGGAAACACTGAAAACTCTCGGACGGTCACCGCTAAACAGTTCAAGGAGTTGGGACCACCAGAGTTTAAGGGAGAGCCAAAATCACTTATAGCGGAAACATGGATAAAGCAGATTACCAAGATATTTGATATCTTGGGATGCTCCAAGGAGCAAAAGGTTCCCTTTGCCGCCTTTATGTTACGAGGAGAGGCAGATTACTGGTGAGAATCGATTAAGCGTACTCAACATGCCGCACTGAAGATGTCTTGGGAGAAGTTCCAAGAGCTGTTCAATGACAAATACTTTTCCGAAAGTGTTCGTCACATGAAGGAGGTGGAGTTCATCAAATTAGAGCAGAATAATATGACCGTGTCGCAGTATGAGGCTAAATTTGCTGAGTTGTCCCGGTTTGCGTCCCACTTGGTGGATAATGAAGAGCGAATGACGCGAATGTTTTTGTGAGGTTTGAAACCTGAGATACGTCAACATCTTATTTCTCATAAACTGTGTTTGTATTCAGATGTTGTGAGTAGGGCTCAGTTAGTGGAGCGCGATAACGAGTCAACGCAACCAAAAGAGAGCTGTCGGTAAAATGATAATACCAGTGAGAGCAGTCATCGAAGCGGTGACAACAAGCGTGGAGGGAATCAATAGGCCAGAAATGGTAACCACTTCGGTGGTAATCAGGGACAAAATAATAAGAATGGTCATTTCAAGAAGAGGAGATTCAACAATGATGAAAAGACGTCAGCACCAGCACTCGTTGTTAAGGAAGGAGAACGACCACCTATCATATGTTTCAAATGTAGAGGGGAGGGGCACGTCGTCCAAACTGCGCGATGCCGTCTAAAGCATGTTATAATTGTGGAAGAGAAGGTCATTTAGCTCGATTTTGTCGTTTATCAAAAACAAGTTCAGCCAAGATGGAGACACCAAAGGCCGTCCCAGAAAAGTCAAAACCGGTAGTGCAAGGGATAGCGTTTGTTGTGACCTCCCAGAAAGCAAGGAACCCGAATGAGGTCGTCACGGGTAAGCTTATCATAAACTCTAATGAAGTCTATTCTTTATTTGATACCGGTTCTACCAATTCTTTTATTTCTTCTACTTGCGCTCATCGATTAAATTTGACTCCGGAGAAATTAGACTTTGATTTATCTGTTGAAACTCTATTAGGAGAAACCTTCATTACATCCACGATTTATAAGTCTTGTTTGGTTCAAGTTGGTACCCACACATTACCTGTCAATCTAATTTTATTAAAAATACTTGCATTTGACGTGATTCTAGGGATTGATTGGTTAACTACTCATCATGCAAAAATTGATTATTTTCGTAAGGTTGTTAGCTTTCATATTCCTAATCGACCTATTATGCGAATTCAAGCAACCAAACCATTAAAATCAATCGCTGTCATCTCAAACCATAAAGCTATTCGTTTATTAAAAAACGGATGTCAAGCTTTCTTAGCTCATGTCACGGGTCTAAACAAAAATGCGTCAGTTTTGAATGATATTTCTGTTGTTAATAAATTCCCTGACGTATTCCCTGAAGAACTTCCTGGCCTACCCCCAGAGCGTGAAATTGAATTTTGTATCGACCTTGAACCCGGTACAAAACCCATTTCCAAAGCCCCATATCGAATGGCTCCTATTGAACTTCAGTAGTTAAAGATCCAACTGCAGAAATTGTTAGACATTGGCTTTATTCTTCCTAGTACTTCTCCTTGGGGTGCTCCTGTGCTATTCGTGAAGAAAAAAGATGGAAGTATGCGACTTTGTATTGATTATCTGGAGTTAAATCATGCCACCATCAAAAACAGGTACCCATTGCCACGTATTGATGACCTGTTTGACCAGTTGCAAGGAGCACAATTCTTTTCAAAGATCGATCTTCGTTCTGGATATCATCAGCTGAAGGTTAGAACTGAGGATATTCCAAAGACGGCTTTCAGAACTCGGTACGGGCATTATGAATTCCTAGTCATGTCCTTTGGATTGACTAATGCTCCTGCTGCCTTCATGGATATGATGAACCGGGTATTCAAGGAATATTTGGATCACTTTATGATCGTCTTTATTGATGACATCCTTATTTATTCCAAAAGCCGTGAAAATCATGAGCAACACTTGAGGCAGGTACTCCAAAAGCTTCGTGAATACAAGCTTTATGCCAAGTTAAAGAAATGCGAGTTCTGGTTGGAGGAGGTAGCATTCCTTGGGCACGTAGTATCAAGTCTTGGAATATCGGTTGACCCGGCAAAGATTGAAGCTATTCAAAGCTGGGAGCAACCTAAATCAGTGACCGAAGTACGTAGCTTTCTTGGTTTAGCTGGTTATTATCGGAGATTTGTGGAAGGATTTTCTCGAATCGCTACTCCATTAACTCAGCTGACTCGAAAAGATACAAAGTTCGGTTGGAGCGAAGAATGTGAGAAGAGTTTTCAAGAACTCAAGAGGAGACTCATTTCAGCACCTGTTCTAACAATACCATCTGGCTCGGAGGGATTTGTCATCTACAGTGATGCTTCGAGCAAAGGGTTGGGATGCGTTCTCATGCAACATGGAAAAGTCATAGCCTATGCATCAAGACAACTCAAGGAATATGAAAGGAATTATCCTACTCATGATCTAGAGTTGGCAGCTGTTGTCTTTGCACTTTAAATTTGGAGGCATTACTTGTATGCGGAGAAGGTGGAGATCTTTAAGGATCATAAAAGCCTCAAATATTTCTTCACTTAAAAGGAACTCAACATGCGACAACGACGTTGGCTTGAACTGTTGAAAGATTATGATCATACCATTCAATACCATCCTAGAAAAGCGAACGTGGTAGCTGACGCATTGAGTAGAAGATCATATGCAAGTACGAGTGCAATATTGTCAACACAAAGGCCTATTTTGTGTGACTTGCAAAGGATGGAGATAGAGTTAAAGACTCCAGGGACCCATGTGATGATGACGAATATACGAGTAGAACCAACTTTAATCGATAAAGTTAAAGCTGCTCAAGCTACAGACCTGGAGCTGATTCGTATGAGGAAGAAAGTGCAAGAAGGTGCTATGCCGGAAGCAAGAATCGATGAAGAAGGAATACTTCGAAGTCAACTCCAGACTTTGTGTTCCTAACAACCCTGATTTAAAGTATGAAATCATGATGGAGGCGCACAACACACCGTTTGTAATCCATCCTGGAAGTACCAAAATGTATCATGATCTTCGTCATACATTTTGGTGGAGCAATATGAAGAGAGAGATAGTGCTGTTTATCTCAAGGTGTTTAACTTGTCAACGAGTCAAAGCGGAGCATCAAGTACCAAAAGGTCCATTGAAACCACTTGAAATTCCAGAATGGAAGTGGGAGCACATTACCATAGATTTCGTTACCGGTCTTCCTAAGGTTTCTCAAGGTATAGATGCGATTTGGGTCATTGTGGATAGATTGACCAAGTCTTCCCATTTCTTACCGATACGAGAAACTTATACACTTGAACGTCTTGCTCGTATGTACATAAACGAGATTGTAAGACTACATGGTATGCCAGTATCCATAGTTTCTGATCGAGACCCAAGATTCACTTCACGATTTTGGGTTAGTTTACAAAAAGCTATGGGCACGAATTTACGATTTAGTTCAGTATATCATCCTCAGACGGACGGACAATCAGAGAGGACTACTCAAACTCTAGAAGATTTATTAAGACTCTGTGTCTTTGACTTCAAGGGAAGTTGGGACAAGTTCTTACCATTGGTGGAGTTTTCCTACAACAACAGTTATCAAGCAAGTATTGGCATGGCTCCATTCGAAGCATTGTATGAAAGAAAATGTCGTTCTCCAGTATGCTGGGATGAGGTGGGTGAAGCAACGTTGTTGGGACCGGAGTTGGTACGTATGACTACAGAAAAAATTCAAACGATCCGACAACGTATAAAAACCTCACAAGATCGACAAAAGAGTTATGTTGATCTTCATCGAAAGGACGTAGAATTTGATATAGGAGATCATGTGTTCTTACGTGTTGCTCCATGGAAAAGAGTTACGAGATTTAGAAAAAGAGAAAAGCTCAATCCTCGATTCATCGGTCCATTTTTAATCCTTAATCGAGTAGGAACTGTGGCTTATAGACTCGCTTTACCGCCAAGTATGTCTCGTGTTCATAACATTTTTCACATATGCATGTTACGCAAATATGTGGAAGACCCGAACCACATTATTGAGTTAGAACCGGAAAAAATAGCGGAGGATTTGACGTATGAAGAAGTTCCTGTTCAAATCTTGGATAAGAAGGAACATATTCTACGCTCCAAGGTTATACCTCAAGTCAAAGTTTTGTGGAGAAACCACGATGTTGAGAAAATGACTTGGGAGTTAGAATCTGAAATGAAATCAAGGTATCCTTATCTCTTCGACATACCAGGTACGTACCCTAATTTCGAGGGAAAAATTTCATAAGAAGGGGAGGTTGTAAGACCCCAACTTTTATAAATAAAGATGAATTTTCTATAAATATCATTTTTGAATATTATGGAGTTAATTTGATATAATGTTATAGTTGTGGGTAATATTTATAAATTTTGCAAAGTACGCAAGTTGTTATATAATATTCGATTGGTCGGGGAATATTCGTTTTAATAGAGAATATTCGTACAACGGCACAATCATTGGTGGACCCCACAACGGAATTATTGTCGGATTGAGAAAATGACAAAAATATTTTCTTAAAAATAACGGCGGAAGTTTTACCATTGATACTGTTGAATTACTCGGTAGTAAAAATACAGTAATACATGTGGTTGCATAGTAGCACACGATATTGATTATTAATGCTTATGTGAGAAGTCACTCAGTTTGATTATCATCCTCATGTTTATAAAATGTTGAAAGTCATCTGTGGCCTGTAGTGCATAGATGGATTTGGTATGATTATGACCAGGGATTATTCGGTATAATCATGACCATAATGTTACAAATGATGTGGTAAAAGTCCTCATTGGCCGTAGTGCGTTGATGGACAGTTGTTGACATGATCATTACCATTAATGAATACACGAATATCCTTGGCCGTAGTGCAGGGGTGATTCGATGATGTGAATTATTTTATTAAGCTGAGTCTCAGCGATCACAGTGTTGGAAAATCTTTTAAATCATAAAAGATAGTAGAGTTTATTTTCTACTTGACTCTTTTAATGGATTGCTTGTTCTGCTGCAGTTAAACTTGATGTCTATTATATTTTATTAGTTTAACATTGTTGAAGGCTAATGATAATTTATTCTGCATTATCTTAGTCATGATATTTCTTACTGGGCTAGTTGAGCTCACCCTTTCTTTCACTGTTCTCTTCAGGAAATGAGAACGTAGCTGGGGCAAGTCGGGGAACGGAGTGATGGTCCGAATGATAGTATTAGTTAGTAGTCCTCACTATTCTATGTAATGGTGTGTTAATAAATGTAATGAGGACTTTTTTTGAGTATGAATACTCTCTAGAAGATAATATTTATATTCAAACTCACAGTTTATGTTTTGTCATATTGTACACGACATTTGTATTAGTAAGTTATATTTGTATTCTGCACTATGTATCTGACGACCTAAGATGGGTGATGTATACCTAATTTTGGGGGCGTCACATAACCGGTTGCCAAAAGCGGTTGCTATTGTTGATATCGGCGGCCGCAAATGGTGGTCATTGATATTGTTGGTCACCAAAGTAGAATATAACCCATAGTTTAGGGTAATGATTCATATTTAAGCCTATTTATAATAATTCACATAATATATAAAATATATTATTATATATTCTTTGAGTTAAACAATTATATATGTTATATCTAGTATTGTTTAACTGATTCATTTATTTAACTTAATATATGTCATCACAAGTATTTAAACATAAATTCATTTATTCAGAAAATACTTGTTGCATAATATAAAAGTTATTTAAAATTTTATATCCTCGACTTCTGTTAACATATTTGCTTAAAATAAAACACAATACTCAATATAAAAGTGATTTAAACTTTTATATCAGAAATCAAAGTTTTATCTATTTAACCCATATAAACACATTATTTATTATAAAGAATAAGTAATTCTTTATAAATCTACACTAAACTATATATCTGCTTATACTGAAGCAATTTTGATCTAAGTTTAAATTGATTTATCTGCTTAATCAAGAAGTATATTTACATAAGTATAAAAATTATATAAACTTTTATAATCAAGCATAAATCTACATTTGCTTACACAGAAACACATTTCATATATATAAAGGTCATTGAACTTTTATATAATTACTTGATCTTTAATTTCTATTTACTTAATTCAGAAGCATCAAATATAAAAATTATTTAAACTTTTATCTGTACTGAATTCTATCTGCTTATATTAGAAGCATTTCTCTGTCAAAACTTTTGTAAAAAGAAAAAGGGTAGAGTTAGTTTATTTTATGTACATGTGAGAAAGACAAGTAATTATTTGACAAAGACCAAAGTCTTAGAGAGGTCAGTTGAGAGCTGGGTCTCTAATGTACTTGTGAGGTGAGGAAGATGCTGTCATTTCAAGACTAGATCATAGAATATAACTGAACTCAAGAAAAGGTACAACTAAGATTGAGGAGGGAGGTGGGAGCTTGCTGTTCAAGATAGTTAGTTGAGAATAGTTGTAAGTTTGTCTATAAAACTTTGTAAAGGCTTCTCCGCCTATTGAATGTGTATTAATTTATTACTAGGAGTAATAGGATTTCAAGTCCTAAAGAGGAGTTTGAGACTTGAAGTAACAACATACCCGGTATGTATGTTGTGAACCAAACAAATCTCTGTGCATTATGTGATTGAATTTTTACTATCTTGCATATTAATTTCTGACAGTGCAAATTAATTTACTAAAAATTCAAAAAGGTCTAAGATAAATTTTTTTAACAATAATAATATATATAACTTCCTTCTAGATTATTATTGGACTTTCAAAGAGCCATATTTGTTGATATTATTATTATTCCCTTTGTTTAATAGAAGAGTCTCATTAACTGATCTTTGTACGTGGTTTCCATTACGCTATCATATTAGTGAGTAATGAAACTATCCTATGTTGATGCACAAAGATTTCGACAACTCAATTTCGACGACGGTTGGTACTTTGAACCATACCTGATATGAAAGGTACCAATTTATCCTTGTTATTGTCATTTTATTTATCGCTTTATTGTCCTTTTTTCCTGACCACTTTTTGAGAAGTCTAAAAGTTATTATTAATTAAATCATCAAGTACCCATATCAAATAAATGATTTGTAATTTGTCTGACGTGTTGGATTGGAGGTTTCAGTCATCTAATGATTTATTATTAAAAAAACTAAATAAAAAGAAAATTTGTCTTAATAAACACAAACTAAGTATCTATACTTCTTAAAATTATCAATAATGGAAAGATGTAGTATTGTAGTTTAATGTAGACTAATTCGAATCTTGACTTGTCTGTGGTTTATAATCCCAGGCATTAAGAAATGATGGACTCCACGGCACGTCTGCATGAGGTGGTTGTCGTCCGGATCGTTTCTAGCACAGTTAATAGAGTGGAACTCTCTCGACACCTCAACCCAACGTTTATATTGAGACGAGAACCTTGGTACAATCGATCAAACATTTAAATATACGTTGAATGGAACACCAACGACACCTTGACCCCTCGCTTATATGTAAGTGGTAACCTTGGTAAAATCAACGATTGATGCGGTAGAAGATGCCACACACAACTATGAATTATTATATGATAAATCAAATTGAATCTCAAAGAAATAACAAAGAAAAATACTTAGGAATTCTTCAAAGAACCAAAAGTAGAGAATAATCTCACAGGTAATTAAATCTGAATATTATTGAATGAATAATAATGAATTACATCTATAAGTCTTAAATAATAGTAATTGAAAACCTAGGGATCCTAAAAGGAATCAACAATCAAATATGGAATCAAAATCTACCATAATATCCTAGTTATAATAGAATACTAATAATAAATTGGAAATATAGAGTTTTGGAAACAAATCCATGCTAAAAAACCATCAAAACGCGTCAGCCTCAAAAAACGCGCCAACTAAATTTGGGCATGCCCGTCGGGGCTATAAAATTTGGCCTATAAAGCCCGCCGGGGCGGGTATTGACAGAGGACTTGACGCCGAAGTGGCTTCAGAGCTCGCTGGGGTGGCTCTGGACAGAGAGTTTGGTGATGGGGTGATATTTTTGGCTTGTAAAAGCTCGCCGAGGTGGGTGTACTGATTTCCAAACTTGCAGGCTCTTTTCCTGGCTTGCATTGGATTGTTCTTGAACGCAACCTTGAACCTTATTGATGTACTTGGGCATATTCTCTTCCTCTTTGGACCAAGTTAACATGTTATTTCCAATCCACATTGCTTGTACCAAAGCCATAAGTCTTTCTTTGAACCTTTTTGTTAGTTCCCAGAGGGCACATAATAGATCTAGAAGGGGGGGGTTGAATAGATCCTTTTGTTTTCAAAAGTCTTTTCTATTTTAGTTTACATTGCTGAGTAAATAGCAGATGACAAACTTAAGAATTATTTCAAACACAGCGGAATAAGTTAAGGTTCCCCTTCATAGATGTTATGTTAACCATTTTTCTAGAGTTAGTTTAGATGTAAGTAGTTATCATGTTAACATCAGTTATAGCAGTTATATTATAAATGACAGAATGTAAAAGACACAAGGGGTTTTAAGTGGTTCAGAGACTTAAACTCCTAATCCACTCTTCTGCTTCAACAAGAAGGGATTCCACTAAGGAAGTCTTTACATCTATGAATCACTAAGATTTCTTCAAGGCCAGCCGCCTCAGAACTCTAGTTCATTAAGAACTCTTCAAGTCTAGTAGACTTGGAACTTCAGTTCACTAAGAACTCTTCAAGGCCTGTAGGCTTGGAACTCAGTTTAGTCCCTTGGACAAGGACCTTTCTGGCCCTGGCTTCTTGTTGTTGTTGTTATTGGTGCTGAGCTGCCAAGATGACTTTAAGCTTGTTCACCCTTGATACTTGGCAGCTTGTTGTGATCCTCTTTGGATTCTGCATCGAGACTGGATCACCATTGGACAGACTGCTAAGTTGTTCATGAAGCTCAATCTCTTCGAGTACTTAGCAATTTGCCACTTCTTCCTTGGTGCAGCTGATCTTGTGGTTGGTCCTTTTCTGATCTCAGCTTGCACTTCTTCACCACTTAAGGTTTGCTAAGTCATTGCATCTTTGGTAGACTTCGTCTGACACTTAGCATGTAAGACCCCAACTTTTATGAATAAAATTAATTTTTCTCAAAAAATATTTTTGAATATTGAGGTGTGAATTTGTTATAATGTTATAGTTATGGGTAATATTTACACATTTTTGAAAAGTAAGCAAGTTGTTATAAAATATTCGTTTGGTCGGGAAATATTCATTTTATCAAGGAATATTCATACGATGACACAATTTGTGACGCCCCCAAAATAGGTATACATCACCTATTCTGAGTCGCCAAATACATGGTACAGAAACAACTACAACATCATTACTATAATTATCGTGCAAAATACGACAACACATAAACTGTGAGGTTAAATACAAATATTGTCTTCTAGACAATATCCACACTCAAATAAGTCCTTATTACAATTATTGAAGCACTATTTTATAAAATAGAGAGGACTACTAACACAATTGACTGGAAACATCACTCCATACCCCGACTAGTTCCCGCTATATTCTCGTCTCCTGAGAAAAATGGAACAAAAAGGAAAAGGGTGAGCTCAAATAGGCTAGTAAAGAATATTATGAATAAGATAATATACAACAAATTATCATTAGTCTTCAATAGGGAAAAATCTGATAAAATATAATAGACAATAAGTTTTAGATCAACAACTGCAGCGAAAATAGCAATCCATTAGAAGAGTCAAGTAGAGAATGAATTCTACTATCTTCTAAGATTTAAAAGTCCATCATCAATATTTTATCCCTGTAATTTCAATCAATATACATCTTGAATCAAATATTCATCTTTGCACTACAGGCCAAAGATATTCATTTGTATCACCAATTGGTCATGTTCATCTAAACACCTGTTTATCTTTGCACTATGGGCTAAAGATATTCATCAGTTAATCATTCATCTTTGCATTACAGGCCAAAGATATTCAGTAATATCATCATTTAGGACTGAGGATGATGAAAAATATCCTAAAAAAAATAAATCCAGTGAGACAAAAGGACAAATATTAGGGATTCGTATTACAGTTTATCCAAGTTCAAAAACGCTCCATAATAAACCATAGTGGAGTAAAATTCAAGAATGAAGATCAAAACATGGATACAATCAAAGATAGTAACCATAATAGACATCTTGGACAAAGAAGAGAAAATTTTATTTTTCTGTGAGTAGTGCCGTATTCGTGAATAGTGTCGTATGCGTGAATAGTGCCGTATACGTGAATAGTAACTCCGACACAAAAGGTAAAAATTCCGCAATACAATTCATATAAATATTTCGGCATAATGATATTGAATGAAATAATATCATTTACGAAGAAAATAACATCCCTTACCTCAAAAGAACAATACTTTCGGCTGAAATATCAGGTATAAGGCTGAAGGAAACTTGTACTGAATAGCAACTCTCAAAGTATCTAAATACTCACAAAAATACGCTCGATAATATAGAGAGAGAAACAGAGAAAACTTGTTTCTGGAGTGATTTTCAATTCTAACTAAGCACCCTATTTATAGAAAAATGCTTAGAACGCCAAAGCAGACTAACCTGTTACCTGATGGCTTTACCTGCTACTATTCATACCCACCACTTTTGAAATAAAATTTTAGCACATTTTTCACCAACCAAAAGTGGGGCCCACCCATTTTAGAAATTTCCAAAATATTTTAAATTTGAACAATAATCAGTAACTTCAATAATTCATAATAAATAGCCCTTTTTATCAGAAAAATTTGAGTCTCATGTCTATTCCATAGGAAATTTAATTCTCTACAGCTTTGTAGAAGAAAGTTTTTCCAAATTCCAATCAGAAAATATCCGAAATCCACATACGGATGATTTTTAATATCTTCATTCTGATAAATACTGATAAAACACCTCAGCATTAATTCTTTCATTTATATCCACATAATAAAATAAATATTTCCTTATCATATAAATCAATAATTAATTATTCTTAAATAATATTACAGAATCACAATTATGACAACCATGTCGTTCCCAGGAAAAAGGGAGCTTTCCGATAAGGATTTCTCCTTACTGGCGCACAATTAGGTGACCAAACCTCTCCTTAGACAGAACTTCCTTAGACATTGCCAATAATGCTATCTAACAATATTATTCAAATAATATGAATTATTGATCTGCTAATAGAGATATTGTGCAGTGGCAATTATTGAAACAACAATAATATAAAATATCAACGTAGCAATTATTGAATCAATAAAATAAAATATTGAATAGTAATTACTGTAACAATTATTGAGTAGTGCCTTCTTACGTAAGGATCAATAATTCAACAATACTATGCAATACCGTGTGCTACTGTGCACCCACGCGTATTACTATATTTTAACCATCGGGTATTCTAACAGTGTTAACGGTAACAACTACGCCATTATTTATAAAAACTCAAATTTGTCGTTTTCTTCATCCGACCATTTTTCGTTATGGGGCCCACTAATGACTGCGCCATCGTACAAATATTCCCCGATAACAAGAATATTCCACGACCAAATGAATATTCTCCGACAACAATGAATATTTTATAACCACTTGCTTATTTTGTAAAATTTGCACATTTCACCCATAACCAAAACATTATATCAAATTAACACCTTATTATTCAAAATAATAATTAAAGGAAATTTAATTTTATTTATGAATAAGTTGGGGTCGTACAACCTCCCCACCTTATGAAATTTCGTCCTCGAAATTGACGTACGTACCTGGTGTTTCAAAAAGGTGAGGATACCTTGCTTTTATTTCTGATTCCAACTCTCAGGTCATTTCTTTAATAGCATGGTTCCTCCACAAAATCTTAACTTGTGGTACAACCTTAGAATATTACCATCACACTAGCGTACTAAAATACGCACAAATTACAAAATTATTTATCATCAATTTATTTAATATCATCATACTTAACCAACTTATTCCATAATAATTTTCGTCGAATATTTATTTATTTCTATAAATATTTAAACTAAAATATTTATTTTATTCGATAAATATTTTAATTATTTACGAACCTCACAATCGTAAAATATTACATTTATATGTAATATACATTACTCTCTCCTTTTATTAAAACACGCCATAATATGAATTTTATTCTTTAAATTCTTATTTAATTATTTTACATTAATTCATTATTTTAATTAAGTAAATTACTCACATTATTTATGAGATTTAATTCATAATACATTCATTGCCACAAGGCATAATAATCAAATTATATTATTCCATAATATAATTTTCAACTTAATTAAATTAACTTAACTCCCTTTTCAAATAATTTCACGTACCTTCTTTAATAGTTAAATTAAATTAATTACTAAACTTCATTCTCCTAATATATGAATATATAAATCTCTTCTACATTCACACCAAATCACATATTTTATAATATATAACACATATATACACATACTCAAACTTAAAACATCTCATAATAAGAATTTTATTTATTAAATTCTTATTTTAATAATTTATGAAAATTCGGGTTGACACAGTAAAAGCCATTAATTGAGTGAATACACGAGTGAAATCATTGATTCGAGTGAAGCACGTAAGGAAGTGGTGAGGAAACTATTTTCTACTAACCCTTGTTTTGCAGGAAATATGTCTAACTCCAAGGATAAAGGAACTTTTGAAGAACAAACTTCCACAACTTTTGACATGAAATTTATGTTAGAAGCCATGAATAAGGAGTGGAATCAAAAGTGGGAGATGATGAATGAACGACTTGATCAGATCAGTGAGACCCGAGGAGGATCATCCCAAAAACCTCATGGGACGCAGCGAAACAAGAGAACACATCAACCAAAAACTAAAATGTGAAACCCCAGATTTTATGAATAAATATTTAATTTTTTTCGAAATAATTTTTTTTATATTATTGTGTGGATTTGATATAATAGTTATGGGTAGTATTTATAAATTTTGCAAAGTATGCAAGTTGTCATATTATATTCGATTGGTCGGAGAATATTCTTTTTGTCGGGGAATATCCGTACGACGGTACAATTATTGGTGGACCCCACAACGGAATTATTGTCGGATTGAGAAAACGACAAAAATACTTTATGAAAATAACGGCGGAAGTTTTACCGTTGATACTGTTGAACTACTCGGTAGTAAAAGTACAGTAATACGTGTGGTTGCATAGTAGCACACGGTATTAATTATTAATGCTTATGTGAGAAGTCACTCAGTTTGATTCCATTATTGTCAGTTAATAATATGAATTATTTAGCGATAATGACGTTTTGTTTTATTCGTATTATTAACGTAATAAAACAGAAACATCTTTTTATATAAAACAGAATACTTTATTAAAGTTATTCTATAAATAGAATATATTATATTTTATTTAAAAGATTTTTCTTTAAATATGGACCGTTAGATTAAAGTAATCAATCTGGACCGTTCATGGATTAGTTACTATGCATTCCATTTTCCTATAAATAGAAGCTCATTCCTTCATTATTTTCTTACGAATTCACTGAACTCTAGAGAGAGAAACTATAGAGAGAGACTATATAGAGATAGAAGAAAAGTTTTCTGCTACTTCACTACTCTTATATCCAGTTCTTTTACGGTAAGGGGTGTTATTCTTTCTTATTCATGAAGAGAACTGTTGTTATTCCATTTATTATTATTCTGTTGGAATAACCTGTATACGCGGTCTACCCTATACTTGGTGACATTCTTCTATTATTCTGTTGGAACATCCTGTCTGTGTGTTTTACACCGGACCTGGTTCCGTTTTTATTATTATTCTGTTGGAACATCCTGTCTGTGTGTTTTACACCGGACCTGGTTCCGTTTTTATTATTATTCTGTTGGAACATCCTGTCTGTGTTTTTACACTGGACCTGGTTCCGTCTTGTTATTATTCTGTTGGAATATCCTGTCTGTGTGTTTTACACCGGACCTGGTTCCATTATTTATTATTCTGTCGAAATATCCTGTCTGTGCGTTTACGCCGGACCTGGTTCCATTATTTATTATTCTGTCGGAATATCCTGTCTGTGCGTTTACGCCGGACCTGGTTCCATTATTTATTATTCTGTTGGAATAACCTGTCTGTGCGGTCTATCGCATGCATGGTGATTTCTTTTGTTATTCCATTCTTTATTATACTCAGTTGGTTAAGTTTTGACTTCTATACTCCATGAAATTTGTGGAATATCCTTGATAATTGCGTTTCATCCAGTATCTTTTCATGAAAATATTCTTCTAAGTATTCTTGAATTTTACTCCACAAAGCAGTATCATGTTGACAATTTGGACGTTGTTAATTCTTGGATAAATTAATTCTTGAACTTGTTTTATTGAATTCTTATATCATTGTCATCATCCTCATGTTTATAAAATGTTGAAAGTCATCTGTGGCCTGTAGTGCATAGATGGACTTGGTATGATTATGACCAGGGATTATTCGGTATAATCATGACCGTAATGTTACAAATGATGTGGTAAAAGTCCTCATTGGCCCGTAGTGCATTGATGGACAGTTGTTGGCATGATCATGACCATTAATGAATATACGAATATCCTTGGCCGTAGTGCAGGGGTGATTCGATGATGTGAATTATTTTATTAAGCTGAGTCTCAGCGATCACAGTGTTGGAAAATCTTTTAAATCATAAAAGATAGTAGAGTTTATTTTCTACTTGACTCTTTTAATGGATTGCTTGTTCCGCTGCAGTTAAACTTGATGTCTATTATATTTTATCAGTTTAACATTGTTGAAGGCTAATGATAATTTATTCTGCATTATCTTAGTCATGATATTTCTTACTGGGCTAGTTGAGCTCACCCTTTCTTTCACTGTTCTCTTTAGGAAATGAGAACGTAGCTGGGGCAAGTCGGGGAACGGAGTGATGGTCCGAATGATAGTATTAGTTAGTAGTCCTCACTATTCTATGTAATGGTGTGTTAATAAATGTAATGAGGACTCCTTTTGAGTATGAATACTTTCTAGAAGATAATATTTGTATTCAAACTCACAGTTTATGTTTTGTCGTATTGTACACGACAGTTGTATTAGTAAGTTGTATTTGTATTATGTACTTTGTATTTGACGACCCAAGATGGGTGATGTATACCTAATTTTGGGGGCGTCACAGTTGGTATCAGAGCTTAGGGATATGATCCCTGGCTAAGATGTGAGAATAGAACTAGGAGGGGAGAGACGGGGAATTCCTTCGCTAGTATGACCTACCTAAGTTTATTTGCATGGTATTTAATTGGTCGGTCATAATATAAGGATAATATATGACATATCAATTAACTTTTATTTTGTGACAGTATCTGAAAATGGCATCTGAGAATGTTGAGAATAGCAATGAAGCCCAGGCGATTATTGATTCACCACATATCAATAATCAGGATAATGTTCATCAGGAAGGTGACAATCCTCATGCAAACAATAACACTGACCAGATGATGAATGATGCAATGTTTAGAGATTTTATGCAATTCATGCAACAACAGGTGAAAGCGGCTCCTGTCCACAACGTAGGTGGAAATACTGAAAACTCTCAGGCGGTCACCGCTAAGCAGTTTAAGGAGCTGGGACCACCGGAGTTTAAGGGAGAACCCATACCACTTGTAGCTGAAACATGGATAAAGCAGATCACCAAGATATTTGATGTCTTGGGTTGCTCCGAGGAGCAAAAGGTTCCCTTTGCCGCCTTTATGTTGCGAGGAGAGGCAGATTACTGGTGGGAATCGATAAAGCGTACTCAACCTGCCGCACTGAAGATGTCCTGGGAGAAGTTTCAAGAGCTGTTTAACGACAAATATTTTCCCGAGAGTATTCGTCACATGAAGGAGGTGGAGTTCATCAAATTGGAGCAGAATAATATGACCGTGTCGCAGTACGAGGCAAAATTTGCGGAGTTATCCCGGTTTGCGTCCCACCTGGTGGATAATGAAGAAAGAATGACGCGGATGTTTTTAAGAGGTTTGAAGCCGGAGATACGTCAACATCTTGTTTCTCATAAATTGTGTTTGTATTCAGATGTTGTAAATAGGGCTCAGTTGGTGGAGCGCGATAACGAGACAACGCAGCCAAAAGAGAGCAGCCGACAAAATGATAATACTAGTGAAAGCAGTCATCGAAGCGGTGACAACAAGCATGGAGGGAATCAACAGGCCAGAAATGGTAACCACTTCGGTGGTAATCAGGGCCAAAATAATAAGAATGGGCATTTCAAGAAGAGGAGATTCAACAATGATGGAAAGACGTCAGCACCAGCACCTGTCGTTAAGGAAGGAGAACGATCACCTATCATATGTTTCAAATGCGGAGGGGAGGGGCACATCAGTCCAAACTGCGCGATGCCGTCCAAAGCATGTTATAATTGTGGAAGAGAAGATCATTTAGCCCGATTTTGTCGTTCACCGAAGACAAGTTCAGATAGGATGGAGGCACCAAAGACCGTCCCAAAAAAGCCAAAGCCAGTAGTTTAAGAGAGAGTATTTTTTTTTTCGTGACGAGGAACCTGAATAAAATTATCACGGGTATGTTCGTCATAAACTCTTACGAAGTCTATACCGTGTTAGATACCGGTTCTACTCACTCTTTTATTTCACCTAGTTGTGTTAAATGTTTGAAGTTAACTCCGGAGAACTTAGACTTTGATATGTCTGTTTAAACTCAGTTGGGAGAAACCTTCGTTACCTCTACTATTTATAAATCTTGTTCAAATCAACACTTTCACGTTACCTGTCGATCTTATCTCTTTGAAAATACTTGCCTTTGATGTGATTTTTTTGAAACGATTGGTTCACTACTCATCATGCTTCTCGTAAGGTTGTTAGCTTTCATATTCCTAACCAACCTGTTATGCAAATTCAAAGTAACCAAACCACTAAAGTCAATCATTGTCATATCAAGCCATAAGTAAAAATCCCCGTTCCTTTCGCTGTTGACTTTCTGGTGTGGAATGCACCGAAGCTAGACTTTCCGTAGGAGACGTTGTAAATGATGATGGCAAGTTGATAGGTATCAATGTGACGTGTTATCCAAGTCTTGGATGAGGGTCACAGTTTTGAACGATATTTCTATTGTTAATAAATTTCTTGACGTATTCTTGAAGACTTCTTAGCCTACCCCAGAGCGTAAAATTGAATTTTGTATTGACCCCAGTACAAAACCTATTTCTTAAACCCTCAAATATTTCTTCAACTAAAACGAACGTATTATGCGCCAAAGACGTTGGCTCGAGCTGTTGAAGATTACGATCGTACCATTCAATAACATCGTGGAAAAGTGAACGTGGTAGCTGACGCGTTGTGTAGAAGATCGTATACGGTTACAAGTGTGAATATTCGAACCCACGTGAAGATAACGAATATACGATTAAAATTGACTTTAATCGATAAAGTTAAAGCCGCTCAAGCTACATACTAAGAGCTGATAAATGTGAAGAAGAAGGTTCAAGAGGGCGTTATTCTAGAAGCAAGAATCGACGAAGAGAGGAAATCTCAACTCTCGATTTAATTGGCCCATTTGAAATCCTCGATGAAGTAGGAACTGTGGCCTATAGACTCGTTTTACCGCCAAGTATGTTGCGTGTTCAGAACATTTTTTTTTACGTATCGATGTTACGTAAATATGTGGACGACCCGAACCGCATTATTAATTTAGAACCTGACGAAATAGCGAAAGATTTAACGTATGAGGAGATACGTGTTAACATCTTGGATAAGAAGGATCATATTCGATGCTTAAAGGTTATACCTCAAGAGTTAGAATTTGAAGTGAAGTCAAGGTATCCTCACATGTTCGGCATACCAAGTACGTACGTACGTAAATTTTGAGGGCGAAATTCTATAAGGAGGGGAGATTGTGAAACCCCAGATTTTATGAATAAATATTTAATTTTTCTCGAAATAATTTTTTTTATATTATTGTGTGGATTTGATATAATAGTTATGGGTAGTATTTATAAATTTTGCAAAGTATGCAAGTTGTCATATTATATTCGATTGGTCGGAGAATATTCTTTTTACCGGGGAATATCCGTACGACGGTACAATTATTGGTGGACCCCACAACGGAATTATTGTCGGATTGAGAAAACGACAAAAATACTTTATGAAAATAACGGCGGAAGTTTTACCATTGATACTGTTGAACTACTCGGTAGTAAAAGTACAGTAATACGTGTGGTTGCATAGTAGCACACGGTATTAATTATTAATGCTTATGTGAGAAGTCACTCAGTTTGATTCCATTATTGTCAGTTAATAATATGAATTATTTAGCGATAATGACGTTTTGTTTTATTCGTATTATTAACGTAATAAAACAGAAACATCTTTTTATATAAAACAGAATACTTTATTAAAGTTATTCTATAAATAGAATATATTATATTTTATTTAAAAGATTTTTCTTTAAATATGGACCGTTAGATTAAAGTAATCAATCTGGACCGTTCATGGATTAGTTACTATGCATTCCATTTTCCTATAAATAGAAGCTCATTCCTTCATTATTTTCTTACGAATTCACTGAACTCTAGAGAGAGAAACTATAGAGAGAGACTATATAGAGATAGAAGAAAAGTTTTCTGCTATTTCACTACTCTTATATCCAGTTCTTTTACGGTAAGGGGTGTTATTCTTTCTTATTCATGAAGAGAACTGTTGTTATTCCATTTATTATTATTCTTTTGGAATAACCTGTATACGCGGTCTACCCTATACTTGGTGACATTCTTCTATTATTCTGTTGGAACATCCTGTCTGTGTGTTTTACACCGGACCTGGTTCCGTTTTTATTATTATTCTGTTGGAACATCCTGTCTGTGTGTTTTACACCGGACCTGGTTCCGTTTTTATTATTATTCTGTTGGAACATCCTGTCTGTGTGTTTTACACTGGACCTGGTTCCGTCTTGTTATTATTCTGTTGGAATATCCTGTCTGTGTGTTTTACACCGGACCTGGTTCCATTATTTATTATTCTGTCGGAATATCCTGTCTGTGCGTTTACGCCGGACCTGGTTCCATTATTTATTATTCTGTCGGAATATCCTGTCTGTGCGTTTACGCCGGACCTGGTTCCATTATTTATTATTCTGTTGGAATAACCTGTCTGTGCGGTCTATCGCATGCATGGTGATTTCTTTTGTTATTCCATTCTTTATTATACTCAGTTGGTTAAGTTTTGACTTCTATACTCCATGAAATTTGTGGAATATCCTTGATAATTGCGTTTCATCCAGTATCTTTTCATGAAAATATTCTTCTAAGTATTCTTGAATTTTACTCCACAAAGCAGTATCATGTTGACAATTTGGACGTTGTTAATTCTTGGATAAATTAATTCTTGAACTTGTTTTATTGAATTCTTATATCATTGTCATCATCCTCATGTTTATAAAATGTTGAAAGTCATCTGTGGCCTGTAGTGCATAGATGGACTTGGTATGATTATGACCAGGGATTATTCGGTATAATCATGACCGTAATGTTACAAATGATGTGGTAAAAGTCCTCATTGGCCCGTAGTGCATTGATGGACAGTTGTTGGCATGATCATGACCATTAATGAATATACGAATATCCTTGGCCGTAGTGCAGGGGTGATTCGATGATGTGAATTATTTTATTAAGCTGAGTCTCAGCGATCACAGTGTTGGAAAATCTTTTAAATCATAAAAGATAGTAGAGTTTATTTTCTACTTGACTCTTTTAATGGATTGCTTGTTCCGCTGCAGTTAAACTTGATGTCTATTATATTTTATCAGTTTAACATTGTTGAAGGCTAATGATAATTTATTCTGCATTATCTTAGTCATGATATTTCTTACTGGGCTAGTTGAGCTCACCCTTTCTTTCACTGTTCTCTTTAGGAAATGAGAACGTAGCTGGGGCAAGTCGGGGAACGGAGTGATGGTCCGAATGATAGTATTAGTTAGTAGTCCTCACTATTCTATGTAATGGTGTGTTAATAAATGTAATGAGGACTCCTTTTGAGTATGAATACTTCTAGAAGATAATATTTGTATTCAAACTCACAGTTTATGTTTTGTCGTATTGTACACGACAGTTGTATTAGTAAGTTGTATTTGTATTATGTACTTTGTATTTGACGACCCAAGATGGGTGATGTATACCTAATTTTGGGGGCGTCACAGTTGGTATCAGAGCTTAGGGATATGATCCCTGGCTAAGATGTGAGAATAGAACTAGGAGGGGAGAGACGGGGAATTCCTTCGCTAGTATGACCTACCTAAGTTTATTTGCATGGTATTTAATTGGTCGGTCATAATATAAGGATAATATATGACATATCAATTAACTTTTATTTTGTGGCAGTATCTGAAAATGGCATCTGAGAATGTTGAGAATAACAATGAAGCCCAGGCGATTATTGATTCACCACATATCAATAATCAGGATAATGTTCATCAGGAAGGTGACAATCCTCATGCAAACAATAACACTGACCAGATGATGAATGATGCAATGTTTAGAGATTTTATGCAATTCATGCAACAACAGGTGAAGCGGCTCCTGTCCACAACGTAGGTGGAAATACTGAAAACTCTCAGGCGGTCACCGCTAAGCAGTTTAAGGAGCTGGGACCACCGGAGTTTAAGGGAGAACCCATACTACTTGTAGCTGAAACATGGATAAAGCAGATCACCAAGATATTTGATGTCTTGGGTTGCTCCGAGGAGCAAAAGGTTCCCTTTGCCGCCTTTATGTTGCGAGGAGAGGCAGATTACTGGTGGGAATCGATAAAGCGTACTCAACCTGCCGCACTGAAGATGTCCTGGGAGAAGTTTCAAGAGCTGTTTAACGACAAATATTTTCCCGAGAGTATTCGTCACATGAAGGAGGTGGAGTTCATCAAATTGGAGCAGAATAATATGACCGTGTCGCAGTACGAGGCAAAATTTGCGGAGTTATCCCGGTTTGCGTCCCACCTGGTGGATAATGAAGAAAGAATGACGCGGATGTTTTTAAGAGGTTTGAAGCCGGAGATACGTCAACATCTTGTTTCTCATAAATTGTGTTTGTATTCAGATGTTGTAAATAGGGCTCAGTTGGTGGAGCGCGATAACGAGACAACGCAGCCAAAAGAGAGCAGCCGGCAAAATGATAATACTAGTGAAAGCAGTCATCGAAGCGGTGACAACAAGCATGGAGGGAATCAACAGGCCAGAAATGGTAACCACTTCGGTGGTAATCAGGGCCAAAATAATAAGAATGGGCATTTCAAGAAGAGGAGATTCAACAATGATGGAAAGACGTCAGCACCAGCACCTGTCGTTAAGGAAGGAGAACGATCACCTATCATATGTTTCAAATGCGGAGGGGAGGGGCACATCAGTCCAAACTGCGCGATGCCGTCCAAAGCATGTTATAATTGTGGAAGAGAAGATCATTTAGCCCGATTTTGTCGTTCACCGAAGACAAGTTCAGATAGGATGGAGGCACCAAAGACCGTCCCAAAAAAGCCAAAGCCAGTAGTTTAAGAGAGAGTATTTTTTTTTCGTGACGAGGAACCTGAATAAAATTATCACGGGTATGTTCGTCATAAACTCTTACGAAGTCTATACCGTGTTAGATACCGGTTCTACTCACTCTTTTATTTCACCTAGTTGTGTTAAATGTTTGAAGTTAACTCCGGAGAACTTAGACTTTGATATGTCTGTTTAAACTCAGTTGGGAGAAACCTTCGTTACCTCTACTATTTATAAATCTTGTTCAAATCAACACTTTCACGTTACCTGTCGATCTTATCTCTTTGAAAATACTTGCCTTTGATGTGATTTTTTTGAAACGATTGGTTCACTACTCATCATGCTTCTCGTAAGGTTGTTAGCTTTCATATTCCTAACCAACCTGTTATGCAAATTCAAAGTAACCAAACCACTAAAGTCAATCATTGTCATATCAAGCCATAAGTAAAAATCCCCGTTCCTTTCGCTGTTGACTTCCTGGTGTGGAATGCACCGAAGCTAGACTTTCCGTAGGAGACGTTGTAAATGATGATGGCAAGTTGATAGGTATCAATGTGACGTGTTATCCAAGTCTTGGATGAGGGTCACAGTTTTGAACGATATTTCTATTGTTAATAAATTTCTTGACGTATTCTTGAAGACTTCTTAGCCTACCCCAGAGCGTAAAATTGAATTTTGTATTGACCCCAGTACAAAACCTATTTCTTAAACCCTCAAATATTTCTTCAACTAAAACGAACGTATTATGCGCCAAAGACGTTGGCTCGAGCTGTTGAAGATTACGATCGTACCATTCAATAACATCGTGGAAAAGTGAACGTGGTAGCTGACGCGTTGTGTAGAAGATCGTATACGGTTACAAGTGTGAATATTCGAACCCACGTGAAGATAACGAATATACGATTAAAATCGACTTTAATCGATAAAGTTAAAGCCGCTCAAGCTACATACTAAGAGCTGATAAATGTGAAGAAGAAGGTTCAAGAGGGCGTTATTCTAGAAGCAAGAATCGACGAAGAGAGGAAATCTCAACTCTCGATTTAATTGGCCCATTTGAAATCCTCGATGAAGTAGGAACTGTGGCCTATAGACTCGTTTTACCGCCAAGTATGTTGCGTGTTCAGAACATTTTTTTTTACGTATCGATGTTACGTAAATATGTGGACGACCCGAACCGCATTATTAATTTAGAACCGGACGAAATAGCGAAAGATTTAACGTATGAGGAGATACGTGTTAACATCTTGGATAAGAAGGATCATATTCGATGCTTAAAGGTTATACCTCAAGAGTTAGAATTTGAAGTGAAGTCAAGGTATCCTCACATGTTCGGCATACCAAGTACGTACGTACGTAAATTTCGAGGGCGAAATTCTATAAGGAGGGGAGATTGTGAAACCCCAGATTTTATGAATAAATATTTAATTTTTCTCGAAATAATTTTTTTTATATTATTGTGTGGATTTGATATAATAGTTATGGGTAGTATTTATAAATTTTGCAAAGTATGCAAGTTGTCATATTATATTCGATTGGTCGGAGAATATTCTTTTTGTCGGGGAATATCCGTACGACGGTACAATTATTGGTGGACCCCACAACGGAATTATTGTCGGATTGAGAAAACGACAAAAATACTTTATGAAAATAACGGCGGAAGTTTTACCGTTGATACTGTTGAACTACTCGGTAGTAAAAGTACAGTAATACGTGTGGTTGCATAGTAGCACACGGTATTAATTATTAATGCTTATGTGAGAAGTCACTCAGTTTGATTCCATTATTGTCAGTTAATAATATGAATTATTTAGCGATAATGACGTTTTGTTTTATTCGTATTATTAACGTAATAAAACAGAAACATCTTTTTATATAAAACAGAATACTTTATTAAAGTTATTCTATAAATAGAATATATTATATTTTATTTAAAAGATTTTTCTTTAAATATGGACCGTTAGATTAAAGTAATCAATCTGGACCGTTCATGGATTAGTTACTATGCATTCCATTTTCCTATAAATAGAAGCTCATTCCTTCATTATTTTCTTACGAATTCACTGAACTCTAGAGAGAGAAACTATAGAGAGAGACTATATAGAGATAGAAGAAAAGTTTTCTGCTATTTCACTACTCTTATATCCAGTTCTTTTACGGTAAGGGGTGTTATTCTTTCTTATTCATGAAGAGAACTGTTGTTATTCCATTTATTATTATTCTGTTGGAATAACCTGTATACGCGGTCTACCCTATACTTGGTGACATTCTTCTATTATTCTGTTGGAACATCCTGTCTGTGTGTTTTACACCGGACCTGGTTCCGTCTTGTTATTATTCTGTTGGAATATCCTGTCTGTGTGTTTTACACTGGACCTGGTTCCATTATTTATTATTCTGTCGGAATATCCTGTCTGTGCGTTTACGCCGGACCTGGTTCTATTATTTATTATTCTGTCGGAATATCCTGTCTGTGCGTTTACACCGGACCTGGTTCCATTATTTATTATTCTGTTGGAATAACCTGTCTGTGCGGTCTATCGCATGCATGGTGATTTCTTTTGTTATTCCATTCTTTATTATACTCAGTTGGTTAAGTTTTGACTTCTATACTCCATGAAATTTGTGGAATATCCTTGATAATTGCGTTTCATCCAGTATCTTTTCATGAAAATATTCTTCTAAGTATTCTTGAATTTTACTCCACAAAGCAGTATCATGTTGACAATTTGGACGTTGTTAATTCTTGGATAAATTAATTCTTGAACTTGTTTTATTGAATTCTTATATCATTGTCATCATCCTCATGTTTATAAAATGTTGAAAGTCATCTGTGGCATGTAGTGCATAGATGGACTTGGTATGATTATGACCAGGGATTATTCGGTATAATCATGACCGTAATGTTACAAATGATGTGGTAAAAGTCCTCATTGGCCCGTAGTGCATTGATGGACAGTTGTTGGCATGATCATGACCATTAATGAATATACGAATATCCTTGGCCGTAGTGCAGGGGTGATTCGATGATGTGAATTATTTTATTAAGCTGAGTCTCAGCGATCACAGTGTTGGAAAATCTTTTAAATCATAAAAGATAGTAGAGTTTATTTTCTACTTGACTCTTTTAATGGATTGCTTGTTCCGCTGCAGTTAAACTTGATGTCTATTATATTTTATCAGTTTAACATTGTTGAAGGCTAATGATAATTTATTCTGCATTATCTTAGTCATGATATTTCTTACTGGGCTAGTTGAGCTCACCCTTTCTTTCACTGTTCTCTTTAGGAAATGAGAACGTAGCTGGGGCAAGTCGGGGAACGGTGTGATGGTCCGAATGATAGTATTAGTTAGTAGTCCTCACTATTCTATGCAATGGTGTGTTAATAAATGTAATGAGGACTCCTTTTGAGTATGAATACTTTCTAGAAGATAATATTTGTATTCAAACTCACAGTTTATGTTTTGTCGTATTGTACACGACAGTTGTATTAGTAAGTTGTATTTGTATTATGTACTTTGTATTTGACGACCCAAGATGGGTGATGTATACCTAATTTTGGGGGCGTCACATAAAATAGAGGAAAATTACTACAAGGGGGAATTCAACGAGGGGGAAGATCGTGAATCTGGTTTCCTACATCAAAGGCCAAGAAGTCCTAGAGAGAGCAAAGGTCGGAATAAGGCATATGATAACGTGAATAACATTAAGATGAAAATCCCAGATTTTCAAGGGAGGAGTGATCCGGAGGCCTACTTAGAATGGGAAAAGAAGATAGAATAGGTATTTGACTGTCACAATTATTTAGATCTCAAGAAAGTCAGATTAGTCGTTACTGAATTTTTAGATTATGCAGTCTCTTGGTGGGATCAGTTGATTACTAGCAGGAGGAGATGTGGGAAATGGTCAATTGAGACTTAGGCGGAGATGAAGACAGTGATGAAAAGAGATTTATACCGAGTCACTACTATCGGGATTTGTTTTGGAGTTTGCAAAATCTAAAACAGGGAAGTCAAAGTGTGGATGAATACTTCAAGGAGATGGAGACGCTGATGGCTAGAGCTAATATGGATAAGGATAGTGAGGCAACAATGGCACTATTTTTAGCAGGGATAAATTGGGATATAGCAGACTTAGTAGAGCGACAACATTATGTGAAATTGGGGGATATGGTACACATGGCTATCAAGATTGAGAAACATCTTAAGAGGAGAAGTGGCCAATGTTCCAATACTACCACGGGGTCGTCATGGAAATCTAATGCTACAAAATAGGAGGAGAAGCCCAGTTGTAACTAAGACGAAAGTGGAGTTTAAACCGGATGTGACTAATCGTGGAAAGCAAGGTAAAACTGAACCTTCTTCTTCTTTTAGCCGCAATCGAGATATTGTTTGCTTTAAATGTCAAGGTAGAGGACATATTTCTAGTCAATGTTCAAATCAGAGAACTATGTTGTTGCTTGACAATGGAGAGTTGAAAACTGAGGGAGAAGATAGTGACGTCGATTCTATGCCACCATTAGAGGAGATTGATGCTCGGGAGGTTGCTATGCATGGCAAAGATATTGGTTACGAGGAGAGCGCTTAGTGTGCAAGTGAAGGAAGAAAGTTTGGAGCAACGTAAAAATTTGTTTCACACTAGGTGTCTTATGCAAGGGAAAACTTTCTACATGGTAATTGATGGTGGTAGTTGCACCAATGTGGCGAGTAAATCTATAGTGGAGAAACTAGGATTGTCAACAACCAAACATCCTTAACCGTATAGATTTCTATGACTTATTGACAGTGGGGATGTGAAAGTGACAAATCAGGTGTTGGTATCGTTCACCATTGGAAGATATGTAAATGAGGTATTATGTGATGTGGTTCTGATGCAAGCTGGCTATTTACTACTTGGTAGACCGTGGCAATTTGATAGCCGTGTGAAGCATGATGGCTTCACCAATGAATACTCTTTTGTACACAATAAAAGGAAATTCACATTGTGTCCTTTATCACCACAATAGGTGTATAAGGATCAAATTTATTTACAAAAAGACCATGATAAAAAAAAGGAAGTGAGGAAAAGAAAAATCAAGGAAAAAACAAGAGAGAAAAAGAAAGGAGAAGATAAAAAATAAATATATTTGCAAAAAAAAGTGATGTGAGGCGAGCTTTGGTTTCTAAACAACCTATGATTTTACTTCGGTATATAGAGGCGCTTTTGAATACTATCGCTAATGATTTGTTGCCTAGTATTGTTTCTTATCTTCTACAGGATATCAAAGATGTATTTTCCGAGGAGCTTCCTCAAGGACTACCTCCTATTTGGTGAATTGAGCACCAGATTGATTTTGTTCCCAGTGCGACCATTCCAAACCGTCTGGCTTATCAGAGTAATCCCGAAGAGAAGAAGGAGTTACAAAGACAAGTTGACGAGCTGATGGGAAAAGGGTTCGTTAGAGAAAATATGAGTCTGTGTGCAGTTCCGGTGATCCTAGTGCCAAAAAAGATGAAAAGTGGAGGATGTGCATCAATTGTCGAGCGATAAATAATACCACGATAAAATATTGACACCCTATTCCTCGTTTAGATGACATGCTAGATGAATTTCATGGGTATTGCATATTTTCAAAAATTGATTTAAAAAGTGGTTATCATCAAAATAGAATGCAAGAGGGTGATGAATGGAAAACGACTTTTAAAACTAAATATGGTCTTTATGAGTGGTTAGTATTACCTTTTGGTTTAAGTAATGCACCCAACACTTTTATGAGATTAATAAACCATGTTTTGTGTTCATTCATTGAAAAATTTGTTGTAGTTTATTTTGATAATATCTTGATTTATAGCAAAAACTTGGAAGATCATGCATTACATTTAAAATTTATTTTAGATGTACTTAGGAAAGAAAAGTTATTCGCTAACATGGAAAAGTGCACGTTTTGTTCGGATAGAATTATTTTTCTTGGCTTTGTTGTGAGTTCACGGGGAGTCCAAATTGATGAGGAGAAAATCTGTACAATCCGAGATTGGCCGAGTCCTACAAATGTGAGTGAAGTTTGAAGCTTCCATGGACTCGCAAGTTTCTACTGACGCTTTATTTAGAATTTCAGTGAGATTACAGCACCATTGACCGAGGTCGTCAAGAAAAATGTGGGCTTTAAGTGGGGTGATGAACAGGAAAAAATATTTAATTTGATTAAGGATAAATTGACAAATGCTATTTTACTTATTTTGCCTAACTTTACTAAAACTTTTGAGATTGAGTGTGATGTTTCAAGTTTAGGGATTGAAGTTGTTTTGATGCAAGAAGGAAAACCAGTAGCGTATTTCACCGAGAAATTGAGTGGGGCAGCTTTAAAATATCCTACTTACGACAAGGAGTTGTACGCATTGGTTAAAGCATTAGAAACATGGCAACACTACTTGTGGCCCAAAGAGTTCGTGATCTATACCAATCATTAGTCATTGAATTACTTGAAGGGACAACACAAGTTAAACAAAAGACATGCGCGATGGATGGAGTATATCGAGACATTTCCATATGTCATTCGATACAAGTAGGGTAAGAAAAATTTCTATGCGGATGCTGTTAGGTTTGTAATATTCATGAACGCAATTAAATTGCACAAAGTAAGCAGAAAAATGGAAAATTAGAGTTTTAAAATTTTACAAACCATATACCTGGATCATCCTCTATGCATAATTATTAATTAAACAAAAAATATGAAGAACAAGAATCATACCCTTGAAGATTCGAGCTTCCTCAGGTACAAGTTCACCTCCAATCTTTTTCGCGTTCAACTTGAATTCACCGGGTTTGGTTCCTTCCTTTGATCAACGTTAGCCACCCAAGTGTTTGGCCTCTAGAGGTGATCCACCTAGGAAGAGGAAAGATTCAAGAAGATGTGTATTTGGCAAAACCCTAGTTTTTCTATCTCTCATAGAAAAAAGTGTACTCTCCCAACTATTGGAATTACGTATTCACGTGTGTTGTGAAAGTGTCAACCACCTTCACCCATAATAAGACTCCTCTTATTTATAGATGTAGGCAACCTTGCTTAACAATTAAGGAATTGAGTTTTATTTTAATTAATTAAATTCCTTTAATTAATTAGGCTCCCAATCTTATTGGGAATAATTAATTAAACTCTTGTAATTAATTAACCTCCTAATCTTATTAGGATATATGGGAATACTTTTATTAATTAATTCCCAAACTCTTTTAGGAATTAAATAATAATAATAGTAATAATAATAAAACTCCTCTTATTAATTTATATTTAATATTTTCAAAATATTAAGTAATAAATATTAAGCTATTTAATTTATTCTATCACAATAGATTAAATTAAATATACTTACCTTATTATTACGATCATGCAATTTGCTTCTTAAATAAATATTCTTCTTTTTATGGTGTGACCCTTTAGGTTCTCCATATTAAACCGGTTGTGAATAAATCAATTAGAACAATTCTAATCTTATTTAAATAAATAAATTAAAAAATTTATTTATTTAAATAAATAATATCTATTCTACAATAAGGATAAGCCTCCCTAGCGTTTAACGACTTTTCAGATAATATAGATTTCAACATTAATCATAAAAGGACATTTAAGTAAATAGTTACCGTACAATTCAATCCTTCCACCAAACAATGTCCCAATTAAATATAAGACATGGAATTACTGTCAAGTCTTATTTTATTTAATTATATGTATTTTAACTCTTAAATGCACAACTCCAAATAATGCAAATTAGAAACTCCTTTCTAATTTTATTTTGCCTTTTGGCCAAGAACTACTGGGTTGTCATTTATCGAATCATATAGGACATTTCTCTTCTTTTACTAGAAGCGGTAAATTCTTTATTGATTATACATTATCTCCATGTACAACTTATTATACCCAAGAATACCCTTTAATATACCCTAAGGATCTTAAGGAATAAGTCAAAGTATAATTCATCATACACAAGATACTATGATGATCTCAAGTCCAAGGATCACTTATACTACTATCACTATAGGAATTCCTATCGACAGACAAGTAAAACTCCATTAGGTATTCCTTAGCGAGCCACGTTTAGTGAACTTATTCTCTAATAAGCACCTACATACTTGCTTTAGTGTCTCCACACAAATAATCATGAGATCAATCATCCTCATCCAATGAGCAAACAATGTATGTACCAATCTATCCGGATTTACTAATTCCCAATTTAGTAATCTAACGATTGGGAACTATTTTAGTTTTAAGCTTTCTAAGAATTTAGATCTCATTAGAATGATCATCATCATTATTCTAAAAGCATTGCTTAAAACTATGAGTTTATCATATATTATAAAGTAACATCATGTAGATAATTAAAAGCTTGTAATAAATTAATATTTTTTATTAATAAATGAATAAGATTATTACAAAGTATATGCTTTATCATCAAACATGATTGACTTGTATGCATACTACTTTCAATCTTCCACTTGCGCTAAAGTCAATCGCCATGGTATTTCATACCCTTCTTCTCTAAGTGACGATTATCCTGCTGTTGGATAAGCTTTAGTTAATGGATATGTAATGTGATTTCCCATCTTTTAATGATTCCTATAATCAAATGAAAGTGCCACAACACATGTTTAGATCCAAGATGAGACTTAGGAACTATTCCTAGTTCTGTAATGAACCTTTCATCCAAATAATCAACTTGTAACTTCATTTATAGCTATATACTTTGTCTTTATCACTAAACTAGCAACTCTTTGCTGTTTGAAACCTTTTCAATTCACTGCACCACCGTTCAAGGTAACGCTTTACCTTAAAGTGGATTTTTCTGTCGTCTTGATCTTTCTGAAAAACTTGAGTCTGTTAATGTAAGACCCCAAATTATTAATAAATGAAATTTAATTTCCCTCTATTTATTATTTTGAAATAGTAAGTGTTAAATTGATTAATGAGGTTAGTTATGGGAAAAATGCGCAAATATTTCAAATAAGCAAGTGGTTATAAAATATTCATTGTTGTCGGGGAATATTCATTTGGTCGTGGAATATTCTTCCTGTCGGGGAATATTCGTACGACGGCGCAGTCTTTTGTGGGCCCCATAACGAAAAGCGATTGGATGAAGAAAACGACAAGTATATGTTTTTTATTAATAACGGCGTAGTTGTTACCGTTAATACTGTTGGAATACCCGGTGGTTAAAACACAGTAATACGCGTTGTTACACAGTAGCACACTGTATTGCACCAATTATTGATTCTTACGTAAGAAGACATTATTCAATAATTGTTACAGTAATTACAGTTCAGTATTTTATTTTATTGATTCAATAATTGCTGCGTTGATATTTTATATTACTGTTGTTTCAATAATTGTCACTACACAGTATTTTTCATTATCAGATCAATAATTCATATTATTTGAATAATATTATTAGATAACATTATTGGCAATGTCTAGAAAGTTCTGTCTAAGGAGAGGTTTGGTCATCTAATTGCGCGCCAGTAAGGAGAAATCCTTATTGGAAAGCCCCCTCTTTCCTGGGAACGGCCTGGTTGTCATAAATGTGATTCTGTAATATTATTTGTGAATAATTAATTATTGATTCATATGATAAGGAAATATTTATTTTTGTGGATATAAATGAGGGATATATTTTTGTGGTTAAAAATGAAGGAGTTAATGTTGAGGTTTTTATCGGTATTTTTGTCGGAATTGAGGTATTAAAAATCAGGGTTTTTGAGATATTTTGCGAGGGTTATAATTTTTAATCCGACCGTTGGATCGTGGTAATTTTTGGATATGTTATACATATATAAGTTGAGTATATGTCCACATATTTTGAACCGTTAAAAATGAATGTATGATTTATTATGAATTTTACGAGATGACTGTTCAGAAATTGTTGAATTTTCGGAGTTAATCATTTTGGTAGAAAATTCTAGAATTGGTGGGCCCCACTCTTGGTTGGTGAAGAAATGTGCTGAGATTTTTATTCAAATGTGGTGGGTGGGAATAGTAGCAGGTAAAGCCATCAGGTTGCAGGTTAAGTCTGCTTCGGCGTGCTAACATTTTTCTATAAATAGAGGGCTAAGTTAGAATTGAAAATCACACCAGAAACAAGTTTTCTCTCTTTCTCTCTCTAGATTATTGAGTGTATTTTGTGAGTATTTAGATACTTTGAGAGTTTCTATTCATCAGAGCAAGTGTCTTTCAGCCTTATACCGGTATTCCGACCAGAAGTACTGTCTTTACGAGGTAAGGGATGTTATTTTATTCAAAAATGATATTATTTCTTCAATATCATTATGCCGAAATATTGGTTGGAAATTTTTATCAAATTTGGAACTTTTCACGTCGGGGTTACTATTCATGAGTTACTATTCACGAGTTACTATTCACGAGTTACTATTCACCGAAAAAATAAAATTTTCTTCTTTTCGTCCAAAATATCTATTCTGGGTACTAGCTTTGATTGTATCCATGTTTTGATCATTCTTCAATTCTACTTCACTATGAATAATTATAAGGTATTTTTGGACATGAATAAATCGAAATACGAATCCTTAATATTTGTTATTTTGTTTCACTGGATTCGTTTTTTTAAAGATATTTTTCATCATCCTCAGTCCTAAATGATGATATTACTGAATATCTTTGGCCCGTAGTGCAAAGATGAATGATTAACTGATGAATATCTTTGGCCCGTAGTGCAAATATGAACAGGTGTTGAGATGAACATGACCGACTGGTGATACAAATAAATATCTTTGGCCTGTAGTGCAAAGATGAATATTTGATTAAAGATGGTTATTGATTGTTGTTACAGGGATAAAATATTGATGATAGACTTTTAAATCTTAGAAGATAGTAGAACTCATTCTCTACTTGACTCTTCTAATGGTTTGCTGTTTCCGCTGCAGTTATTGATTTAAAACTTGTTGTCTATTGTATTCTATTAGATTTTTTCCTGTTGAAGACTAACGATAATTTGTTCTGTATTATCTTAGTCATAATGTTCTTTACTGGGCTAGTTGAGCTCACCCTTTTCCTTTTTGTTCCATTTTTCTCAGGAGGCGAGAATGTAGCGAGTACTAGTCGGGGTATGGAATGATGGTTCTAGAAGTTACTTTAGTAGCCCTCACCATTTTTGTGAAATAATGTATCAATAATTGTAATGAGGACTTATTTGAGTGTGGATATTGTCTAAATGACAATATTTGTATTTAAACTCACAGTTCTTGTGTTGTAATAATAAAGATGTAGTTGTTTCTGTACCATGTATTTTGGCGACTCAGAATGGGTGTTGTATACCTATTTTTGGGGCGTCACAGTTGGTATCAGAGCTTAGGGATATGATCTCTGGCGGAGATCGGGGAATAGAACTAGGAGGGGAGAGACGAATCCTTCGCTAGTGTGTCCTACCTAAGCTTATTTATTGGTCAGTCATAATATAGGGGTATTATGTGATTTGTTAATTTATTTAATTAACCCTTGTTTTATGGCAGTATTTGAGAATGTCGACTGAGAATGTTAACAGTGGAGTAAATGAGACCGTGGAGACACCGGTGCTTACCAACGAGGAGAACGTGCAACAAGCTGGCAATGTTCCTCCTGTGAACAACACCAATGAGCAGATGATGAATCTTGGAATGTTTAGAAGTTTTTTGCAATTCATGCAAAACCAGACAAGGGAGACTCGTGTTCAAAATACAGGAGGAAATGATAGCAATTCACGGATTGTCACAGCCAAACAGTTTAAAGAATTGGGACCACCAGAATTTAAGGGAAAGCCAGATCCGATCATGGCGGAAACGTGGGTCAAGCAAATTACCAAGATATTCGATGTCTTGGGATGCACGGAGGAACAGAAGGTTCCATTCGCCACCTTTATGTTCCGTGGCGAGGCAGATTACTGGTGGGAGTCTGTGAAGCGTACCCATCCAACCGCACTCAGCATGTCTTGGGAGACATTTCAGAAACTGTTCAATGACAAGTACTTTCCTGAAAGTATTCGTCATATGAAGGAGGTAGAGTTTATTAGACTGGAGCAGAATAACATGACGGTGTCTCAGTACGAGGCGAGGTTTGCAGAGTTGTCCAGGTTTGCACCTCATTTGGTGGAGAATGAGGAACGTATGACGAGGATGTTTTTGAGAGGTTTGAAACCTGGCATACGTCAATATCTCATTTCTCATAAATTTTCTCTCTATTCAGATGTTGTCAACATGGCTCAATTATTAGAGCGAGATAATGAGTACGGTCAACTGAGGGACCACAACCAGGATCATATCGGGGACAGCAGTCATCAGAACAATGATAACCAGCGGAGAAAAAAAAATACAGACAAGAACGGCAACCACTCTGGTGGTAATCGTGGCTATGAAAACAGAAGAAGCGAGTCAGGAGGAGATTTTAAAAAGAGGAGATTCAACAATGACAATACGAAGACGTCAGCACCAGCAGCAACTGGTTCCAAGGGA
This sequence comes from Panax notoginseng, assembly GCA_016801055.1. Classification (NCBI taxonomy): domain Eukaryota; kingdom Viridiplantae; phylum Streptophyta; class Magnoliopsida; order Apiales; family Araliaceae; genus Panax; species Panax notoginseng. The sequence goes on along the minus strand of CM029022.1, from coordinate 82,373,153 downwards.
GGAGAACGACCACCGATTATATGCTATAAGTGCGGAAAAGAAGGACATATCAGCCCAAACTGCCCACAACAGTTTAAGGTATGTTATAATTGTGGAAAGGAAGGACATATCGCTCGAGATTGTACTATAGCAAAACCAAGTCCAGCGGGGATGGTGACTCAAAAAGCTGTCCCAGAAAAGATAAAGTCAACGGTTCCTGGAAGAGCGTTTGTCGTGACTGGTCAACATGCGAGGAACCCAAACAAGGTGATCACGGGTAAGATAATCATAAATTCATGCGAAGTTTATACCTTATCAGATACCGGTTCTACCCATTCTTTTATCTCTCCTGCTTGTGCTCAACGTTTAAACTTGACTCCGGAGAAGTTAGACTTTGATTTATCTGTGGAGACTCCGTTAGGAGAAACTTTCATCACATCCACTGTTTATAAATCTTGTGTGATCCAAGTTGGCACCATCACCTTACCTGTTGACCTTATCTCTTTAAAGATACTTGCTTTTGATGTGATTTTAGGGATTGATTGGCTAACTACTCATCATGCCAAAATTGATTGTTTTCGTAAGGTTGTTAGTTTTCATATTCCTAACCAACCTGTTGTACGAATTCAAACAACTAAGCCTTTAAAATCAATCACTGTTATATCAAGCCATAAAGCCATTCGTTTATTAAAAAACGGATGTCAAGCTTTCTTAGCCCATGTTATGGATTTGAATAAAGACACGTCAAATTTGAATAATATTCCTATTGTTATTGACTTTCCTGACGTATTTCCTGAAGAACTTCCCGGTCTACCCCCGGAACGAGAAATTGAATTCTTTATTGATCTTGAACCTGGTACAAAGCCCATTTCTAAAACCCCATATCGAATAACTCCTATTGAACTTCAGGAGTTAAAGGTCCAACTACAAGAGTTGTTGGACATCAGTTTCATTCGTCCTAGTACATCTCCTTGGGGTGCTTCTGTTTTATTTGTAAAGAAGAAAGACGGGAGTATGCGACTTTGTATTGATTACCGGGAATTAAACCATGTCACTATTAAGAATAGGTATCCGCTACCTCGTATTGATGACCTGTTTGACGAGTTACAAGGAGCACAATTCTTTTCAAAGATCGATCTTCGTTCTGGATATCATCAGCTGAAGGTTAAAACTGAGGATATTCCAAAGACTGCATTCAGAACTCGGTACGGACATTATGAATTCCTAGTCATGTCTTTTGGATTGACTAATGCTCCTGCGGCTTTCATGGATATGATGAACCGAATATTCAAGGATTATTTGGATCAGTTCGTTGTTGTCTTTATTGATGACATCCTCATATATTCCAAAAGCCGTGAAGATCATGAGCATCATTTGAAGCTGGTACTCCAAAGGCTGCGTGAAAACAAGTTATATGCTAAGTTGAAGAAATGCGAGTTCTGGCTTGATGAAGTAGCTTTCCTAGGGCACGTGGTGTCAAAACATGGAGTATCTGTTGACCCGGCGAAGATTGAAGCAATACAAAGTTGGGAGAAACCAAAGACGGTGACCGAAGTACGTAGCTTTCTAGGCTTAGCTGGTTATTATCGAAGATTCGTGAAAGGGTTTTCTCGAATCGCTACCCCGTTAACTCAGCTGACTCGGAAAGATATCAAATTCGTATGGAGCGAGGAATGCGAGAAGAGTTTTCAAGAGCTTAAGAGGAGACTCATTTCGGCACCTGTTCTGACAATACCATCTGGTTCGGATGGATTTGTTATCTACAGTGATGCTTCAGGCAAAGGGTTAGGATGTGTTCTCATGCAACATGGGAAAGTCATAGCCTATGCCTCGCGACAACTCAAAGAATATGAGAGGAATTATCCTACTCATGATTTGGAGTTGGCAGCAGTAGTTTTCGCGTTGATGATCTGGAGACACTACCTGTATGGGGAGAAAGTGGAGATCTATACAGATCATAAAAGCCTCAAATATTTCTTCACCCAAAAGGAACTCAACATGCGGCAGCGACGTTGGCTCGAGCTGTTGAAAGATTACGATCATACCATCCAATATCATCCTGGAAAAGCAAACGTAGTAGCTGACGCATTGAGTAGAAGATCATATGCGGGTACGAGTGCAATGTTGTTAACACAAAGGCCCATTTTGTATGACTTGCAAAGGATGGAGATAGAGATGAAGGCTCCAAGTACCCACATGATGATATCAAATATACGAGTAGAACCGACTTTAATCGATAAAGTTAAAGCTGCTCAAGCTACGGACATAGAGCTGATGCGTATGAAGAAGAAAATGCAAGAAGGTTCTATTCCAGAAGCAAGAATCGATGAAGAAGGAATACTTCGAGTCCACTCTAGACTCTGTGTTCCTAACAATTCTGATTTGAAGTACAAGATCATGATGGAAGCACACAATACACCATTTGCAATCCATCCTGGAAGTACCAAAATGTATCGTGATCTACGACATACATTTTGGTGGAATAATATGAAGAGAGAGATTGCAAAGTTTATCTCGAGGTGTTTAACTTGTCAACGTGTAAAGGCATAACATCAAGTACCAAAGGGTCCATTGCAACCACTTGAGATTCCGAAATGGAAGTGGGAACACATTACCATGGATTTCGTTACGGGTCTTCCCACGGTTTCTCAAGGCATAAATGCTATTTGGGTTATTGTTGATAGATTAACCAAGTCTGCTCATTTCTTGCCGATACGGGAGACTTATTCCCTTGAACGTCTTGCTCGTATATATGTAGATGAGATTGTGAGACTGCATGGCATGCCAGTATCCATAGTTTCGGATCGTGACCCAAGATTCACTTCAAGATTTTGGGTTAGCTTGCAAAAAGCTATGGGCACAGATTTACGATTTAGTTCGGCATACCATCCTCAAACGGACGGACAATCAGAGAGGACTATTCAAACTCTTGAAGATCTATTAAGACTTTGTGTCCTAGATTTCAAAGGAAGTTGGGATAAGTACCTACCATTGGTGGAATTCTCTTACAATAATAGTTATCAGGCAAGTATAGGTGTGGCCCCATTTGAAGCATTATATGGACGAAAGTGTCGCTCTCCAGTATGCTGGGACAAGCAACATTGTTGGGACCAGAGTTGGTACGCATGACTACAGAGAAGATCCAAACGATTCGACAACGTATACAAACGGCACAGGATCGACAAAAGAGTTATGTGGATCTTCATCGAAAGGACGTGGAATTTGACATTGGGGATCATGTATTGTTGCGTGTGGCTCCATGGAAAGGGGTTACAAGATTTGGGAAAAGAGGAAAGCTCAATCCAAGATTTATCGGTCCATTTTAGATTCTTGACCGAGTAGGAAATGTGGCCTATAGACTCGCGTTACCTCCAAGTATGTCTCGTGTTCATAATGTTTTTCATATATCTGTGTTACGTAAATATGTGAAAGACCCAGACCACGTTATTGAGTTAGAACCGGACGAGATAGCTGAAGACTTAACGTACGAAGAGGTACCTGTCAAGATCTTAGATAGAAAGGAGCATGTCCTACGCACGAAGGTCATACCACAAGTTAAAGTTTTGTGGAGAAACCATGCTATTGAGGAAATGACCTGGGAGTTGGAAACGGAAATGAAAGCGAGGTATCCTCATCTTTTCGAAACACCAGGTACGTACGTCAATTTCGAGGACAAAATTTCATAAGGAGGGGAGGTTGTAAGACCCCAAATTATTAATAAATGAAATTTAATTTCTCTCTATTTATTATTTTGAAATAGTAAGTGTTAAATTGATTAATGAGGTTAGTTATGGGTAAAATGCGCAAATATTTCAAATAAGCAAGTGGTTATAAAATATTCATTGTTGTCGGGGAATATTCGTTTGGTCGTGGAATATTCTTCCTGTCGGGAAATATTCGTACGACGGCGTAGTCTTTTGTGGGCCCCATAACGAAAAGCGATTGGATGTAGAAAACGACAAGTATATATTTTTTATTAATAACGACGTAGTTGTTACCGTTAATACTGTTGGAATACCCGGTGGTTAAAACACGGTAATACGCGTTGTTACACAGTAGCACACTGTATTGCACCAATTATTGATTCTTACGTAAGAAGGCACTACTCAATAATTGTTACAGTAATTACTGTTCAGTATTTTATTTTATTAATTCAATAATTGTTGCGTTGATATTTTATATTACTGTTGTTTCAATAATTATCACTACACAGTATTTTTCATTATCAGATCAATAATTCATATTATTTGAATAATATTATTAGATAACATTATTGGTAATGCCTAGAAAGTTCTGTCTAAGACGAGGTTTGGTCATCTAATTGCGCGCCAGTAAGGAGAAATCCTTATTGGAAAGCCCCCTCTTTCCTGGGAACGGCCTGGTTGTCATAAATGTGATTCTGTAATATTATTTGTGAATAATTAATTATTGATTCATATGATAAGAAAATATTTATTTTTGTGGATATAAATGAGGGATATATTTTTGTGGTTAAAAATGAAGGAGTTAATGTTGAGGTTTTTATCAGTATTTTTGTCGGAATTGAGGTATTAAAAATCAGGATTTTTGAGATATTTTGCGGGGGTTATAATTTTTAATCCGACCGTTGGATCGTGGTAATTTTTGGATATATTATACATATATAAGTTGAGTATATGTCCACAAATTTTGAACCGTTAAAAATGAATGTATGATTTATTATGAATTTTACGAGATGACTGGTTCAGAAATTGTTGAATTTTCGGAGTTAATCATTTTGATAGAAAATTCTAGAATTGGTGGGCCCCACTCTTGGTTGGTGAAGAAATGTGCTGAGATTTTTATTCAAATGTGGTGGGTGGGAATAGTAGCAGGTAAAGCCATCAGGTTGCAGGTTAAGTCTGCTTCGGCGTGCTAACATTTTTCTATAAATAGAGGGCTAAGTTAGAATTGAAAATCACACCAGAAACAAGTTTTCTCTCTTTCTCTCTCTAGATTATTGAGTGTATTTTGTGAGTATTTAGATACTTTGAGAGTTTCTATTCATCAGAGCAAGTGTCTTTCAGCCTTATACCGGTATTCCGACCAGAAGTACTGTCTTTACGAGGTAAGGGATGTTATTTTATTCAAAAATGATATTATTTCTTCAATATCATTATGCCGAAATATTGGTTGGAAATTTTTATCAAATTTGGAACTTTTCACGTCGGGGTTACTATTCATGAGTTACTATTCACGCGTTACTATTCACGAGTTACTATTCACCGAAAAAATAAAATTTTCTTCTTTTCGTCCAAAATATCTATTCTGGGTACTAGCTTTGATTGTATCCATGTTTTGATCATTCTTGAATTCTACTTCACTATGAATAATTATAAGGTATTTTTGGACATGAATAAATCGAAATACGAATCCTTAATATTTGTTATTTTGTTTCACTGGATTCATTTTTTTAAAGATATTTTTCATCATCCTCAGTCCTAAATGATGATATTACTGAATATCTTTGGCCCGTAGTGCAAAGATGAATGATTAACTGATGAATATCTTTGGCCCGTAGTGCAAATATGAACAGGTGTTGAGATGAACATGACCGACTGGTGATACAAATAAATATCTTTGGCCTGTAGTGCAAAGATGAATATTTGATTAAAGATGGTTATTGATTGTTGTTACATGGATAAAATATTGATGATGGACTTTTAAATCTTAGAAGATAGTAGAACTCATTCTCTACTTGACTCTTCTAATGGTTTGCTGTTTCCGCTGCAGTTATTGATTTAAAACTTGTTGTCTATTGTATTCTATTAGATTTTTCCCTGTTGAAGACTAACGATAATTTGTTCTGTATTATCTTAGTCATAATGTTCTTTACTGGGCTAGTTGAGCTCACCCTTTTCCTTTTTGTTCCATTTTTCTCAGGAGGCGAGAATGTAGCGAGTACTAGTCGGGGTATGGAATGATGGTTCTAGAAGTTACTTTAGTAGTCCTCACCATTTTTGTGAAATAATGTATCAATAATTGTAATGAGGACTTATTTGAGTGTGGATATTGTCTAAATGACAATATTTGTATTTAAACTCACAGTTCTTGTGTTGTAATAATAAAGATGTAGTTATTTCTGTACCATGTATTTTGGCGACTCAGAATGGGTGTTGTATACCTATTTTGGGGGCGTCACAGTTAAGCCCTCTAGTTTTAATTTAGACCCACCATGAATATGATCACATCCTTAGTGTCGGGTAAGTACTTTAAGATGTTTTTCACTGACTCATAGTGAACTTCTCCAGAATATGACTGATCAACATCAGGTCTCGTACATTTCATTACATACATGATAGTTACTCATGCGATCTCTCTTTTATGAGTCTATGGGGACTATTAAGAGAGATACACTCCATGATTCATCAACATGAGATATCTCTTGGAGTTTGCCATGCTAAACGACTTTAGTATCAAATGAATATATGTTCCTTGGGTTAAGTTGAGCATCTTCTTAAATCTATCTATATAGATTTGTATCCCCAATTAAGATACTCTTCCCAAATCATTCATGGAGGAATGTTTAGACAACTTTATCTTTAATGATTGGAGCATTAGTATGTCATTCCTTACCCATAGTATATCAACATATAATACCAGAAATGTCACGACGCTCCCACTGACCCTTTTATACACACTAGGTTCCATTCTTGTTTTTGATAAAATCAAACCTTTTTAATTATCTAATCAAAACGAATGTTCCATTTTGAGAAGTTTACTTCAATCCATTTCTTTGAGTGTCTACAACTTTTACCTCATCGTATTTAACTGTATCATCATCTTCTATGATGTGCACCTCATCATCATCATCTATGATGAATCCATACCTCCTAGGAATCTTTGGTACTATTCCAGATTTACGATTCGGTTGTGGTACAATAGGTCTATCTACAGGTTTCTCTTATTTGACTTATAGTATTTTGTGGTTCTTGAACTCTTCAAGATCGATTATCCTCCCACTAGCCCTTTTAATGATAAACACCTTTATCTTAGAAGGTAGAGTGTTTCGCAATAAACACCTTTTGCTAAGTAGGATTAGTGAACATATACCCTAAACTTACTTTAGGATGTCCCACAAATCTGTACTTGTCAAATCTTGTCCCAAGCTTATCCTTTGAAACATTTTTCACATAAGTTGGACAACCCCTTATCTTAACATACTTAAGATTAAGAATCCTCCCTGTCCATAACTCTTATAGAGTCTTGGGGTCGAATTTTGAGGTTACCTTTTTCGTAGATATGCAACCATTTCTAGGGTATTATCCCAAAATGATATTGGAATGTCGGTAAAATCATTATGGACCGCACCATGTACATCAAGGTACGATTTTTCCTTTCAGATACATCAATCAATTATTGCGTATCAGGAGGCATCCATTGTGAGAAAACCATTTGAGATGATCTAGAAACTCATTGCACAAGTATTCCTTCCTTGATCCGATTAAAGAATCCTAATACTTTGCCAATTTATTTCACTTCTGAATTCTTTGAACCTTTCAAATGATTCAAACTTGTATTTCATCTAATACAAACATTCTACTCTTTGAATGAGCATCTCCTTTTCTTATACTAGTTTGTTTAATTTGCAAAATAATTTTTCATGCAAGTCAAGTACACAAAATCCATTAAGTAATATTCCAGTTATATAAAAACATTATTATTATAAATATAACAACAATTGTTCTTAAATATAATACCAAAGATTTTATTGTACAACAACAAAATGGAAATAAGGTTTTAACAAGAACTGGAATATAATAACAACTTATTGACTTAATAGATTTGCTCGTAGGCATTGTTAAACTATAAGTTTCTATGGCTAATATAGCAACCTTTGCTTCATTTTCACACATAGGACTACTTATCTTTGTTTACCTTTCTACTTCTGCTTAGTCCTTTATAAATCTATATTTATGATAACCAAAGCCGGTATCCTATACCCAAGTAGAACCTTGACTTAAAGAAAAAATTATTTCAATCATGAACAAAAACTATATTTGTAATCGAAGCTTCACTAAGCTTCTTTGGTTAGCCTATGCAAGATGGTTCTCGCAATTTTTTTTCCAGTGTCCAGGCTTATTGTAGTGGAAGCAAACTCTTTTGCTATCCGCATTAGTTTTGTTCTTATTATCCTTTATTTTTTCCATTCTATTTACCTTCTTTGAATCGTTCTTCTTTGCATAAGATCCTTTGGCTCCTACCATTAAGACTTGGTCTTTAATGGTTGAAAATTGACTCTCAATATTTTTTAACATGTTAAGCAAATCAGCAAAGCTGATATCTAGCTTGTTCATATGAAAATTCACAACAATTGTGAAAGGAGTCCAGGAGTGAGTGCAAGATCAAATCTTGGCACACTCCCCATCCATGACAAAACTTGTTGTCCTAATTGTTCAATCAAATTGATCATGTTTAGGACATGTGTCTGTACTGTAGTGTCATTGATCATTCTAGATCGGAAGAGCTCCTTAGATATCTGATATCTATGAGGCCTACTTTCCTCACTATCAACTACTTGACGTGCATGAGTATAGTAGGACCATCCATAGTTTCATGCTGACGCTGAAGCTCGTTACTCATGGATGCGAGCATGATGCATTGAGCCAACTGTGCATCATCTTGCCACTTTCTAAAAGTAACAATCTTTTCCTCAGAGGTATTGTCTGCAACCATTGTAGGGATAGGCGTATTAAGGACATAAGATAGCTTTTCAGCCGTGATAACTATTCTCAATTTCCTTAACCAATCCGTTTAATTCGGTCCGGTTAAATAGCATCTAATATGCTTCATAGTGATAGTAATTTAGACATTGTAAAATTCTGTAAATGAATTTGTAATTAACAACATTTTAGCATACATTTTTTTTATTAATTACCAAAATAAATCAGGTCTTATTTTAAATTGGTATTTCCCACTATTTTCATTAAACTATATTACCCTCACTTATATAGTTCGACAAAATCTAATTAAAGATTTACTAGTGAGAATATGGATCCCATTTCAAATGTATATAGGCTTGTGGTGACTCAACAAACTATATATAAATAAATAGGTAGACAACTCTTGTCAATTATATCAACTATGCAACTCCTTGTATTTTGCCTCTTAGATTATTTTGATCAAGTGGTGGCACATGCGAATCAAATTTATCCAAGTTAAGTCCAACCTAGCACTCCATATATTCAAAAAAGAAAAATATTATCCTTGTGGTGACACAACAAAATAACATTGTTCAATTTTCTTTATAAACATCAAATATGATAAAATTAACATCTCAAGGAATTAAGATAAGCCTTGTGGTGACACGACAAACTTATAATAATTAATTGATACTCTAATTATTTTTATCATGCTAGAAGGCGATGTTCGATATTTCAAATATCTTTGAACGCTTAGGACTTAATATAAAAAATTTGAGGGGTTTGTTATTTATTTATCTCATCTCGTTTAGCGCACATGCACACATATATATAAAATACGTGTCATATTAATTAACATGCGAAACATTTTTGCATAATATATATATATATATATATATATATATATATATATATATATATATATATATATATATATATAGTATAAGCATGCACATATAGAATACTATATTCTACCCGGATTGATTATGAACTTTTATTCTAGTTTGGTTCACTAGAGCCACAAAGTGAACCAAAAGGTCAAACCCTAGGGGTGCAAGAATTAAATTTAAATATAACTATTATATTTAAACCCGGACTCTATTATAAACGGGTCTTCAAACGCTCCTTGCTCTTTGATCTTCAATTCTTCAAAATTAATTCTAAGTATTCCTATTACAAAACTATTTTAAAATAAATAGAAATCTTGATCAGCAGTCAAGGGGAAGTACATAGGAGGAAGATAGAATTTACATTAAGAAAAATTAGAGAAGGCGAGGTACGCATACCCTATTTAATAAAACCCATACATTCATGCATCTAACTAAAATAAAATCCAATTACATTGGTCAATAGTCCATAATTAATCCCATTTATTATCATACACATCACCATATGCATCAATAAATAACATTCATCTCATGAATAATAAACATTCAATATATATATTGATATCATTTAATGAGCAAATTTAGTTAGTATAAAATCTAATTTTGAATCAAAATAAACTCCTTTATTTTAATCCAAATTTAAATCAAAATAAACCTCTTTTATTTTAATTAATTATGAATTCCAATTCCAAGTCAAAATAAACTCTTTTATTTAAGAAAACACAGATTTTCTTTCCTATTCACAAATAAAGTTCTTTATTTTGAATAATATGAAATCTTATTCCATATCTAAATAAACTCCTTTATTTAAGGAAACACGAATTTTCATTCCTATTCACAAATAAACTCTTTTATTTTGAATAATATGAAATCTTATTTCATATCTAAATAAACTCTTTTATTTAAAAAAATATGGAATCCAACTTTAACTCCGATTAGTTATCATGAAATCTAATTCCAACTCTAATTAGTTAGCATGAAATCTAATTTTAAGATTAAAATAAACTTTTTATTTTAATTATAAAATAATTAAGAATAGTATATATATATATATATATATATATATATATATATATATATATATAATCATTATCCGTGAAAAATAAATAGCGAATTTTTCCAAAAACACGGATCAACGAAAAACGAGGATTTCGCGATTTTTTTTCTTTCATAAAATAACAATTTTATACAATAAATTATGTCCAATTAAATTGTTCTAAAAACATATCAATATACATATCAAATTAAAATAATTAATAATTCACAAAAAGGTTTGACTTTGATACCACTGTTAGATTTGTAATATTCATGAACGCAATCAAATTGCACAAATTAAGCGGAAAAGTGAAAAATTAGAGTTTTAAAATTTTACAAACCATATACCTGGATCATCCTCTATGCATAATTATTAATTAAATAAAAAATATGAAGAACAAGAATCATACCCTTGAAGATTCGAGCTTCCTCAGGTACAAGTTCATCTCCAATCTTTTTTACGTTCAACTTGAATCTACCAGGTTTGGTTCCTTTCTTTGATCAACGTTAGCCACCCAAGTGTTTGGCCTCTAGAGGTGATCCACCAAGGAAGAAGAAAGATTCAAGAAGATGGGTATTTGGCAAAACCCTAATTTTTTTCTCTCTCATAGAAAAAAGTGTACTCTCCCAACTATTGGAATTACGTATTCACGTGTGTTATGAAAGTATCAACCACCTTCACCCATAATAAGACTCCTCTTATTTATAGATGTAGGCAACCCTCCTTAACAATTAAGGAATTGAGTTTTATTTTAATTAATTAAACTCTAATTAATTAGGCTCTCAATCTTATTAGGAATAATTAATTAAACTCTTTTAATTAATTAGCCTCCTAATCTTATTAGGATATATGAGAATACTTTTATTAATTAATTTCCAAACTCTTTTAGGAATTAAATAATAATAATAGTAATAATAATAAAACTCAACTTATTAATTTATATTTAATATTTTCAAAATATTAAATAATAAATATTAAACTATTTAATTTATTCTATCACAATAGATTAAATTAAATATACTTAACTTATTATTACGATTATGCCATTTGCTTCTTAAATAAATATTCTTCCTTTTATGGTGTGACCCTTTAGGTTCTCCATATTAAACCGACTATGAATAAATCAATTAGAACAATTCTAATATTATTTAAATAAATAAATTAAACAATTTATTTATTTAAATAAATAATATTTATTCTACAATAAGGATAAGCCTCCCTAGCGTCTAACGACTTTTCAGATAATATAGATTTCAACATTAATCATAAAAGAACCTTTGAGTAAATAGTTACCGTACAATTCAATCCTTCCACCATACAATGTCCCAATTAAATATAAGACATGAAATTATTGTTAAGTCTTATTTTATTTAATTATATGTATTTCGACTCTTAAATACACAACTCCAAATAATGCAAATTAGAAACTCCTTTCTAATTTCATTCTGCCTTTTGGCCAAGAACTACTAGGTTGTCATTTATCGAATCACATAGGACATTTCTCTTCTTTTACTAGAAGCGATAGATTCTTTATTGATCATACATTATCTCCATATATAACCTATTATACCCAAGCATACCCTTTGATATACCCTAAGGATCTTAAGGAATAAGTCAAAGTATAATTCATCATACACAAGATACTATGATGATCTCAAGTCCAAGGATCACTTGTACTACATTCACTACAGAAATTCCTATTGACAGACAAGTAAAACTCCATTGGGTATTTCTTAGCGAGCCACATTCAGTGAACTTATTCTCTAATAAGCACCTACATAATTGCTTTAGTGTCTCCACACAAATGAGCATGAGATCAATCATCCTCATCCAATGAGCAAGCAACGTATGTACCAATCTATCCGAATTCACTAATCTCCAATTTAGTAATCCAACGATTGGGAATTATTTTAGTTTTAAGCTTTCTAAGAATTTAGATCTCATTAGAATGATCATCATCATTATTCTAAAAGCATTGCTTAAAACTATGGGTTTATCACATATTAAAAAGCAGTATCATGTAGATAATTAAAAGCCTATAATAAGTTAATTCTTTTTATTAATAAATGAATAAGATTGTTACAAAATATTTGCTTTATCATCAAACATGATTGGCTTGTGTGCATACTACTTTCAGATGCTTTGTCTCGAAGGTATGTTTTGATAAATACTCTTGATTTGAAATTACTTGGTTTTGAGCGAATTAAAGAATTGTATACTAATGACCTTGATTTCGGTGAAGAGTTTAAAAATTGTGAAAAGAATGTTGTAGGTAAATACTTTAAAATGGATGGATTTCTATTTCATGAGAATAAACTATGTATACCTGCATGTTTTGTGCGTGAGTTGTTGATTAAAGAATCACATAGGGGTGGTTTGATGGGACACTTTGATGTTGATAAAACTTTGGATATTTTAAAAGAACATTTTTATTAACCTCATATGAAACAAGATGTGGAAAGAATTTTTGATAGATGCATTATTTGTCGTTAGTTTAAATCTCGTGTTCAACCCCATGGAGTGTATACACCATTGCCTATACCTAATGAACCTTGGATTGACATATCGATGGACTTTTTGTTAGGTTTACCTAGGTCTAAGTATGGTAATGATTCTATATTTGTGATTGTGCATAGATTTTCCAAGATGACATATTTCATTCCATGTCACAAAAATGATGATGCATCCCATATAGCTGATTTGTTCTTTGGGAAAATTATTCGATTGCATGGTATGCCTAGGACCATTGTTTCTGATAGAGATACTAAGTTTTTAAGCTATTTTTGGAAGACATTGTGGTGTAAATTGGGAACTAAACTATTATTTTCTACTACTTGTCACCCACAAATCGATGGTCAAACTGAAGTAGTAAATAAAACTTTGTATACGTTGTTAAGGGATATCATTAAAAAGAATATCAGTCATTGGGAAGAATGTTTACCACACGTTGAGTTCGCTTGTAATGGATTTGTTCATTCAGCTACTAAATTTTCACCATTTGAGATTGTTTATAGTTTTAATCCTTTAACTCCATTGGATTTATCACCATTACCTGTTTTTGAGTTTACTAACATGGATGAAAAAAAAAGTCTGAATTTGTTAAGCAGATACACGAGAAAGCAAGGCTTAACATTGAAAAAAGAATGGGGCAATATGCTAAACAGGCCAATAAGGGTCGACGTCAAGTTATCTTTGAACCAGAAGATTGGGTTTGGTTACATATGCGTAAAGAACGATTTCCGGCTCAGAGAAGATCCAAATTGCTTCCAAGAGGAGATGGGCCATTTCAATTGCTAGAACGCATTAATGACAATGCTTATAAAATGGATTTACCACGTGAGTATAATGTTAATGCAACCATCAATGTTTTTGATCAAAGTCTGTTTGATATTGGTGATGATTTGAGGATAAATACTTTTCAAGAGGAGAGGAATGATGAGGACATGATTAGCTTAGATTCAAATGGAGGTCATGGATCAGATCTGGTGCAAGTACCAGTTGAACCCGTGACGAGAGGACGAGCTAAAAGTGTTAGGAATAAGCATGTGAATGATATTCCTATTTATATAAGATTTGATTATGATCTTAATGAATGAATATAAAAATATGTCTGCATTGAAATAAGCTGTAAAGTTCTTGAATAGACAACATGAATATATGTACAAGGACTTAGACTGAAATGATCAAATATTTTAGGTTGATTCTACATGAACAAAACAGCTTGTCCAAAGTCCTTAAAAAGAATATGATGTACAAGGACTAAATATAGAAAGATCAAGCTTGTTAGGTTGTTCTTATATGATGTAATAGATCGGCCTGCCTGATCGTCGAGTACTGTACAAGCCTTAGAAGTCTGCCAGGAGAAACAAAGTATTCGGAGACTATCAAGGCAGAATCGTAGTCCGTCGAGCAGTCGAGGGATTGCAGAAGCCAAGGCAGAATCGTAGAGTATCGAGAAAGTGGCTATATATTGTAGTCTGCCTTGGAGGGGTTCACTCAGAATCGTAGACTTGATTCAAGCACCTGCCAAGCTAAGTCAAGAATCGTAGACCACACTTGAAGTTGTGGAGTCTACTAATCATATCAGAGGCAGAAATCGTAGTCGAGCAAAATTAGACATGGACAACAAGTGTTAAAGAAGAAATCATAGTCTGGTATACAATTTGCTCTAGGAGTTGTAATGTCTGCAGAGCCAAAGCTAGATGGTAGTTTGCTGAACAAAGTCTTCGATAGAGCCTATCAATGCTCACAACGCCAAGGAAGAATCGTAGTGTTAACATGATTCTCAACACATGAGCACTCCCAACGCAACCAAAGAATGAAGCCTCTAAACACAGAACTAAAGATGCAATCTACCTAAAAGAAGCCAGAGAGCATTCACCAAAGGGCTTACAAGCAAACAGAAGATTAGAGTACCAATTCAATCAGCATCCTAATTGAGATGTGAGCCATTCAAGGGAAGTCTTCCATAAGCAACAATAAGAAGACTTCAGATAACTTGACTGACAAAAGGAAGTCAGCAATGCAGTAACAGACACACAAGAGATGACAATCTTGGGTGTGACTATGATCGTAGTGTTTGCTAGATTAGAAGCAGGAACTGATGAGGTCTATAACAGAGATACTGGCCAACCTATACAGAATAGACGAAGAAGATTAAGCATGGGTCAGACCATTGATGATATGTGAACAAGAGATCACAAGGAGAAAAAGAGCTGAGCCAATCTGATAAGTCTTTCAGTTAAGGAGGGAAGTCTTTAAGTTAAGGAGGGCCAGAGTATTCAGACAAGTTGTCAGTACCTAATGCAAGTCAGGGCCAGAAGGGTCCTTGTCCAAGGGACTAAACTGAGTTCCAAGGCTGTAGGCCATGAAGAGTTCTTAGTGAACTGAAGTTCCAAGTCTGCTGGACTTGAAAAGTTCTTAGTGAACTAGAGTTCCAAGGCGGTTAGCCTTGAAGGAATCTTAGTGATTCATAGATGTAAAGACTTCCTTAGTGGAATCCCTTCTTGTTGAATCAGAAGAGTGGATTAGGAGCTTGAGTATCATTTACATTATAACTGCTATAACTGCTATTAACATGATAACTACTTACATCTAAACTAACTCTAGAAAAATGGTTAATATAACATCTATGAATGGGAACCTTAACTTATTCCGTCGTGTTTGAAATAATTCTTAAGTTTGTCATCTGCTATTTACTCATCAATGTAAACTAAAATGGAAAAGACTTTTGAAAACAAAAGGATCTATTCAACCCCCCCTTATAGATCTATTGTGTGCCCTCTGGGAACTAACAATTGGTATCAGAGCAGGTTCTCATGCTACATTTTAAAAGCTAACGCTTTGAGTCTGATCCTAGGCACAAACCATGTTCTAAACTTAGTTTAGTAGTAAGTCGTTTGTAATTACTGATGAACTCACACATTGGAAATTATGCATACAGGTAATGTGCACATTCATCTGAAGCTGCTTAGATTGGTCCCTATTCCAAATTAATGTAGCAACAGGACCAATCCATGTCCAAAGAAAATCAGCAGTCAATAATCTGTAGACTAGTGATGGAAAGTCAAGAAGGGCCTCAAAAACAAAGAGTCTGTCATCCACTGTTCTGAAAGATGAAAGGCCTATACATGCAAAGAAATGTCTATCCAAGAGAAGAAAGAAAATTTCGTTCAACATGTACTTGGCTAATCAGTTGGATCTGATCCTTGAGACTCAATATTATCAAAGAACTATAGCTGCCAAGACTTTCTTATGTTATCAACTCCAAGACGATGCTTGATTGATCTAAGGTTAGATGGAGCAACAAGTTGTCAACAATAAATTTAATGATTTGCACATCAATGCCCAACATCATTCTAACAAGACAAATGACTATCAAGAAACTAACAGTGTAAAGGTACGGTTCTTCATTAACACATACATGAACATTATGCTGCATCACCTTATGTACTACTACAATATTCTTCCAAGAGACCATACTCTTTCTGAAAAGGGAAAGAGAGAGAGTACATTAAGGTTGGAAACTTAATTGTCAACAAACTCTCTCTCCACCCAAAGTTCAGGCTGAAGATAGCATCTTGAAAGAAGTATGGAGTGTGTCGTAAGTTAATTTAAATCCAACTAAGCTTAAGTGGATTAACTCTTGCTAAAGGATTGGTATGCATGCATATGTATACAAAACCAATGTTCTGTGTTCTTGATAAAATATAGAGTATGATTAATGCTAGAGGAGTATCTTGAAGATTCTTAGAAATTGATCATCTCCATGAATCAACCAGATGCAAATAAGCAATAGAGTTGATTCCCACTCTGAGAACATTCAAGATCTATGAACACAACCAAGCAAAGAGTGAAACAGTCAAAGAAAAAGAATGTCCTATCAAAATAATTAATCATTCACACACTCATCATCATGCATCATAAATACCATATCAAAATCTGATACATGCATAAATATGATTGTTGACGCTAATGCTATGTAAATTCAAGCATATGAGGAATTGGGATTTTGAAAAAACTAATCCAGCAGGACCCAAACAATTAGGGGTACCAAAAATAGAAATTTATCTAACCTGCAGGTACTTGGTCTATATGATCTCACAAGAAATAGTAAAGCAGGTACCTTCGGTCACAAGGAGTCAACCAGCTGCAAAGTCAGATGCATAAGATGGAAAAACGTAGCCATAAATCAAAGAAGTCTTCACTCTTCTCGATCGTAGAGTCACCACCAATCGTAGAGTTCAAATTTGCCAACCATCATAAGTGGATGCTGCAATGGCTATTTCATAACAAGATAAAAGAGTTCTACTGGTTGTATCCATGCAAAGCATATCATTTCCAAAGGGAACATCCTAGAAGTCTAAATGATAGAACCTACATTCGTAGTGACTGATCAATAAATTGTTGAGTGACCAATTCGAAAGTACTCTACAAATCCAATGAAACTGACTTAATCATGAAAATACCTGATCGGTTCAGAAGATTCCAACTAAAGGAGAAGTAGAAAGATGACCTTGTAAGGATCTATATGCAGAAGCTTACTCATCTACTCCCAAAACGAAGGTATCAACTATGGGGGAGTAACAATATGCTAAAATCTAGCAATGCTAAAACTAAGGAGAAACACACTGAAGCTGAATCCTTCAGATCTCTCAAACATTGAAGACAGCTGAACCTGATGCAAAGCCAAGAATGATGAAGATATGAAGATCATGATGAACTATCCATCTATCGGTCCTCAGGAACTTAGAGAAGCTTCAATGATTCTTGAAATGAAACTCTGGATTATCCAAACAAGTCCTCTCCCAGTAACAGAGTCCCAAAACTCTGTGGATGATGTATCAAATAAATTCTTACTCCTAGTCGTAGAGTCCCTAAAACTCTAAGACTGATAACCAAGTCTCACCATCTCAATATGAGATACCCCACGATCAACATTCCAATCGTAGAGTATAAGCATACTAACTCTACGATTGCAATACTTCTCAGTACACTCTCCTGAACATACAAGTGACATAGCTAAAACCACTTCACCCTCTTCCACTGACAAATGCCAACATCAAGTATGTCTAATGATGGTGAACAAACTCTGACAAAAAGTCTATCGTGATAAAATTCTTACCACCAAGTATATACAGTCCTTCTGATAAGCGCCTCAGGGACAAACCTGACCCTTAGTTCAATCTAAGAGGTTGGCCCTTCCTGAGCTACCTTAATAACCTAGAAGGAATGTTAAGTGAGAGCTCATCACAATAACAAGGTCAGATAATGATCGTAGAGTATAATCAGCAGTAAACTCAACAATCGTAGAGCAGCTTCGACGACCGTAGTCTTCCCAAAGGAAACACTAGCTCAGGGGAGCTAAGGGCAGGTCAATATTTTCCACACCATTTAAAATCATGAAGGTCGGCAGAACTCGACACGTGCCCCACTATTCAGATCGTGTGGAGGGAAGTTATAAATACAGTTTGGAAAGGCATTTTGAAAATTCACCTCAGAACTCTCTTGAGGCACATCAGTGGTTAAGCCATACAACTCTAAGATGAGGATTAGTGACAAATCATTCACTGAAGCATCTCTCAGAAGACGATCGTTGAGTTAACAAAGAAAATCATAGAGTCTATAGCTATCTCATCAAGCAACTCTACGTACTAAAAAAGTTAATTGTCGGCCTACATCAGTAATGCTTATTTTCTTAAAAGAAAAAATTAAAACTGAAAAACTAATCAGTTAATGGGGAGTTACAGTTTTTTTACTGGGCATCGTGCAACCAATGGCTTTTTGACACATCATAGGTTATGCAGAGTCAGAAGGAACTGTCATAAAGACAAATTCAAAATCTCCAAAAAGTTATCAAAAGCTATCGACTTTCTCTCCCTCCCTTTTTCAAACCATAAAATCCTCTTCAAGGCCAAAATCCATCAAACCTCGAGCTTCGTCCAAATCGCAGTCAACTATCCCTTATAAGATTCCTTAAATTAAATACCCATATACTTCGAACTCTCAAATGGAAGAGTGGCGTGTTATAACTGGAATCCAACTCAGCTTTAAGAAGTTAGAAAGATCAGAAAAGAAGTTCAAGGATATATTTGAGCTTGTAAAGAATGTTGGGTTTTCAGAGTGCTTGGAAGCTAACACTCCAGTCTATACCGATCTAGTGGAGCAATTGTATTCAAATGCAATGGTAGACTTTGGGCTTCTATCCACAAAGGTCAAAGCAGTAAGCCTAAAGATAAAAGCATCAGACATAAACCAAGGTTTAGGATTTCCTGACCAAGGTCTAATAAACATCGAGGACGTCGACATCAAAGAAGGTAAAAAGTTAATGTGCTATAAAAGGAATGTAAATCTGAAAGATATAAAGAAGAAGGAGTTTCCTGAAGAGTTTGAATTCCTGGATGAGATTACGGGAAAATGCATCTGGTGCAAGGACACTGCACATGATACTGTTAGTGATCTGCAACTGAGAGTTATGAATGCAATTTTCATGAAATTGCAGATGAACTTCAGAGCATTTCTAATTGATTGGTTGTCCAAATGGCTGGAAAAACCTGAGATAAAGAAGTTTACAGATAAACCCCTCACAAGGGTTTTTCATGGAAGACTCTTGAGCATTATACTGAAGAAGAAATTGAAGAGTAAGATAAGGGATGATGAGGGAGAACCACTGAATGTTCATAAAGTAATGTCCCCACAGTTGTGTGAAAACTGGAAGAAAAATCCCATGGAAAATAAAAGGCTAATGACATCTGGCAGCAGCAGCAAGGTCTCTACAAAGAAGAGGAAGGCAAAAGAAAGGGAAAGTAAGTTGTCTCAATCTGATGACTCTGAACCTATAGCAGCCACTCCAGCAAAGCTAATAAAGAAGGAAACTAAGATTGAGAAGAATACAGAGGTTCCACCAAGCAGTCTATCCACTGACAAAAAGAGACGTGAATTAGGAAAGGAAAGAGCATCAACTGCAGCAACCCTAAAAAGGAGAAAGAGTAACAGATTGCTCCAAAGAACTAATTAAAAGAAATAAGGAGGCTCAGTATCAAAAGTAATTAATCTCAGTAGCAGTGATGAAGATGACAAATCAGAGTCTATGGAAGAAGATATGAAAGGCAAAATGAGGATGAGTTCTGACAGCACCAGTAGTAAAAGTGAAAGGACTGCAAACACAAATACAAATGAGTCTATAACAGAAGAAGATAAAGAAAGTGAAAAAGAAGAGGAAATGACTACTGAGTCTAACAATTCTGAGAATGGTACTAAAGAAGAGTCAAGTGATAAAAATTAGCTGGAAGCATCCATTGATGAATCAGTTAAAATGACCTTGTATGATGAAGAGATGGAGACAGATTCCAATTCTGCAGATCAGGAATCAACAGACTATCATATTCCCTCTCTAACAAGAGTTCGCCGAAGATTAGTGGTGGAAGTCTTTGATGAACAACCAGATGTACTACTAGAAAGGTGGATAAACCATGGAAACGAATAACTCAAAGTAGTAATGATGTCTACAGAAGATTTATTTAACAACTGGAAAAGCATGGATTTAGATTGCACTACAATACTGTACAATCCTGACGATCTTCTGATGAAATGGTTCTACCCATGGATGCCTTGACTAATGGCATATACTGGTAAAGATAAGAGTTACTTCAGCTGGTGTTACTCATATTTTTAGAACTTGGAGCTGGTGTCTCAAAACTTTCCAAGAGTAAAGAAATTTTTAACATAGTTGATCAAAGACCAGGCTCACTTCAAGGTCTATCAACATACTGGCAACCACTACATTCCCTATGATTGCAGAGTAGGTTCAGATGGTAGAAGGATTATACCCAAGTATATGATTGTAGAGTCCATTCACTCTACCATTGAAGATGATTAAGCTCAGATTAAGAAGCTCTACTCTGCTCAAAGTAGAATTATCTGATATTCCCTTGTCCTCCACCAGTGATTAGCACTCAACGATCAATCAGATTCTTACTACATTCGAAAAAATATCCAAGAATGAGAATCGTGGAGTCCAATCTGGTGTTTAGCAAAAGTCTGCTCAACCAAATGACCAAACTACTAAGGAGCAAGAGTTACTGAAGAATTTGGTTGAGAAAACATCTTTCATTACCGCAGAAGCAAAAGATGTTGTCAGAAGAAAGAGATAGTGTGCTTCAAAACAGACTTCAAGCCAGAATATCAGATATATCTCTCAAAATCAAAGATAGCGATCAAATTTATCTGAAGTTTATCAATGATCAAAAGAAAGAAGCTCTGCAAGCTCAGAAGGATAATATTGATCAAATCATGTCCCTCTCTAACAAGATTGATTTCCTAAAGCAGTATCTCTCTCTACAGTTGGAGCTAAGTCAACAAGAACTCAAGATTTAAGTTAGCAACTCATCATATCTGACAGAGCAGCTTATGACAAATGTCTAACAGATTTCTCGAATGATTCATGATAAAAAGGGGGAGAAAAAGAGGTATTCAAGAAAGAGCAAGGAGAAAAGAATGAAGGTTGAAGAAAAGAGGGGGAGCAGGAAAGCAAAGAAGGAGAAGAAGAAGCAGGTCAAAATAGCAGCAAGTGTATCATCATCTGAGGGGGAGCCAAAATAAAATCTGAAGAGCGAAGCAGAAGACAAAGAAGAAGAGCATGCATCTGAGTCAGAGCATCATAAAGATGAAGAAATGGGGAATGCATCTCAGGGGGAGTAGGAACTAGGAGATCAAGAAGAAATGGAGTCACCATCCTAGGGGGAGCAGGAGCAAGAAGATCAAGCAGATGAGTAGCAACAACAGAGGGGATCCAGAAGACACACATGAAGAAGAAGGTACATCTCTATATGTAATAGTTAACTCTGGATCCAGAATTTAGGTTTACTATTCAGCCATAATAAAATGCTTTTTAATATATCATTCATATTAGTTGCTCTAGCAATACAGTAGCTCACTGTATCTTAAGATTCATTCATCTCATACATATGCACTTATTATTTTTATCATAATCAAATAGGGAAGATTGTTAGGAATAAGCATGTGAATGATATTCCTATTTATATAAGATTAGATTATTATCCTAATGAATGAATATGCAAATATGTCTGCATTAAAATAAGCTGTAAAGTTCTTGAATAGACAACAGGAATATATGTATAAGGACTTAGACTGAAATGATCAAATATGTTAGGTTGATTCTACATGAAGAAAACAGCTTGTGTAAAGCCCTTAAAAAGAATATGATGTACAAGGACTAAATATAGAAAGATCAAGCTTGTTAGGTTGATCTTATATGATGTAATAGATAGGCTTGCCTGATCGTCGAGTACTGTACAAGCCTTAGAAGTCTGCCAGGAGAAACAAAGTATTCAGAGACTATCAAGGTAGAATCGTAGTCCATCTGTGACGCCCCCAAAATAGGTCCACACGACCCATTTAGAGTCGCCATATATCACACTACAGAAATCAAATACAAATTTCATTTATACAAATGTTGAACTGTCGTGCAAAGTACGACAACACATAAGCTGTAAGTTTTAATACAAATATAAGTAACTCTCATGGTGCCTCGACCACGACACCTTACAATGGTACTTTACATAAAAGTAAAGTCAATAACTATTTTAGAAATTAAAATCTTTAGAAAATGCTCAAGGAAACCTTCGTACATGGGAGGCCATGCATCTAAGTTATGACAGATATCATATGACTCGAGAATTATCCTTGGTTGACCAAATAGACCCCAAAGAAAAATGAGAAGATTACTATCATGTTCTTTCCAATGGTGAGTCTTCTCTTGACATATAATTATCTCCATTGTCTCCAATTGAGAATTATATTTCAACCAAACTCCAAGATTATATAGGTAGTGCTCATAGATATAATCATCAAGTGTATGTGAACAACCCTGTCTTATGATAACACGAAGTCGTCTATCATTAGGCATCTTATATGATAGTGGCAAAACACCCTTCCAAAGTTAGGTTCACCTCACCCTATTCGGTTCACCAAAATTAACAGTTAAAAAGACGTATAAAATACGACACACTTATCTAAAATTCTCAATAAAATTATTTCCATACTATTTTAGGGGAAACCTCAACAGCTATAGACCATCGTTCTATTCCCCTGTTACCCCGCTCGACCCAGCTACACTCTTATTACCTGAAAGGAATCGTGAAGCAAAAGGGTGAGCATAACTAGCTAGTAAAAAATATTATGACTAAAGATAATTAAATTATCAATAGTCTTCGTCAGTAATAAATTAGAGATTTAAAACATATGGTAGATGATAAAACTTTTTAACCATAGTGGCAGCAGAATGAGTAATCCATTAGAAGAGTCAAATAGACCATAAAGTCTATTATCTTCTCCATGTTAAAAGTCCATCAATAATGTTTTATCCCTGTAACATCAATCAACAGTTCCTATCCACAATTATGTGAATAACTCATAATCATAATTGTGATTTTAAATTCCTCTTCGCACCTAGGACGAAGATAATTTTCATCACCTGTCTTTACCTGAACATCAAAGATCATGGGTATACCAAATCACAGTTTCTGCTCATAATCATACTAATAAATTCATTTTTGTACTACGGGCCAAAGATATTCATTAACAGTTCATCTTTGCACTACAGGTCAAAGACATACAACTGTATTTTAGACGAGTCAAGTAGAGCATGATATCTACCATCTTCTACGAATTAAAAGTTTATTATCAATATTTTATCGTTGAGACTCAGCTCAATACATCACCGAATTATCCATGCTCTACGGCCAAGGATATTCGTTAGTATCACATCCATGAATTATCTATGCACTACGGGCCAAAGATATTGATTAGTATCACGACCACGAATTATCCATGCACTACGGGCCAAAGATATTCGTGTTTTCACCTATGGTCATGATCATGCCAAACAACAATTCATCTTTGCACCCTTGGCCGAAGAGAACGCATGGTTATGATCATACCAACATATGTCCATCAATGCACTACGGGCCAATGAGGACTTTTACCATATCATTTGTAGCATTACGGTTATGATTATACCGAATAATCCTTGGTCATAATCATACCAATCAACAGTCCATCTATGCACGTAAGTCACAGATGACTTTCATTACAATATAAGCATAAGGATGATGACAATGATATTTAATCAAACGAAATCAAAGATAAATATTAAAGACTTTAAATTTATCCAGAGTTTAAAAATATCCAAATTGTCAACATGATACTGCTTTGTGGAGTAAAATTTAAGAATAATATTCATGTAACAAAAATAATTTGGACAAAAAAGAAATATATTTTTTTGGATGAATAGTACTCCGTGAATAGTACCCTGTGAATAGTATTTCGAGAATAGTACATCGTGAATAGTACCCTGGCATGAAAAGTGTCCCAAATACCCGAGTAAATAATACTCGAGTAAATAGTAACTGGGTAAATAGTAATTCGTGAGTAGTACTCTGACACGAAAAGTGTCCCGAATACCCGAGTGAATAATATTTGAGTAAATAGTAACCAGGTGAATAGTAACTCATAATTAGTAACTCATAATTAGTAACTCGTGAATAGTATTCTGGTATAAAACGATCAATAATTATCAAGAAAGCTCAGAATAATATTTTCATGAAAAGATATTGGATAAAGCGCAAATATCAAGGATATTCTACTAATTTCATGGAGTATATAAGCAATACTTCAACAAAATGAGTGTAGAAGTAGAAATACGAAACGAAATAATATTACTTACATACTACAGAGTATGGAAGAAAATATTATTTCATACGAATATTGAATGAAGATAATATCCATACGAATACGAAAAATAATATCTCTTCTGAATATGAAATAAATAATATCCCTTACCTTAGAAGAAGACTGGACACTGGAATAGTGAAGTAGCATACTTCTTTTCTTCTTTCTTTCTATAGCTTCTCTCTCTAAAATTGCTCTTGTGAGTCTTAGTGAATTGGTGAGAATGAAAGAAGAATGAACTTCTATTTATAGGAAAATATAGTTTTGATAATTGCACGTTTTGGGGGTCGAAATATTACAGTATAATAGCTTCATCTTTTCCTCTATTTTTAATTTAGTCCTACAAGTATTATCAAACTTTCACCACCTCCCCTAATAGTACATCATGTGAATCAATAGTTCAGTCATGTGAATCAATAGTTCTATACATGTGAAAAAATAGTTACGGTATAGTACCTTCATTTATACCTCTATTTTTAATTTAGTCATGCAAGTATTATCAATCTTGCACCACCTTCCCTAATAGTACATGCTTGTGAATCAATAGTACATATATGTGAACAAATAGTTATAAGCATGTGAATTAATAGCAATTAATTGCTCATTTATCTGATTAATTACCCGATTGGTCAATATAACCTTATCGAAATAAATGTCGATTTCTACTAACACTAATAATCCCAACACAATAGAAATATCAATTTCATCTTTAATCAACACGAACTTATTCATCATTAGTATTATAATTCACAATATTTAACAACCAGATTATTCCCAGGAAATAGGGGGCTTTTCGATAAGGATTTCTCCCTATTGGCGCATAATTAGGTGACCGAACCTCTCCTCGACAGAACTTTCTAGACATCGTCAATATTACAAATAATAATATGAATAACTTTGTCGTCTCAATTATTGATTTAATAATAATAAATATTATGAAGATGATATTGTGACAATAATTGAATCAATAATATGAGAGAAATTATGCAGTAATTACTGTAGCAATAATTGAGTATAACTGAGTGACTTCTCACGTAAGCATTAATAATTAATACCGTGTGCTACTATGTAACCACGCGTATTACTGTACTTTTACCACTAGGTATTTCAACAGTTTAACGGTAAAACTTTCGCCGTTATTTTTATAAAAAGATATTTCTGTCGTTTTCTAACTATGATAATACTTCCGTTGTGGGGTCCACCAATGATTGTGCCGTCGTATAAATATTCCATGTTAAAAAGAATATTCCCCGACCAAACGAATATTTCCTAACACAACGAATATTTTATATCAACTTGCTTACTTTGCAAAATTTTCAAATATCACCCTTAACTTTAACCTTTTATCAATTTATCCATTTACTAAATAGAATAACAATTATCAAAAAATTGAATACTTTTATTTCGTAAAATTCGGGGTCTTACACCGTCGAGCCAGCCGAGGGATTGCAGAAGCAAAGGCAGAATCGTAGAGTATCGAGAAAGTGGCTATAGATCGTAGTCTGCCTTGGAGGGCCTCACTCAGAATCTTAGAGTTGATTCAAGCACCTGCCAAGCTAATTCAAGAATCGTAGACCACACTTGAAGTAGTGGAGTCTACAAATCATATCAGAGGCATAAATCGTAGTCGAGCAAAATCAGACATGGACAACAATTGTTAAAGCAAAAATCGTAGTCTGGTATACAATCTGCTCCAGGAGTTATAGTGTCTGCAGAACCAAAGCTAGATGATTCTCAACACATGAGCACTCCCAAAGCATCCAAAGAATGAAGCCTCTGGACAGAACTAAAGATGCAATCTACCTAAAAGAAGCCAGAGAGCATTCACCAAAGGGATTACAAGCAAACAGAAGATTAGAGTACCAATTCAATCAGCATCCTGATTGAGATGTGAAGCCATTCAAGGGAAGTCTTCCACAAGCAACAGTAAGAAGACATTAGATAACTTGACTGACAAAAGGAAGTCAGTAATGCAGTAACATACACACAAGAGATGACAATCTTGGGTGTGACTATGATAGTAGTATTTTCCAGATTAGAAGCAGGAACTGATGGGGTCTATAACAGAGATACTGGCCAACCTATAGAGAATAGACAAAGAAGATTAAGCATAGATCAGACCATTGATGATATGTTAACGGGAGATCACAAGGAGAAAGAGAGTTGAGCATAACCAATCTGATAAGTCTTTAAGTTAAGGAGGGCCAGAGTATTCAGACAAGTTGTCAGTACCTAATGCAAGTCAGGGCTAGAAAGATCCCTATCCAAGGGACTAAACTGAGTTCCAAGGCTGCAGGCCTTGAAGAGTTCTTAGTGAACTGAAGTTCCAAGTCTGCTAGACTTGAACAGTTCTTAGTGAACTAGAGTTCCAAGGCGGTTGGCCTTGAAGGAATCTTAGTGATTCATAGATGTAAAGACTTCCTTAATGGAATCCCTGCTTGTTGAATCAGAAGAGTGGATTAGGAGCTTGAGTCTTACATTCTGTCATTTACATTATAACTACTATAACTGCTGTTAACATGATAACTACTTACATCTAAACTAACTCTAGAAAAATGGTTAACATAACATCTATGAAGGGGAACCTTAACTTATTCCGCTGTGTTTGAAATAATTCTTAAGTTTGTCATCTGCTATTTACTCAGCAATGTAAACTAAAATGAGAAAGACTTTTGAAAACAAAAGGATCAATTCAACCCCCCCTTATAGATCTATTGTGTGCCCTCTGGGAACTAATAATTGGTATCAGTGCAGGTTCTCATACTACATTCTAAAAGCTAACGCTTTAAGTCTGATCCTAGGCACAAACCATGTTCTAAACTTAGTTTAGTAGTAAGTCGTTTGTAATTACTGATGAACTCACACGTTGGAAATTATGCATACAGGTAAATGTGCACATTCACCTGAAGCTTCTTAGATTGGTCCCTGTTCCAAATTAATGCAGCAACAAGACCAATCCATGTCCAAAGAAAATCAGCAGTAAGTAGTCTACAAACTAGTGATGGAAAGTCAAGAAGGACATCAAAAATAAAGAGTCTTTCATCCACTGTTCTGAAAGATGAAAGGCCTTTACATGCAGAGAAATGTCTATCCAAGAGAAGAAAGAAAATTTTGTTCAACATGTACTTGGCTAATCAGTTAGATCTGATCCTTAAGACTCAAGATTATCAAAGAATTAAAGCTGCCAAGACTTTCTTATGTTATCACCTCCAAGATGATAGCTAATTGATCTAAGGTCAAATGGAGCAACAAGTTGTAAACAATAAATTTAAAGATTTGCTCATCAATGCCCAACATCATTCTAGTAAGACAAATGACTGTCAAGAAACTAACAGTGTAAAGGTACAGTTCTTCATTAACACATATATGAACATTATGCTGCATCACCTTATGTACTACTACAATATTCTTTCAAGAGACCATTCTCTTTCTGAAAAGGGAAATAGAGAGAGTACATTAAGGTTGGAAACTTAATTATCAACAAACTCTCTCTCCACCCAAAGTTCAGGTTGAAGATAACATCTTGAAAGAAGTATGGAGTGTGTCGTAAGTTAATTTAAATCCAACTAAGCTTAAGTGGATTAACTCTTGCTAAAGGATTGGTATGTATGCATATGTATACAAAACCAATGTTCTGTGTTCTTGATAAAATATAGAGTATGATTAATGCTAGAGGAATATCTTGAAGATTCTTAGAAACTGATCATCTGCATGAATCAACTAAATGCAAATAAGCAATAGAGTTGATTCCTACTCTGAGAACATTCAAGATCTATGAACACAACCAAGCAAAGAGTGAAACAGTCAAAGATAAAGAATTTCCTATCCAAAATACTTAATCATTAACACACTCATCATCATGCATCATAAATACCATATCTAAATATGATATATGCATAAATATAATTGTTGACGTTAATGCTATGTAAATTCAAGTATATGAGGAATTGGGATTTTGAGAAAACTAATCCAGCAGGACCGAAACAATTAAGGCTACCAAAAATAGAAATTTATCTAACCTGCAGGTACTTGGTCTATATGATCTCACAAGAAATACTAAAGCAGATAGCTTTGGTCACAAGGAGTCAATTAGGTGCAAAGTTAGATGCTTAAGATGGAAAAACGCAACCACAAATCAAAGAAGTCTTCACTCTTCTCCATTGTAGAGTCACTACCAATCGTAGACTTCAGATTTACCAACCCATTAGAAGTGGATGCTGCAACGGCTATTTCATAACAAGACAAAAGAGTTCTACTGGTTGTATCCATTCAAAGCATATCATTCCAAAGGGAACATCGTAGAAGTCTGAATGATAGAACCTACATTAGTAGTAACTGATCAACAAATTGTGGAGTGACCAGTTCAAAAGTACTTTACGAATCCAATGAAACTGACTTAATCATGAAAATACCAGATCAGTTCAGAAGATTCTAGCTAGAAGGAGAAGTACAAAGATGACCTTGTAAGAATCTATATGCAGAAGCTTACTCATCTACTCCCAAAACGGAGGTATCAACTATGGGGGAGCAACAGTATGCTAAAATCTAGCAATTCTAAAACTAAGGAAAAACACACTGAAGCTAAATCCTTCAGATCTCTCAAACATTGAAGACAACTGAACCTGATGCAATGGCAAGAATGATGAAGATATGAAGATCATGATGAACTATCCACCTATCGGTCCTCAGGAACTTAGAGAAGCTTCCATGATTCCTGAAATGAAACTCTAGATTATCCAAACAAGTCCTCTCCCAATAACAGAGTCCCAAAACTCTATGGCTGATGTATCAACTAAATTCTTACTCCTAGTTGTAGAGTCCCTAAAACTCTAAGACTGATCATCAAGTCTCACCATCTCAATCTAAGATACCCCACAATCAACATTCCAATCATAGAGTATAAGAATACAAACTCTATGATTGCAATACTTCTAAGTACACTCTCCTGAACATACAAGTGACATAGCTGAAAGCACTTTACCCTCTTCCACTGACAAATGCCAACATCAAGTATGTATAATGATGGTGAACAAACTCTGACAAAAAGCCTATCGTGATGACATTCTTACCACCAAGTATATATAGTCCTTCTAATAAGAACCAGGTCAGACAATGATCGTAGAGTATGATCAGTAATAAACTCAACAATCGTAGAGCAGCCTCGATGATCGTAGTCTTCCCAAAGGAAACACTAGCTCAGGGGGAGCTAAGGGCATGTCCGTATTTTCCACAACATTTAAAATCATGAAGGTCGGCAGAACTCGACACGTGGCCCACTATTCAGATCGTGTGGAGGGAAGTTACAAATACAGTTTGGAAAGGTATTTTAAATATTCACCTCAGAATTTTAGTGCCCAAACTCTCTTGAGGCGCATCAGTGGTTAAGCCGTGCAACTCCAACATGAGGATTAATGGCAAATCACTCACTGAAGCATCTCTCAGAAGACGATCGTTGAGTTGACAAAGAAAATCGTAGAGTCTATAGCTATCTCATCAAGCTACTCTGCGTACTAAAAAAGTTAATGGTCAACCTACGTCAGCAATGCTTATTTTCTTAAAAGAAAAATTAAAATTGAAAAACTATTTATTGTATGGGAAGTTACAGTTTTTTTACTTGGCATTGTGCAACCAATGGCTTTTTGACACATCATAGGTTATGCAGAGTCCGAAGGAACTGTCATAAAGGCAAATTCAAAATCTCCAAAAAGTTATCAAAAGCTATCGACTTTCTCTCCCTCCCTTTTTCAAACCCTAAAATCATCTTCAAGACCAAAATCCATCAAACCTCGAGCTTTGCCCAAATATCATTCAACTATCCCTCATAAGATTCCTGAAATTAAATACCCATATACTTCAAACTCTCAAATGGAAGAGTGGCGTGTTATAACTGGAATCCAACTCGGCTTCAAGAAGTTCGAAAGATCAGAAAAGAAGTTCAAGGTTATACTTGAGCTTGTAAAGAATGCTGGGTTTTCAGAGTGCTTGGAAGCTAACACTCCAGTCTATACCAATCTAGTGAAGTAATTCTATTCAAATGCAACGGTAGACTCTGGGCTTCTATCCACAAAGATTAAAGGAGTAATCCTGAAGATAAAAATATCAGACATCAACCAATGTCTAGGGTTTCCTGACCAAGGTCTTATTTAATTATATCAAAAATATTAGGTTATTACAACAGAGGTTCCACCAAGCAGTCTCTCCACTAACAAAAAGAGACGTGAATCAGGAAAGGAAAGAGCATCAACTGCAGCAACCCTAAAAAGGAGAAAGAGTAACAGATTGCTCCAAAGAACTAATCAAAAGAAATAAGGAGGCTCAATATCAAAATTATTGATTTCAGCAGCAGTGATGAAGATGACAAATTAGAGTCTATGGAAGAAGATATGAAAGGCGAAAGGAGGATGAGTTCTGACAGCACCAGCAGTAAAACTGAAAGGACTACAAATAGAAATACAAATGAGTCTATGGAAAAAGAAGATAAAGAAAGTGAAAAAGAAGAGGAAATAACTGCTGAGTCAAACAATTCTGAGAATGGCACTAAAGAAGAGTCAAGTGATAAAAATCAGCCGGAAGCATCCATTTATGAATCAGTTGAAATGATCCTGCATGATGAAGAGATGGAGATAGATTCCAATTCTGCAGATCAGGAATCAACAGACTATCCTATTCCCTCTCCAACAAGAGTTAGCTGAAGATTAGTGGTGGAAGTTTTTGATGAACCACCAGATGTACTAATAGAAAGGTGGATAAACCATGGAAACAAACAACTCAAAGTAGTAATGATGGCTACAAAAAATTTGTTTAACAACTGGAAAAACATAGATTTAGATTGCACTACAATACTGTACAATCCTGAAGATCTTCTGATGAAATGGTTCTACCCATGGATGCCCTGGCTAAAGGCATACACTGGTAAAGATGAGAGTTACTTCAGCTGGTGTTACTCATATTTTCTGAATTTGGAGCTGGTGTCTAAAAACTTTCCAAGAGTAAAGAAATTTTCAACAAAGCTGATCAAAGACCAGGCTCACTTCAAGGTCTATCGACATACTGGCAACCACTACATTCCCTACGATTGTAGAGTAGGTTCAGATGGCAAAAGGATTATACCCAAGTATATGATCGTAGAGTCCATTCACTCTACCATTAAAGATGATCAAGCTCAGATTGAGAAGCTCTACTCTGCTTAAGTAGAATTATCTGATATTCCCTCATTCTCCAACAGTGATTGGCACTCAACGATCTATCAAATTCTCACTACATTCGAAAAACTATCCAAGAATGAGAATTGTGGAGTCCAATCTAGTGTTCAACAGAAGTCTGCTCAACCAAATGACCAAACTACTAAGGAACAAGAGTTACTAAAGAATTCTGACAAGCTAGTTGAGAAGATATCTTTCATTACCACAGAAGCAAATATGTTATCAGAAGAAAGAGATAGTGTGCTTTAAAATAGACTTCAAGCCACAATATAAGATATATCTCTCAAAATCAAAAAAATTGATCAAATTTATCTGAAGTTTATCAATGATCAGAAGAAAGAAGCTCTACAAGCTCAGAAGAATAATACATATCAAATAATGTCTCTCTCTAACAAGATTGACTTCCTAAAGCAGTCTTTCTCTCTACAGTTGGAGCTAAGTCAACAAGAACTCAAGATTAAAGTTAGCAACTCATCTTATCAGACAGAGAAACTTATGACAAATGTCCAATAGCTTTCCCAAATGATTCATGACAAAAAGGAGGAGAAAAAGAGGTATTCAAGAAAGAGCAAGGAAAGAAGAGTAAAGGTTGAAGAAAAGAGGGGGAGCAGGAAAGCAAAGAAGGAGAAGAAGAAGAAGAAGAAGAAGCATGTTAAAATAACAACAAGTGTATCATCATCTGAGGGGGAGCCAAAATAAAATTTGAAGAGCAAAGCAGAAGACAAAGAAGAAGAGCATGCATTTGAGTCAGAGCATCACAAAGATGAAGAAATGGAGCATGCATCTCAGGGGGAGCAGGAACCAGAAGACCAAGAAGAAATGGAGTCACCATCCCAGGGGGAGCAGGAGCAAGAAGATCTCGCAGATGAGTAGCAACAATAGAGGGGATCCAGGAGACACACATAAAGAAGAAGGTACATCTCTATATGTAATAGTTAACTCTGGATCCAGATTAGTTTTACTATTCAGCTGTAATTAAATTCTTTTTAATATATCATTCAAATGGGTGTAAGGATCTCCTAACCCATCATACTTTTCGAAGTCAGGAGTTTTGAACTTCTCTAGATAATGAACACCAGGGAATATACAAAGATCAGCATAGGAGACACTCCTGTGTGCTCCAATTCCTTTGATAGAATGAAGGGTTTCTTCCATTTGAAGGACCTTTTTCTTGATGTCACCGGTGTCTAGATCTTCTTTGAGATGGGTGATATCATGACTTTTGTTATTTGTATCCAACTGGAGCTCAAATACTGTAATGACTTTGTCAGAACCTTAAGTTCCTCCTTGTGCAGAGGATTCAGCATGTATGGCTATCTTTGTACCTTGAGTAGACTGATGTAGTTCTTTAAGCAGAACAGCTAAATCTATAATTTGTTTATTTAATCAGTCAAATTCTTCGCGAGAAACTGGATTAGACTAGTCAGATGAAGACATGATTGGTTGTAGGCCTGTGGCCTTTTTGGATTTTGATCGGGTAATGTGTCTGAATGCTTCCCTGCGACTAAACTTGCATAGTTTAGTTTTAGGGATTGTGTAAATGTTTACATGTTATGTGATGTATCCGTTTTAGGATTATGATCCTGTAAAATGAATGTTAGCTGTTTGTAATACAGGATAGCATGTTAATTTAAATATGTATATGCACATATTTCTTCATATTTCTTATTACATGGAGATGAATATGAAATGTAAATTACAAGTAATTGATTTTACGAATAATTTAAAATAAGAAAGCATGAAGAGACTTTCCTTCGCGTTTGGTTTATCAGAGGCTGACCTATCTTAGGTTTCTCTCGCGGCTTTTTGGCATGAAGGTTCCCAAATTATCACAATTTACTCAACGGGAAGTCAATCCGGTCTTTTAACTAGAGCGAATTTGGGTGGTGCCTTTCCTGAGCCTCGTTGGAATTAGTCTTCCTACGAGTCCAATAATCAAACACCGACAGGATAGCCTCCTGGTGGAGGAACCACACAACATACATTCATATACAACGTGTCTCACCATTTTATGAAAATGATGACATGTGCGAAGCACTAATATCATAAGAAGATATATCGCAGTGCAGTAAAAAAATGCATTCGTACACATTCATCATAAATATAAATGCAACATCAACACACAAGCATATAACTGTTTTGAAAAGCTTATAATATCATCTTAAGTCCTCTTACTGGAGGTCCCCAACAGAGTCGCCACCTGTCGACGTCGGAATTTTTAGTTGTCCCTTTTCGTTAATGTTCTTTAGTGTTCTCATTTTAGGTGAGATTTGTTTGAAAAAACAATTGAAAAAAGGTCCGACTTGTATAATATTGACGATAGACTGTTAAGAGTTACCAGTTGGTTTTTTAACTGGTTGTACCAACACAACCGAAAAAAGGTTTGCACATTAACCCAGTGATATGACACTTCTAAACGGGTCTGTAAAACCGAGATTCATTAGGGTCCGGGGACTTGCTTATGCGAAGGGAAGGTGTTAGGCACCCCCCGACATCTGTGTTGCCACGGTGACCGCCACTTTTCAAGAAATGGTTATATGAATGTGTGTGTGTGTGGGTCAATGTGCTATTATTTAGAAGTAGTGCTATGCCTCGTTCACACCTATATACAAGGGTTTGAATTTGTGTAAAAATTCAGTTTTAAACAAGATATAGCAGTGATGTTTTGTAAAAAGAGGGTTTTCAAACCTTGTGCTCAATAGTAATTGAGGCCTTTAATACTTCCATTTTATTAAATGTTCGGCTTGATTGCTTTTATTTTCGAGATGCGAAGCATCTTCGAGAAAATAATGTACAAAGCAGTGCCGAACTCCACATGTGTATGGAAACCATCGGAGGAAATCCGAACACCATGAATAAATTTACAAGCAGCTTACAACTGAAAATGTCCATCACGGGAACCGAATCTAGATTCAGTGGACTGAATCTGTGATCACATGATTCCTAGGCTCATATGATGCATCAATTGATATAAACGCAATAAGCTGGTATATATATATAAAAGCTGTAAATGTATATATAAAGACATGATCAACCACCACGAAGCACCTCCATGGGGGATCGACAATGTAAATAAAGCTGTAAAATATATCAACCGCCATAGAGGAAACTCCAGGCGGGACGAAATGTATAGAAAGCAGTAAAAACGGTCAACCACCATGAAGTAAACTCCAGGCAGGACTATATATATATATATATATATATATATATATATATATATATATATATATATATATATATACATATATATAAGCATGTAAACACACTGAATATAAAATCCAGGCTCATCGAACAAAGTCCGACAACAGTTCATATATATAAGTATATATATATTAAAGCAGTAAACGCACCAGACGTGAGTTTGATATATAGTTTATATATATAAGTATATATATATATACGAAAGCATTTAAACGCACCAGATGTAAGTCTAGGCTCATCGAACAGAGTTCGACACACAGTTCATATATATATATATATATATATATATATATATATATATATATATATATATATACGGACTAACATTATCGAGTTAAACGCTCCAGACATAAGTCTAGGCTCAATCGAGGCATAACTCGATAATGTTAGTCCGTATATATATATAATATATATATATATATATATATATATATATATATATATATATATATATATATATATATACAAACTGAAATGAAACCACGGACCGAAGTTTGGGCCTACACACACAACAAGACTCTCAACGTGAAGAATAGTGTTTGCAAAGATGAAGAGAAAGGCTTTAAAATATATAAGAAGGCTTACAGTGGGCTGCCAAAGAAGACTTCTATAACTTGAAAGGGATGAACACTCGGTTCCCGCTGGTAAAAAGTAGCTATATATGAGCTTATAAGTGTTTAAAATGAGAAAACACTCAGTTTAGGGTATATACAGAGCAAATTAGATAGGGCTTCCTCGCCTTTTACTCTTGCAAAATGGCCACCCCAAGCCCTCTATTTATAGAGGGGGGAGCCGCAGGTGTACCTGTGGTTTCCCGGGGTGCCCCGGGCTTTGCGGGTCCCGCCGTCTCAAAGTACATGTACGCGTGTAATGTGATGTCCACTCGAACTTTTAGAATTACAATTCTTGCATCCGACTGAGGTATGTAAGACCTATTTCGGACCGCCATTGTCGAGAGTTATGCAATGACATGGGATTAGAGGTTGTACGAAGTCAGGAAGATGGGACGATGCCCTCCGATCATCAAGCTTCAAATTCTATCCGTTACCCTGCGTAATAGTCACTCGGGATTGAACTTCCTTGGTTCTTGTGGGACATTGATGTGTAGAAATATTTGTCTAAAATGTTGAGATGGCGTGATGTGGCGTCAAGGTGGCAAGATGATGATTTTGCCCCTCATCGGGGTTATCTCCAGTTTGGGCTGATAAAGCATACGTTGCTTAGGGTTATCTCTGAGATTGGACTGCTGTAAGTGTTGAAGGTCCTCAGTGTCATCTCTGAGGTGTGCCTGTCTTCTCGGTGTTATTGTCGGGCCTTATACTGAGTGCCTCGGTGTAAGTGCTGAGGTTGAAGCTGATTGCATCCATTTGAAACAAGCATTTCCGGGGTTATCTCCAGAACTGCAATTGCCTTCCTTGGGGTTATCTCCAAGGTTAGAATCTGCTATTCCCAGTGTTGGGACTGAGACTGAATATCTCGGGGTTATCTCCAGGATAAATCGGTCTTCTCTGGTGAAATTTCTGGTATTAGAACTGCAGGCCTCGGGGTTATCTCCGAGGTTGGAACTGTTACTCCCAGTGTGTGTTCTGTGGTTGAGATTGAACTTCCGGTAGCATCCGGGCTTGACGTGAACTATCTTCCAGGGTTATCTCTGAAAGACGAATTTGCCCTCCTGCAATGTCAGTAACAGGTGTGCAGAAAATTTTGAGTGTCTACAGATGCCCTTCTTTATCATATTCATGCAATGTAATGGCATGGATAGGATAAAGAATCTTAGACACTTGAAATACAGCAAAACAAACATGATGCTATGTGGAGCAACATGATGCAAGTGTATGATGCATATGGATGATGCATATGGATGATGCATATTGATTGCTTTTCCATATGCTGGGGATGATTGCCGGCTCCCTGTTGCTTCTACCGGTGATGGTAATGACGGCAAGCTTGGATGTGTGATCCAAACCTATTAGGATGTTGACATTGGGGCTATCACCAAAGTCCTGAATCCTTGATACAGACTTTACTCCCAAGATGTGCCTCTCGTGTACAAGAGATCTGTGGAGATAAAACTGTCTGTTTGAGGATGTGTATAACATATTCCATTATCGATCCTCCCCGATGATGTTGATCCTCCCCGGTTTGTATCGCCAGGACATATCAATGTTCTGTTGGATTTACTGCCAACAATATGTGTTGTCAGGGCTGCCCGACCTTCGTTGACGTGTGAACCAACGGTTGACCACGCGATGTAACCTCCGCCGGGGATCCATTTGATCCCCTACTAACGTGTATATCAACGGATGAACTCCCTGCTGGGGATGAATGCCAAGGCTGCTTGGCCTTTGTAGATGTATGTATCAACTGATGCAATCATCGGATGGCTTCCGATGCGACGTTAGGTTTACCTGCCAACGGCTGAACTGACATCAAGGTTGCTTGACCTTCATTGACATGTGCATCAAACGAAAAATATGCGTTGTAACCCCGCCGGGGATCCATTTAATCCTAGCTGATGTGTGTGTCAACGGATAATATACGTGGTAACCCCCTCCAGGGATCTGTTTATGGACAGATGACCATGCATTGTAACCCCCACTGGGAATCTTTTGGATCATCGCTGATGTGTGTATCAGCGGGGCATGCATTGTAACCCCCGCTGGGGATTTATTGGATCATCGCTGATGTGTGTATCAGCGGAACATGTGTTGTAACCCCCGCCGGGGATCTATTTGTGGACAGATGACCATGCGTTGTAACCCCCGCCGGGGATCTGTTTGATGGAGATTAGGGCAACGACCCTAAATTTACGGCAGTAGACCTCTGTGCGGTATTGCCGAATGTGATATGTAGCGATGGGGATCATAGGTATAGTATACCCTGTGTTCGGGCGAATACCAATTCATGATATGAAAGCCACAGTCGGGCCTAGAAAAACCAGGATTTCATGCTATTCCGCTCAATCGCGTAGCGTTTTTATCCCTGATTTGGCCTTTTCAGCTTGTGAGAACTCCATTGCAACTCGAACTGGACCGAGCCGGAGGGATAGGACCCGCATAGGGGTGCCACAAGTACACCTGCTGTAGCCGCAGATGGACCTGCGGCCAACCATGGATATTAAAGTCTTGCAGGTTACTTTCATAAGTCATTTTCAAGTTGCGCCGCGAAGGAAATCCAAGAGCTCTTCTTTAAATCTGCTGAGTTTGGGCGTCTTTCTGCAAATTCTGTCACCGTATAAGTGTTCTACACTGCCTTGGTAACGTATGCATGTACTCTTTCTAGTTTTTATCCGTTGAAAAATGACTTGTCATATAAAATACATCAAAACACATAGTAGTGCATATGCATGCTCAAATGACTTGATAAAAAATATTTAACATAGTAAATGCTAGTATTAAACCATGCTGAACATAATGATGTGAAAAATTTTAACTTTTGAAACAGTCAAATTGGCATCTTTTTTCCTGCTATTTCTTATCCTATTTGAGGACAAATGAGCAAAGGTGAAAAAGCAAAGTAATCCTGGTAATTAGGCTACCCTTATGGATTGATGACTTTGATTTTTTAATACAAATAGTATTTATATGACTGTGGACAGGTGTGATACTGAATGGCCACCTAGTCATGCCTATGTGCATGTGGATAGTCCTATTTATAGAGGAAACTATGGCAAAATTTTCAAAAATATAGGCATTGAGTAGTCATGCATATTAACTCTACTGTAGACGTATGGTAAAATAATGTATGCATGCATGTAGTCATAAAATGCATTTTGAAAAGAAATCTCCAGGCTAGAAGATACCACACCCTTTTTGAGGTGATTTGGAGACTTGTTGTCCATATATTATGGATCCGGATCAGCCGAGTAGTTCCCACAGGACCACTTCTGGTGTACGAAGGAGGGCTTCTAAAGTGCCTAGACCCCGTTCTGTTAGACATCCTCATCGATTGGTGGAGGCGGTGATACGTCCAGTCAGGGTTGATGTACCAGACGTCGAGGACGAGGAGGAGGATGTTTCGATTGCGAACCCTGCTCCTGTTGTGCATGTTCCCCGTAGGGACCTCCCGAGTATTCAGGTAGTAAACCCAGAGCTTCTAGGTGATCTGAGTCGGCATCCCTCGATGTATTTGCATGCTAACGAGGTATAAAGTTAGATCTTAATCTTCCTTCTTTCCTATTGATGAGGAGTAAAGGATTCTGATGTCGATTTGCATTTTATGTAGGTTCCCGACTTTACATAGCCTCGAGAAAACTAGTTCAGCATTCACTCCATATACCAGACTCTACATCCTGACTATAGAGCGATTGTGCATGACTGGGGATTCGGGGCATTCTTTTCCATCCTTCCCCATCGCTATCCCTGAGGTTACCTCAGGGCATTGTCTGTGCGCTGGTTTTACCAGACTCAGTCACTCCACTTGTTGGACTGTGAGGTGATGATGACGCCAATAGATTGGTAATTTATCACAGGTATGGAGTTTAGAGGGGCGCCAGTGCCTTGCACGGTAGATATTACCCCCACTACCGTCAGATCCTTGTTAGGAATTCCAGCAGATGCGCTCAAAGGTAGGACTGTCCGTGCGGGTCCTTTGAACGTAGATGCTATGAGTGGGCTGTTGAGTAAGCCCATACCAGTTGATGTCAGAGTCAGGGATCACATTCTTCGGCGATTGTTCCTGATGATCATTAGGGGCTGCTTCATAGTAGATAACTCTTCTACGGTGTCATTTGCTTTGATCAGCGCCACTCGACATGTGGACCGTATAGAAGAGTATGATTGGGGCTCATACACTTTTGCCTATTTCCTCAGGGGCATGCGTATGTGCTGGCAGGGATTGACCGAGGCTTGGTTAGGATTCTACCCATTTCTGCTGGTAAGTATTTCTCTTATCATTTACCATGTACAAGTTAAGAGTGTTAACTGACAACAGATGTCTGCCTTTGTGTTGACAGTTTTGGGCCTATGAGAGGCTTCCATGCTTACGTCTGGTGAGTGTATTAGGGTTGGATACCTACCCACGAGGACGGCGATGACATCATTCCATACTGGCGGACATCCTTGTAGCTGAGGGTTTCACTCATTGTCGCCCACAGTTGGAGTTATTGATAGCGGATGTCATCACATGGATTTCATATTCTAGGGAGCATTTGGCCATTAGATTTGAGGATGGGTACCCGACTGGTGTCGAGTGAAAGTAGTATGCACACAAGCCAATCATGTTTGATGATAAAGCATATACTTTGTAACAATCTTAATCATTTATTAATAAAAAGTATTAATTTATTAAAGGCTTTTAATTATCTACATGATGCTGTTTTATAATATGTGATAAACCCATAGTTTTAAGTAATGCTTTTAGAATAATGATGATGATCATTCTAATGAGATCTAAATTCTTAGAAAGCTTAAAACTAAAATAGTTCCCAATCATTGGATTACTAAATTGAGGATTAGTGAATCCGGATAGATTGGTACATACGTTACTTCCTCATTGGATGATGATTATTGATCTCATGATCATTTGTGTGGAGACACTAAAGCAAGTATGTAGGTGCTTATTAGAGAATAAGTTCACTGGATGTGGCTCGCTATGGAATACCTAATGGAGTTTTACTTACATGTCAATAGGAATTCCTGTAGTGATAATAGTACAAGTGATCCTTGGACTTGAGATCATCATAGTATCTTGTGTATGATGAGTTATACTTTAACTTATTTCTTAAGACCCTTAGGGTATATCAATGGGTATGCTTGGGTATAATAAGTTATACATAGAGAAAATGTTTGATCAATAAAGAATCTACCGCTTCTAGTAAAAGAAGTAAAATGTCCTATGTGATTCGATAAATGACAATACAGTAGTCCTTGGCCAAGGTAGAATGAGATTAGAAAGGAGTTTCTAATTTGCATTATTTAGAGTTGTGCATTTAAGAGTCGAAATACATATAATTAAACAAAATAAGACTTGACAGTAATTTCATGTCTTATATTTAATTAGGACATTATATGATGGAAGGATTGAATTGTACGGTATGTGAGACCCCGAATTTTATGAAATAAAAGTATTTAATTTTTCTATTTTGATAAATAGTTAAATTAATAAAAGTTTAAAGTTAAGGGTCATATTTGAAATTTTTTTCAAAGTAAACAAGTTGTCATAAAATACCTGGTCACTATTCACTCTAGTATTATTCACTCGAGTATTTGGGATACTTTTTGTGTCGGAGTTACTATTCACGAGTTACTATTCACGGGTTACTATTCACCCAAATTACTATTTAGTGTAGTATTGTTCACTCGAGTATTTGGGACACTTTTTGTGTCGGAGTTACTATTCACGAGTTACTATTCACCTAAATTACTATTCACTCTAGTATTATTCACTCGAGTATTTGGGACACTTTTTGTGTCGAAGTTACTATTCACGAGTTACTATTCATGGATTACTATTCACCCAAATTACTATTCACTCTAGTATTGTTCACTCGAGTAATTGGGATACTTTTTGTGTCGGAGTACTATTCACGAGTTACTATTCATGAGTTACTATTCACATGTTACTATTCACCCAAATTACTATTCACTCTAGTATTGTTCACTCGGGTATTTGGGACACTTTTCGTGTCGGAGTACTATTCATGAGTTACTATTCACGAGTTACTATTCACCACCCGAACAAAATATTTTATGAAAATAACGACGGAGGTTTTACCGCTAAAACTGTTGAACTACTTGGTAGTAAAAGTACAGTA
Organism: Panax notoginseng; assembly: GCA_016801055.1. Taxonomy (NCBI): domain Eukaryota; kingdom Viridiplantae; phylum Streptophyta; class Magnoliopsida; order Apiales; family Araliaceae; genus Panax; species Panax notoginseng. The sequence goes on along the minus strand of CM029022.1, from coordinate 82,331,184 downwards.
ATACGCGTGGTTGCATAGTAGCACACGGTATTAATTATTGATGCTTAAGTGATAAGTCACTCAGTTTTGTTGGTATTATTAATGTAATAATACAGAAAAACTCTTTTTATATAAAACATAATACTTTATTAAAGTTATTCAAAAAATAGAATATATTATATTCTATTATGCATAGTATTTTGCATAGTAAAATCTTTTTATATAAAACAGAATACTTTATTAAAGTTATTCTATAAATAGAATATATTATATTTTATTATGCATAGTGTTGCATAGTATTTTGTATAGTAAAATCTTTTTATATAAAATAAAATACTTTTACAAAGTTATTTGTTTTATTAGGCAATAATTAGAATATATTATATTTTATTTAAAAGATTTTTTTTTAAATCTGGACCGTCCGATTAAAGTAAATCAATTTGGACCGTTCATGAATTGGTTACTATTCATTCCATTTTTCTATAAATAGAAGCTCATTCTTTCATTATTTCTTACGAATTCATTAAAACTCTAGAGAGAGAAACTATATAGAGAATTCTTCTTCTATAATCTTGAGAGTATTTCTTTAGAGTTTAAGAAAGCTTTGATCGTAGTATAAGTTTCCTTCGAGTATATCCTCGCCCTACTAGTCGGAATACTCTTATTTAAAAGGTAAAGGGATATTGTTATAGTAAGGGGTGTTATTCTTTCTTATTCATGAAGAGAACTTCTGTTATTCCATTCTTTATTATTCTGTTAGAATAACCTGTAAAAGTGGCATACCCTATATATAACCTGTATACGCGGCGTACCCTATACCTGGTGAAATCCTTATGTTATTCCATTCTTTATTATTCTGTTGGAATAACCTGTATGTGTGGTTTACCCTATACTTGGTGGAATGACCTGTATATGCGGTTTACCCAATACTTAGTGATCTTCTTTCATTATTCCGTATTTATTATTCTGTCGAAATATCCTGTCGGTGTGAATTTCACCTGACCTGGTTCCATTACTTATTATTCCGTATTTACGATTCTATTGGAATATCTGTTTGTGTGTTTTACACCGGACCTGATTCCGTCTTTATTATTCTGTATTTATTATTCTGTTGAGAATAACCTGTCTGTGTGGTTTCTATCGCATGTATGGTGAATCCTTCTGTTATTCCATTCTTTATTATTCTGTTGGAATAACCTGTCTATGTGAATACCACATGCATGGTGAATGATCCTTTATATTCATTCCTTATTAAATTGTGGAAATAATCTGTTTAAGTGGATTACCGCATGGCGGTGAAAACCCATTTGCAGTTTCATATATTCTTTATTATACTGTTGGTTATTGGTTTTACAGTTGTATGTCTTTGACCCATAGTGAAACGATGATATGTTGTTGAATATCTTTGGCTTACGTGCAAAGATGAATTGTTAATTGATAGCTTTGGCCCGTAGTGCAAAGATGGACATGTGTATGGCATGATCATGACCACTGGTGATACTAATGAATATCCTTGGCCGTAGTGCAGGGATGATTCAATGATGGGAATTATTTATTTAGCTGAGTCTCAGCGATGGTTTTTATTTTGAACATCTTTGGCACGTAGTGCAAAGGTAGACAACTGATTGGTATGATCATTGTTATTACATCTGAATATCTTTAGCCTTTGAGATAAGGATATTGAGTAAACGTTCTATTAAGCCTTTGTGACAAGAAGGAATTGTTAATTCACATTATTATAAATATGAATTGTGAATTTAACTAACATCTTTGGTGGTTCAGGTGAAGACACGTGATGAAAGTTCTATTTGTCTTGAGTATAACAAAGAACTGTTGATGAGTATTACAGGAATAAAATATCAACGATGAACTTTTAATTTAGAGGAGACAGTAGACATAATGTTCTACTTGACTCTTCTAATGGATTGTTAATTTCGCTGCAATTATAGTTGAAAAGTTTTATTATCTAACATATGTTCTAAATCTCTGATTTATTATTGATGAAAACTATTGATAATGTAGTTATCTTTAGTCATGATATTCTATACTTGGCTAGTTGTGCTCACCCTTTCTTTCACTGCTCTCTTCAGGAAATGAGAACGTAGCTGGGTCGAGCGGGGATAACAGGGAAATAGTGTGATGGTCCGAGACTGTCGAAGTTTCTCAATACATTATAAAACGACATGACATGCAACCGATAATTGTATTGAGGACCTAAGATGTGTGTGTCGTATTTTATACGTCACTTAATAATTGATTTTAGCGAACAACAATAGGGTGATGAAAGCCCGACTTTGAAAGCGTTAAAAGTACACCTCATTAGAATAAACAAGATAGTAATCTTCTTTGGGGTCTTGAAATATTTGCTGCTGTATTTTATATGGCATTGTAATAATTTGAGTTTGGATACGGTCTACGAGACAATATTGTATTAAAACTCACAGTTAACTGTTGTCGTACTCTACACGGCAGTTCAACAGTTGTATAAATGAAGTTTGTATTTGATTTTTATAATGTGATATCTGGCGACTCAAAGTGGGTGATGTATACCTATTTTGGGGGCGTCACAATTGGTATCAGAGCTTAGGGATATGGTCGCTGGCGGAGATAAGAGTCTAGAACTAGGAGGGGAGAGATGAGTTATATACTTCGCTAGTGTGTGGCTTACCTAAGCTAAAATTGTTTACTTGATAAGTTGACAAATTATGATATGTCAATTAACCTTTGTTTTGAAGCTATATTCTAGAATGATATCTGGAATACAGGAGATGAGAAATAGAAAAATCATGATAGCGAAAAAATTACCGGGAAGGTACAATCTGAAAAGAAAGCAAGGTATTCTCATCTCTTCAAATATCAGGTACGTACGTAAATTTCGAGGGCGAAATTTCATAAGGAGGGGAGATTGTGAGACCCCGAATTTTATGCAATAAAAGTATTCAATTTTTCTATTTTGATAAATAGTTAAATTAATAAAAGTTTAAAGTTAAGGGTCATATTTGAAAATTTTTTCAAAGTAAACAAGTTGCCATAAAATACCTGGTCACTATTCACTCTAGTATTATTCACTCGGGTATTTGGGACACTTTTTGTGTCGGAGTTACTATTCACAGATTACTATTCACCCAAATTACTATTCACTGTAGTATTATTTACTCGAGTATTTGGGACGCTTTTTGTGTCGGAGTTACTATTCACGAGTTACTATTCACGGGTTACTATTCACCCAAATTACTATTCACTCTAGTATTATTCACTCGAGTATTTGGGACACTTTTTGTGTCGGAGTTACTATTCACGAGTTACTATTCATGGGTTACTATTCACCCAAATTACTATTCACTCTAGTATTGTTTACTCGAGTAATTGGGACACTTTTTGTGTCGGAGTACTATTCACGAGTTACTATTCATGAGTTACTATTCACATGTTACTATTCACCCAAATTACTATTCACTCTAGTATTGTTCACTCGGGTATTTGGGACACTTTTCGTGTCGGAGTACTATTCATGAGTTACTATTCACAAGTTACTATTCACCCGAACAAAATATTTTATGAAAATAACGACGGAGGTTTTACCGTTAAAACTGTTGAACTACTTGGTAGTAAAAGTGCAGTAATACGCGTGGTTGCATAGTAGCACACGGTATTAATTATTGATGCTTAAGTGATAAGTCACTCAGTTTTGTTGGTATTATTAATGTAATAATACAGAAACATCTTTTTATATAAAACATAATACTTTATTAAAGTTATTCAATAAATAGAATATATTATATTCTATTATGCATAGTATTTTGCATAGTAAAATCTTTTTATATAAAACAGAATACTTTATTAAAGTTATTCTATAAATAGAATATATTATATTTTATTATGCATAGTGTTGCATAGTATTTTGTATAGTAAAATCTTTTTATATAAAACAAAATACTTTTACAAAGTTATTTGTTTTATTAGGCAATAATTAGAATATATTATATTTTATTTAAAAGATTTTTTTTTAAATCTGGACCGTCTGATTAAAGTAAATCAATCTGGACCGTTCATGGATTGGTTACTATTCATTCCATTTTTCTATAAATAGAAGCTCATTCTTTCATTATTTCTTACGAATTCATTGAAACTCTAGAGAGAGAAACTATATAGAGAATTCTTCTTCTATAATCTTGAGAGTATTTCTTTAGAGTTTAAGAAAGCTTTGATCGTAGTATAAGTTTCCTTCGAGTATATCCTCGCCCTACTAGTCGGAATACTCTTATTTGAAAGGTAAAGTGATATTGTTATAGTAAGGGGTGTTATTCTTTCTTATTCATGAAGAGAACTTCTGTTATTCCATTCTTTATTATTCTGTTAGAATAACCTGTAAAAGTGGCATACCCTATATATAACCTGTATACGCGGCGTACCCTATACCTGGTGAAATCCTTATGTTATTCCATTCTTTATTATTCTGTTGGAATAACCTGTATGTGTGGTTTACCCTATACTTGGTGGAATGACCTGTATATGCGGTTTACCCAATACTTAGTGATCTTCTTTCATTATTCCGTATTTATTATTCTGTCGAAATATCCTGTCGGTGTGAATTTTACCTGACCTGGTTCCATTACTTATTATTCCGTATTTACGATTCTATTGGAATATCTGTCTGTGTGTTTTACACCGGACCTGATTCCGTCTTTATTATTCTGTATTTATTATTCTGTTGAGAATAACCTGTCTGTGCGGTTTCTATCGCATGTATGGTGAATCCTTCTGTTATTCCATTCTTTATTATTCTGTTGGAATAACCTGTCTATGTGAATACCACATGCATGGTGAATGATCCTTTATATTCATTCCTTACTAAATTGTGGAAATAATCTGTTTAAGTGGATTACCGCATGGCGGTGAAAATCCATTTGCAGTTTCATATATTCTTTATTATACTGTTGGTTATTGGTTTTATAGTTGTATGTCTTTGACCCATAGTGAAACGATGATATGTTGTTGAATATCTTTGGCTTACGTGCAAAGATGAATTGTTAATTGATAGCTTTGGCCCGTAGTGCAAAGATGGACATGTGTATGGCATGATCATGACCACTGGTGAAACTAATGAATATCCTTGGCCGTAGTGCAGGGATGATTCAATGATGGGAATTATTTATTTAGCTGAGTCTCAGCGATGGTTTTTATAGTTGAACATCTTTGGCACGTAGTGCAAAGGTAGACAACTGATTGGTATGATCATTGTTATTACATCTGAATATCTTTAGCCTTTGGGATAAGGATATTGAGTAAACGTTCTATTAAGCCTTTGTGACAAGAAGGAATTGTTAATTCACATTATTATAAATATGAATTGTGAATTTAACTAACATCTTTGGTGGTTCAGGTGAAGACACGTGATGAAAGTTCTATTTGTCTTGAGTATAACAAAGAACTGTTGATGAGTATTACAGGAATAAAATATCAACGATGGACTTTTAATTTAGAGGAGACAGTAGACATAATGTTCTACTTGACTCTTCTAATGGATTGTTAATTTCGCTGCAATTATAGTTGAAAAGTTTTATTATCTAACATATGTTCTAAATCTCTGATTTATTATTGATGAAAACTATTGATAATGTAGTTATCTTTAGTCATGATATTCTATACTTGGCTAGTTGTGCTCACCCTTTCTTTCACTGCTCTCTTCAGGAAATGAGAACGTAGCTGGGTCGAGCGGGGATAACAGGGAAATAGTGTGATGGTCCGAGACTGTCGAAGTTTCTCAATACATTATAAAACGGCATGACATGCAACCGATAATTGTATTGAGGACCTAAGATGTGTGTGTCGTATTTTATACGTCACTTAATAATTGATTTTAGCGAACAACAATAGGGTGATGAAAGCCCGACTTTGAAAGCGTTAAAAGTACACCTCATTAGAATAAACAAGATAGTAATCTTCTTTGGGGTCTTGAAATATTTGCTGCTGTATTTTATATGGCATTGTAATAATTTGAGTTTGGATACGGTCTACGAGACAATATTGTATTAAAACTCACAGTTAACTGTTGTCGTACTCTACACGGCAGTTCAACAGTTGTATAAATGAAGTTTGTATTTGATTTTTATAATGTGATATCTGGCGACTCAAAGTGGGTGATGTATACCTATTTTGGGGGCGTCACAATTGGTATCAGAGCTTAGGGATATGGTCGCTGGCGGAGATAAGAGTCTAGAACTAGGAGGGAGAGATGAGTTATATACTTCGCTAGTGTGTGGCTTACCTAAGCTAAAATTGTTTACTTGATAAGTTGACAAATTATGATATGTCAATTAACCTTTGTTTTGAAGCTATATTCTAGAATGATATCTGGAATACAGGAGATGAGAAATGGAAAAATCATGATAGCGAAAAAATTACCGGGAAGGTACAATCTGAAAAGAAAGCAAGGTATTCTCATCTCTTCAAATATCAGGTACGTACGTAAATTTCGAGGGCGAAATTTCATAAGGAGGGGAGATCGTGAGACCCCGAATTTTATGCAATAAAAGTATTCAACTTTTCTATTTTGATAAATAGTTAAATTAATAAAAGTTTAAAGTTAAGGGTCATATTTGAAATTTTTTTCAAAGTAAACAAGTTGTCATAAAATACCTGGTCACTATTCACTCTAGTATTATTCACTCGGGTATTTGGAACACTTTTTGTGTCGGAGTTACTATTCACGGGTTACTATTCACCCAAATTACTATTCACTGTAGTATTATTCACTCGAGTATTTGAGACGCTTTTTGTGTCGGAGTTACTATTCACGAGTTACTATTCACGGGTTACTATTCACCCAAATTACTATTCACTCTAGTATTATTCACTCGAGTATTTGGGACACTTTTTGTGTCGGAGTTACTATTCACGAGTTACTATTCATGGGTTACTATTCACCCAAATTACTATTCACTCTAGTATTGTTCACTCGAGTAATTGGGACACTTTTTGTGTCGGAGTACTATTCACGAGTTACTATTCATGAGTTACTATTCACAGGTTACTATTTACCCAAATTACTATTCACTCTAGTATTGTTCACTCGGGTATTTGGGACACTTTTCGTGTCGGAGTACTATTCACGAGTTACTAGTCACAAGTTACTATTCACCCGAACAAAATATTTTATGAAAATAACGACGGAGGTTTTACCGTTAAAATTGTTGAACTACTTGGTAGTAAAAGTACAGTAATACGCGTGGTTGCATAGTAGCACACGGTATTAATTATTGATGCTTAAGTGATAAGTCACTCAGTTTTGTTGGTATTATTAATGTAATAATACAGAAACATCTTTTTATATAAAACATAATACTTTATTAAAGTTATTCAATAAATAGAATATATTATATTCTATTATGCATAGTATTTTGCATAGTAAAATCTTTTTATATAAAACAGAATACTTTATTAAAGTTATTCTATAAATAGAATATATTATATTTTATTATGCATAGTGTTGCATAGTATTTTGCATAGTAAAATCTTTTTATATAAAACAAAATACTTTTACAAAGTTATTTGTTTTATTAGGCAATAATTAGAATATATTATATTTTATTTAAAAGATTTTTTTTAAATCTGGACCGTCCGATTAAAGTAAATCAATCTGGACCGTTCATGGATTGGTTACTATTCATTCCATTTTTCTATAAATAGAAGCTCATTCTTTCATTATTTCTTACGAATTCATTAAAACTCTAGAGAGAGAAACTATATAGAGAATTCTTCTTCTATAATCTTGAGAGTATTTCTTTAGAGTTTAAGAAAGCTTTGATCGTAGTATAAGTTTCCTTCGAGTATATCCTCGCCCTACTAGTCGGAATACTCTTATTTGAAAGGTAAAGTGATATTGTTATAGTAAGGGGTGTTATTCTTTCTTATTCATGAAGAGAACTTCTGTTATTCCATTCTTTATTATTCTGTTAGAATAACCTGTAAAAGTGGCATACCCTATATATAACCTGTATACGCGGCGTACCCTATACCTGGTGAAATCCTTATGTTATTCCATTCTTTATTATTCTGTTGGAATAACCTGTATGTGTGGTTTACCCTATACTTGGTGGAATGACCTGTATATGCGGTTTACCCAATACTTAGTGATCTTCTTTCATTATTCCGTATTTATTATTCTGTCGAAATATCCTGTCGGTGTGAATTTCACCTGACCTGGTTCCATTACTTATTATTCCGTATTTACGATTCTATTGGAATATCTGTCTGCGTGTTTTACATCGGACCTGATTCCGTCTTTATTATTCTGTATTTATTATTCTGTTGAGAATAACCTGTCTTTGCGGTTTCTATCGCATGTATGGTGAATCCTTCTGTTATTCCATTCTTTATTATTCTGTTGGAATAACCTGTCTATGTGAATACCACATGCATGGTGAATGATCCTTTATATTCATTCCTTACTAAATTGTGGAAATAATCTGTTTAAGTGGATTACCGCATGGCGGTGAAAATCCATTTGCAGTTTCATATATTCTTTATTATACTGTTGGTTATTGGTTTTATAGTTGTATGTCTTTGACCCATAGTGAAACGATGATATGTTGTTGAATAACTTTGGCTTACGTGCAAAGATGAATTGTTAATTGATAGCTTTGGCCCGTAGTGCAAAGATGGACATGTGTATGGCATGATCATGACCACTGGTGATACTAATGAATATCCTTGGCCGTAGTGCAGGGATGATTCAATGATGGGAATTATTTATTTAGCTGAGTCTCAGCGATGGTTTTTATAGTTGAACATCTTTGGCACGTAGTGCAAAGGTAGACAACTGATTGGTATGATCATTGTTATTACATCTGAATATCTTTAGCCTTTGGGATAATGATATTGAGTAAACGTTCTATTAAGCCTTTGTGACAAGAAGGAATTGTTAATTCACATTATTATAAATATGAATTATGAATTTAACTAACATCTTTGGTGGTTCAGGTGAAGACACGTGATGAAAGTTCTATTTGTCTTGAGTATAACAAAGAACTGTTGATGAGTATTACAGGAATAAAATATCAACGATAGACTTTTAATTTAGAGGAGACAGTAAACATAATGTTCTACTTGACTCTTCTAATGGATTGTTAATTTCGCTGCAATTATGGTTGAAAAGTTTTATTATCTAACATATGTTCTAAATCTCTGATTTATTATTGATGAAAACTATTGATAATGTAGTTATCTTTAGTCATGATATTCTATACTGGGCTAGTTGTGCTCACCCTTTCTTTCACTGCTCTCTTCAGGAAATGAGAACGTAGCTGGGTCGAGCGGGGATAACAGGGAAATAGTGTGATGGTCCGAGACTGTCGAAGTTTCTCAATACATTATAAAACGGCATGACATGCAACCGATAATTGTATTGAGGACCTAAGATGTGTGTGTCGTATTTTATACGTCACTTAATAATTGATTTTAGCGAACAACAATAGGGTGATGAAAGCCCGACTTTGAAAGCGTTAAAAGTACACCTCATTAGAATAAACAAGATAGTAATCTTCTTTGGGTCTTGAAATATTTGCTGCTGTATTTTATATGGCATTGTAATAATTTGAGTTTGGATACGGTCTACGAGACAATATTGTATTAAAACTCACAGTTAACTGTTGTCGTACTCTACACGGCAGTTCAACAGTTGTATAAATGAAGTTTGTATTTGATTTTTATAATGTGATATCTGGCGACTCAAAGTGGGTGATGTATACCTATTTTGGGGGCGTCACAATTGGTATCAGAGCTTAGGGATATGGTCGCTGGCGGAGATAAGAGTCTAGAACTAGGAGGGAGAGATGAGTTATATACTTCGCTAGTGTGTGGCTTACCTAAGCTAAAATTGTTTACTTGATAAGTTGACAAATTATGATATGTCAATTAACCTTTGTTTTGAAGCTATATTCTAGAATGATATCTGGAATACAGGAGATGAGAAATGGAAAAATCATGATAGCGAAAAAATTACCGGGAAGGTACAATCTGAAAAGAAAGCAAGGTATTCTCATCTCTTCAAATATCAGGTACGTACGTAAATTTCGAGGGCGAAATTTCATAAGGAGGGGAGATTGTGAGACCCCAAATTTTATGCAATAAAAGTATTCAATTTTTCTATTTTGATAAATAGTTAAATTAATAAAAGTTTAAAGTTAAGGGTCATATTTGAAAATTTTTTCAAAGTAAACAAGTTGTCATAAAATACCTGGTCACTATTCACTCTAGTATTATTCACTCGGGTATTTGGGACACTTTTTGTGTCGGAGTTACTATTCACGGGTTACTATTCACCCAAATTACTATTCACTGTAGTATTATTCACTCGAGTATTTGAGACGCTTTTTGTGTCGGAGTTACTATTCACGAGTTACTATTCACGGGTTACTATTCACCCAAATTACTATTCACTCTAGTATTATTCACTCGAGTATTTGGGACACTTTTTGTGTCGGAGTTACTATTCACGAGTTACTATTCATGGGTTACTATTCACCCAAATTACTATTCACTCTAGTATTGTTCACTCGAGTAATTGGGACACTTTTTGTGTCGGAGTACTATTCACGAGTTACTATTCATGAGTTACTATTCACAGGTTACTATTCACCCAAATTACTATTCACTCTAGTATTGTTCACTCGGGTATTTGGGACACTTTTCGTGTCGGAGTACTATTCACGAGTTACTAGTCACAAGTTACTATTCACCCGAACAAAATATTTTATGAAAATAACGACGGAGGTTTTACCGTTAAAATTGTTGAACTACTTGGTAGTAAAAGTACAGTAATACGCGTGGTTGCATAGTAGCACACGGTATTAATTATTGATGCTTAAGTGATAAGTCACTCAGTTTTTTTTGTTGTTATTATTAATGTAATAATACAGAAACATCTTTTTATATAAAACATAATACTTTATTAAAGTTATTCAATAAATAGAATATATTATATTCTATTATGCATAGTATTTTGCATAGTAAAATCTTTTTATATAAAACAGAATACTTTATTAAAGTTATTCTATAAATAGAATATATTATATTTTATTATGCATAGTGTTGCATAGTATTTTGCATAGTAAAATCTTTTTATATAAAACAAAATACTTTTACAAAGTTATTTGTTTTATTAGGCAATAATTAGAATATATTATATTTTATTTAAAAGATTTTTTTTTAAATCTGGACCGTCCGATTAAAGTAAATCAATCTGGACCGTTCATGGATTGGTTACTATTCATTCTATTTTTCTATAAATAGAAGCTCATTCTTTCATTATTTCTTACGAATTCATTGAAACTCTAGAGAGAGAAACTATATAGAGAATTCTTCTTCTATAATCTTGAGAGTATTTCTTTAGAGTTTAAGAAAGCTTTGATCGTAGTATAAGTTTCCTTCGAGTATATCCTCGCCCTACTAGTCGGAATACCCTTATTTGAAAGGTAAAGGGATATTGTTATAGTAAGGGGTGTTATTCTTTCTTATTCATGAAGAGAACTTCTGTTATTCCATTCTTTATTATTCTATTAGAATAACCAGTAAAAGTGGCATACCCTATACATAACATGTATACGCGGCGTACCCTATACCTAGTTAAATCCTTATGTTATTCCATTCTTTATTATTCTGTTGCAATAACCTGTATGTGTGGTTTACCCTATACTTGGTGGAATGACCTGTATATGCGGTTTACCCAATACTTAGTGATCTTCTTTCATTATTCCGTATTTATTATTCTGTCGAAATATCCTGTCGGTGTGAATTTCACCTGACCTGGTTCCATTACTTATTATTCCGTATTTACGATTCTATTGGAATATCTGTCTGTATGTTTTACACCAGACCTGATTCCGTCTTTATTATTCTGTACTTATTATTCTGTTGAGAATAACCTGTCTGTACGGTTTCTATCGCATGCATGGTGAATCCTTCTGTTATTCCATTCTTTATTATTCTGTTGGAATAACTTGTCTATGTGAATACCACATGCATGGTGAATGATCCTTTATATTCATTCCTTATTAAATTGTGGAAATAATCTGTTTAAGTGGATTACCGCATGGCGGTGAAAATCCATTTGCAGTTTCATATATTCTTTATTATACTGTTGGTTATTGTTTTTACAGTTGTATGTCTTTGACCCATAGTGAAACGATGATATGTTGCTGAATATCTTTGGCTTACGTGCAAAGATGAATTGTTAATTGATAGCTTCGGCCCGTAGTGCAAAGATGGACATGTGTATGGCATGATCATGACCACTGATGATACTAATGAATATCCTTGGTCGTAGTGCAGGGATGATTCGATGATGGGAATTATTTATATAGCTGAGTCTCAGTGATGGCTTTTATAGTTGAACATCTTTGACACGTAGTGCAAAGGTAGATAACTGATTGGTATGATCATTGTTATTACATCTGAATATCTTTAGCCTTTGGGGTAAGGATATTGAGTAAACGTTCTATTAAGCCTTTGTGACAAGAAGGAATTGTTAATTCACATTATTATAAATATGAATTGTGAATTTAACTAACATCTTTGGTGGTTCAGGTGAAACACGTGATGAATGTTCTATTTGTCTTGAGTATAACAAAGAACTGTTGATGAAAATACAGGAATAAAATATCAACGATGGACTTTTAATTTAGAGGAGACAGTAGACATTATGTTCTACTTGACTCTTCTAATGGATTGTTAATTCCGCTGTAATTATGGTTGAAAAGTTTTATTATCTAACATATGTTCTAAATCTCTGATTTATTATTGATGAAAACTATTGATAATGTAGTTATCTTTAGTCATGATATTCTTTACTGGCCTAGTTGTGCTAACCCTTTCTTTCACTGTTCTCTTCAGGAAATGAGAACGTAGCTGGGTCGAGCGGGGATAACAGAAATAGTGTGATGGTCCGAGACTGTCGAAGTTTCTCAATACGTTATAAAACGGCATGACATGCAACCGATAATTGTATTGAGGACCTAAGATGTGTGTGTCGTATTTTATACGTCACTTAATAATTGATTTTAGCGAACAACAGTAGGGTGATGAAAGCCCGACTTTGAAAGCGTCAAAAGTACACCTCATTAGAATAAACAAGATAGTAATCTTCTTTGGGGTCTTGAAATATTTGCTGCTGTATTTTATATGGTATTGTAATAATTTGAGTTTGGATACGTCTACGAGACAATATTGTATTAAAACTCACAGTTAACTGTTGTCGTACTCTACACGGCAATTCAACAGTTGTATAAAATGAAGTTTGTATTAATTTTTATAATGTGATATCTGGCGACTCAGAGTGGGTGATGTATACCTATTTTGGGGGCGTCACACGGTAGCTATTTACTCAAAGGTTCTTTTATGATTAATGTTGAAATCTATATTATCTGAAAAGTCGTTAATCGCTAGGGAGACTTATCCCTATTGTAGAATGAATATTATTTATTTAAATAAATTAATAGTTTAATTTATTTATTAAATAAGATTAGAATTTTTCTAATTGATTTATTCACAACCGGTTTAATATGGAGAACCCTAAAGGGTCACACCATAAAAGGAAGAATAATTATTTAAGAAGTTAATGGCATAATCGTAATAATAAGTTAAGTATATTTAATTTAATCTATGGTGATAGAATAAATTAAATAACTTAATATTTATTATTTAATATTTTGGAAATATTAAATATAAATTAATAAGAGGAGTCTAATATTATTATTACTATTACTATTATTTAATTCCTAAAAGAGTTTGGAAATTAATTAATAAAGTACTCTCAAATATCCTAATAAGATTAGGATGCTAATTAATTAAAAGAGTTTTATTAATTATTCCTAATAAGATTGGGAGTCTAATTAATTAAAGGAATTTAATTAATTAAAATAAAACATAATTTCTTAATTGTTTAAGGAGGGTTGCCCACATCTATTAATAAGAGGAGTCTTATTTTGG